>CAUYUJ010015159.1:63091-79436 GCA_963575745.1 Prorocentrum cordatum | reverse complement strand
TGCGTGCGTGCGTGCGTGCGTGTGTGTGTGAATGTGTGTGTATTACGCGAACGCTTCGCGCGCGCTTATGTTCTAGTCGCGATCGACGACCTATCATCGCACATTGCTGTGGGGTACTGCCAGGTTGACTCGGGAGTTCCCTTAAAGTTAGTCGTGGGACCTGCCGCCATTTGATATGGTAACACAAAAGCCGTGTAAAAGGTGTTTAAGGGCTCCTACGACGCGTCGTCTGGAGCTGAATGAATTCAAATGAGAACGGGGGTGCCCGAACCTGGCTCCGCATTGGCCGGCACCTGGGGGGCGGGACCTTCCGTGTAGTGATATGTACAGACGTGTAAACATTCATGATATGTACGTGTGCCTTGTTGTCTATGTATGTATGTTTGTATGTATGCATATCTATGTCTATAGAATTGCCTTCGGACAATCCTGCCACGGTGCCTGGGCTGTGTGTCAGAAGCCTCTTGGGTGTTCGTAGGCACCTCGTGGGAAGCCTCTCGGGAACCAAGTCTTCTGGGGGGCGTCTTTCTGGCCTCTTGGGGTCCTCTGGGGTGGGGGGGCCTCTTGGGCTCTTGGGAACGTGGAGGCGCCTCGTCGGGGCCTCTTTGGGCCTCCTGGGGGCCTGGGGGGGGGAGGAAGCCTGGAATTGTGTGTTCGTGTTCCCCTCTTGGGGCCCTCTGGGGCCGCTCTGGGGCCCCTCTTGGGCCGTCTAAGGAGGCCTCTTGGGCCGTTCTGGGGCCCTCTCGAATCATCTTGGGGCTCCCGAAAGGTCTCTCACGCCGTCTTAAGGGTTTTCTTGGTCCCCTCTTGGGTCATTTCGAGGCGCTCGTGGGCGCCTCTTGAACCGTGTAGGAGCGTCGGAAGCCCGAAGCGATAAGAACGTCAAAATCCGTCAAAAACCTGCAGAATAAAATATTTGCCTCTTGGGACACTTGTCGCTCAGGGTCCTCTTCGAGCCGTCTTGGGCCGTCTGAGGGGGCCTCTTGGTCCGTTTGAAAAGCTCCTTGAGCCATTTGAGACCCCTGGGGGCCGTCTTCGGGGTGGCTCGGGGCCGTCTTGGGCCGCCGGATCGGCTGTCTGATCGCTTTGGGGGGGCGATTTGCGGTCTCCCAACATCGGCCTCCCAACATCGGGCCCGGCCCCGAAGCGCCCAGAAAAGGGTGGGCCCCCACCTGGCGACTAAAAACGGAACCGGGGGGGGGGGAAATGTGCCGCTCCCATGGCAGGGGGGCCAAAATGCACGCTTCGCCGAAGGAATTCAACGATTGTGGCTTCTGGGGGCCCTCATGGGAGTGCTCTTGGAGGCCTCTTCGCCTTGGACCGTCTTGGGGCCATCTTGGGCCGTCTTGGGCGACTCGGGGCCGAATTGGGCGCCGTCTTGGGGCCAACTTGGCCGTCTTAGGCGGCCCTTGGACCGTCTTTGCACCCTCTCGGGCTGGCTCGGGGGCCTCTTGGGAACGTTTTGGGCTGTCTTGGGGAAGGTTGGGGAGCCTCTTGGACCGTCTTGAAAGCCGCGAAAGCTGAAAAGTCGCACATGCTAAAAATGCACACCTCCCCCAAAGAATTTAATGATTTGGGCCTCTTGGGTCACTCTTGGGAGGGCTCTGGGAGTCCTCCTGGGCCGTATTGGGCAGCTCGGGACCTTCTTGCACCGTCTTGGGGGCCTCTTGGAATCCTCTTGGCTCGCTTTGGCACCCTCATGGCCTCTCTGGGCGCCCCTGGGGAGCGAAACACGGGGGGGTATCAGCGGGTTTCCCCCGACAATTGCGGGGTGGGCCAGCCCGGGCAGGGGGGGCTTCTTTATGTTTATGATGTGTGCATGAACATAATATATATATATATATATATATTATATTATATATATATATATATATATTATATATATATTATATAATGTGTGTGTGTGTGTATGCCATCTATGTGGCGCGGTCTGTATGATATAAGCTATGTGGCGCAATTGATTCTTACACATGAATTAACAAATTCCATGGCCCTGCTAACATCCCACCCACATCCACAGCTTTGTTTACAAAACCCACGCGGCAGCGATTGCGATGATTGCTCGGCGTTGACTGACTGGTGAATCTCTGCGTCCGCGCTAGCCTGCGCATGCTCGCGCGCACAGCGGCCAGCTCGCTTGGCGCGACCGATGCGGCCGCGGTAGTGCCGACTCCTGGGGGGCACTTCAGTGCGAGTCGGTGTTTTGGGCGGGCGCAGTATCATGGCGACGCCGACAACGGTAGACACGATTATGATTATAGCGATGATGGTGACGATGGTGGCGATGACGACGGCCAGGCCAATGACGGCGCCGATGTTGATCACGCCCGCTGGTAAACATGATGATATTCTCGCGTCGGCGATGAAGGGAAAGAATTCGATATGCGCGCGCGGCCGACGCGCGCGAGTGGCCCGCGTGGTATTATGTGACACGGATCGTGCGCCCCCCCCCCCCAAAGCACGCGCGCAAAGGCGTTCGGATGAGTTCGGCGCGAGAGGCCCGTTTCGGAGAAGTCGGTCAAAATGTTTAAAACATTTGTGTATAACAAAACACACACATAGGTTTTCTCAGGAATCCTCAAACCCGCGAGCGCAGGCTTGTTGGAGAACTGTTGTTGCAAAACCATGTGTTTCATATGCTTTCGGGGCACTCGTTCGTGAAATCTTTGCGGAACCAAGAAAGGTTTTTGACGGATTCCCACATGCGCGCGCGACGACGCGCAAGGGTGCGCACGTCGTCCCATATGTTGCAAAAAATTCGTGCGACAGCACGCGCGCAAGGGCGTTCGAGCAGTTTCGACATGCGCGCGCGAAAGGCCCGTTTGGTAGCATGTGGTTCACATGTTGAAAACCGATGGTTTTCTTAAGAATTCGCACGAGCGCGGGCGCAGGTTATCCTTGAAAACCCTTGTTGCGAAATCACGTGTGTTTTATACGTGTTCGTGACTCTCGAGCTTGAAATCCGTACGAAACTGTTTAAGCATTTCAGAGGCTTCGGCATGCGCGCGCGACGACGCGCGCGTGCGCACTTCGTATGCACTTGAAAACTGATGGTTTGTGATAAACGAGTCTACGCGCCTTTTGCAGAGGATGAGGGGGGGGGCCGATACTGGCCTGGCTGGGATGGTACGAAACCATATTCAGGATGGACGATGGAACAAAACCATACGTAATTTGCAACACGAAAAGCTGTACCGTTAACCCCGGGGGGGGAGATCCTAATACCCTTTGAGAAAGGAGAATCTACAGGGTGCAATCTCAGAGCGGCGACGAGGCGGCGGCGGGCGTCCAGCGGGGCGAAAACCCGAGAAACTCAGCCCGCGCACGGGGCGGCGACGAGGCGGCGACGCGCGCCCCCTGGCCGAACCCCTGGCAGACCCAGCAGGGGCCCCGGGGCGGCGACGAGGCAGCAACGAGAGCCCACCGACTGGAAAACAGGCGGCCCAGCCAGCGCACGCGGGACGGGCGGGCACTGGCCGGAGAGACCGGGAAGCCGGGTCGGCGCACGCGAATGGCGACGAGGCGGCGACGAGGCGGCGATGGGGCGCCCACAGGGCGAAGACCTGGCAGGCCCAGGAGGCGCACGCGGCGGCGACGAAGCGGCGCGCGCGGGCACCGTGCGGAGACCTGGCAGGCCCAGCCAGCGCACGAGGCGGCGACGGGCGGGCACCGGCCGAGATCCCAGCAAATCGAGTCAGCCGCTTCGAGTATCGTTTGACCGATCCCCAGCCCCAGCGGCGTGGCCTGGGCCCCACTGGCCGATGTACCCCCCAAGATGGGGATTCAGGTCGCTCCCTTCGGGTTTCGACGGGTGTATCCCCAGCTGGGGGGGTAATTTGGATGGGATCTCGAAGGGGATGGGGATGGGGATGGGGATGGGGATGGGGATCGGTTAAACGATACCGACACTTGGGGAAAGAGATAGGAATCCTGTGGTACAGGCACTGTTTGAGGGATCAGATGGCTCCTCAGGCTGCGGACCCAGCCTTCTGGAGTGTCTCAGGAGTTCTCCCGCTGGGCCACGATTGGGAATAAACGGGCCCCCAAGTGTGGCCAAAGATGGCTCAAAAGACAGTACCCTACTGGGCCCGAGGTTGCCTCCAGGATGATCCCAAGAGGCCCCAAGGCGGCAGCAGGATGGCGCCACGGAGATCCTGCAGCAGACGTTGCAGACGCCAATGTTATCACTAGATCAGCGCACGGACTACAAACTACTGCGTCAATTTCTGCGCCGAACATGTGTTTTGCTTCTCCTCCTCCTCCTCCTCCTCCTCTTCCTCCTCCTCCTCCCGCTTGAGTTAGCTACGAAAGGTTCCTGGACCGATGCGTGCAACTAAGCTTATCGTGTGCCTAAGCGCTGTGTGTTGAAAAACCTCCAGCAGCACCGACGGAAGCCAAGCTAAAGCGAGGGCAACGGTCACGCGACTGTCCCACCAGAGCGCACGGCATGAAACCAAGTAATGGATGCTTGACGAGTGCTTGTGATCTGTCCAGCGCGAGGCGCCCATGATCATGAACCACACTGCGGATACCAGCAGGTATACACTCGCACAGAGAAGAACAGCAGAGCCTTCGTCCATCATCCCATTTGTAGATACCCTCCCCGTGGATGTCGTTGTTCTGGGGAGCCGTCACCAAACAGAGAGCGGGAACGGCAAACCAAAGAGAGCGACAATATAACGCAATGGCACCATACAACTCAATGGAAACTTGCAACATAGCAAGCCAAGACGGAAGGAACGCAGGACGGAATGGCTTGTGGCAACCAACCACCCTGCCTAAACACGTTCACCCACGCCCGCCTCGGCAGAACTGGGTCACCCGCTTCCTCACCGCGCACGGCCCCCACTGAGCTGGAGAGGAAAATCCCACGAGCCCTTCAGGGCGTGAGTGGTTTTGAGCACTTCCTCTTCCAACCCCGCTCTTCCCTTTCGAGGAAGGTTTAACACTGCACCCTATGAATAAACACTCTCCCCCACCATCCCTGTCAGCGTTTGCGAGAGGCTGTTTCGTTTGACTCGTCGTCGTCGTCGTTGTCGTCGTCGTCGCCGTCGTCGCCGTCGTCGCCGTCGCCGTCGCCGTCGTCGTCGACGCTCCCCCCTTTTCCCTGGGCCCTCCTCCTTAAGCGCGCCAGCCACAGCGGAGCGGCCAAAGCGAAATTGAGCAACGTCGCAACGGTGTCGAAGGATAGCCCCTTCCCTTTGATCCCTTCCCCGCTGGGGGAGGGTCCTGGGGAGGAAGGGCGGGGGTCGCTGGGTGTGGTCCCAGGTCAGGAGTACCCCTAGGGGAACGAAAAATTGCATAAACACAAAAACTCGGAGGTCCGCGCGGATTTCTTGGATCCGCGCTGGAGCCCCCTAGCGGCGCCTCCGGCGCCGCCCCTGGCGCGCTCCGCGCGCAAGGGAGGGGGGTCCGCGAAGCCCCCCAAGAGGCCCACGCCGGGCCCCCAGGCGCCCCCAGGGCACGGCCAGGCCCCAGGAGGCGCCCAAGACACCCGCAAGACTCCCCCCCAGAGACCTGCGAGAGCGCTCCCGAAGAGACTTCAAGAAGCATCCCGGCCCTCCTCCTCATGTTGGGCGTGTTTTCCACCACCACCACCATAAATTGGAGGGGGGGTCCCCCTCCTCCTCCTCCTCCTCCTCCTCCTCCTCCTCCTCATCATCATCATCAGCATCATCATCTTTCCCCCCTCCAACTTATGGTGGTGGTGGTGGTGGTGGTGGTGGTGGTGGTGGTGGTGGAAAACAGGCTCATCATCCTCAAGCGCGCCAGCCAAAGCGAAATGAAGCATCGTCGTAGTTGAGCCGAAGGGGCCCAAGAGGCCCCCCAGAGGTCCCCACGGGGCCCTCAGGCACTCCCGAGGAACCGCCAGGAAGCCCCAGGAGGCTCCCCCAAAGGCTGCCAAGACACTCTCAACACTGCGTGGGGGTTCCTGGACACCTCTTGGAGGCCTCGTGTAGCCTCTTGAGCACTCTTGGGAGCGTCTGCTCCTGACCTTGCTGAAGGTCTCTTCCATCGCGGGGGTCGTCGTCCAGGGTCGGTGGCACCAGCCGTAAGGCCTTCGCAATACATGCTGGGGCAAAATATTCGGTCATGCTCGTGGGCTCTGCGAGCACTTTGCATTGTTTTTGTTGACAGGGACGTCGGGGGGGATATCGTATTGCCTGCTGCGCGTTCGGCCACCATCCCTGTCAAAAGACAATACAAGTTACACTTCGCAGCTAAATCTGGATCATGCGTGGCCACCCCGCGATCACTGTCAATTGGTTGTTGACAAGGACGGCGGGGGTGCTGGCACATTTCCTGCTGTGCGCAGGCCCACCAGACACCGTGATGGCCTCCCCACTGCGATTGCGCATCGGCTTTCGACAAGGGTGCTGGGGTGGCGACTTGTTTCCCGATGTGTGCTGTCACGTGCGCGGGCGCACCTAGCACACCCTGCGCGTGCCCCAAAAGTGGCGCACCTGACCTGACTGGACCATGCGGCACTGATGATGATGATGATGATGATGTTGATGATGATGATGATGATGATGGTGGTGACGATGATGATGATGATGGTGATGATGATGATTATGATGTTAACGGGCCATAAAGAGGTCTCTGCAGCGACGGGACCGTTTGGACAGCACACGGGCACGAGCATTCACAAGGTTCGGAATGACATCAGGGCCCTGACGACCAAGATGACGAAGAGCATTAAAGGTAGCAAATGCGAGATCATGAACTAGCAGGCTGGCTAACATTTGGTCCTGCGTCATCTGCGAGACATCAGAGATAAAGAGACGCACCAGAGCAGAGCAAGACGAGAAAGAAGCAGGAAGGACAGGGAGGACACGAGACAGGGCCGGGATAAGGACTGGACACTCAAACATGTGGCGGATGCTATCCCCACCCTCCACCTCGCAGCACCTGCACGGGCGACACGCTTGACGGTACCGCTTGGTCGTCGGCCAAGCGTTGCAGATGGACTTCAAATAAGCAACTGCCGTGGACGGTGCAAGGAGGCGATTTGCAATTCGTAGATTCAGGAAAACTCTGTTCGTGATCCAATCGGGGGCTTGGGGGTCAAAATACCGAATTCGGGGCACAAGCAGCCTGGAACAGGGCATCAGATCTCGGAACCGAAGAAAACGAGTGACCTTGGCCTGGAGGTGTTGGGTATCCTCGTTATGCTCATCGTGGAACCGCGGAATGGCCGTCAGGCAACGAAAATTACGTAAACAAGTGACACACATACTGTTCTGGAGCCAACTTGGGAACCGACGAACAGCTAAGATGTCCCAGTCTTCATCCTCCAGATACGTCAGCTTTGCAAACGTAGCCTGAGCAGCAGCAGAGAATACACATGCACGGAACATGGCAGCACGATTCTCCTGTACCAACGGCCTCGGGCAGAACTTAAAGCCGTAACCAGAGAAGTGTCGTAAAGTGTCCGTCGGGATCGCGAACCGTGGACTCGAAGTAAGCCGCTGAAGCACAGTCTGCTCCGCTTGTCGCACAAAGTCGGGCACAGGGAGAAGTTGTAACACATATGAGAGGACAGGGAAAGCGAGGGTATTGTACTCCTTAATGCCGAGACTGAGACCCAGTTTTAGCCCCTTCACATAATCCCCGCGAGCAATGTACTTCCGAGTCGGACCGCGCCAGGACGCAGAGGGCCCATCAGGACCAACCCAGACTCCCAGATATTTGCCATTCGTGCGAAAATTGAGCCGACCAACAGGGACCCCACGAGCACCCAGACGTTCACTCACCCGAGATATCAGAGCCTCAGAGGGAACGACGACAACGCACTTGGAGTAGTTGAGCTTGAGGCCAGTGAGGACTTCCGAGACCTGGAAGAGCCTGAGGACCTTATCCACCACGCGCACAATATCCCCCGAGGCGATGCCAACGTCATCCATGAACGCGAGCGCACGCCCTGGCAAAGGCTTGACCAGCCTATCTATGACCCTCAACATCGGGTCAAAGCAAAGGTTGAAGATGAGGGCGGAGAGAGGGCATCCCTGTTTCACTCCCGTCCCGATCTGAAATCCGTTGAAGACTCTTCCACCCATCAGAATCTGGACATTCATGTCCGTGTACAACTCGCGAATGGCGTCCACATAGTAAGACGGTATGCCCAGCGAGCTCAAAATGAAGAATATCCAAGAATGAAGAAGCGAGGGAAACGCAGCAGCCAGGTCTAAGAGGAAAAGGCCCGCACACTCGAACCCCTTGTAACAGGCATATTCCAAAAGCGACCCTTCAAGAGCAAAGACGTTGTCGAGGATATTGCGTTTTTTGATGCCACCAGTCTGGAACGGGACCACCGAAAACCGAGCTTGAAGTCCCAGGGGGACCGAGAGGCCTCCAGAAATCAACTTGTTATCTGTGTTCGAGAGCACAATGGGTCTGGTCTGGGCAGGACCACGAAGAACCGTGAGGGTATCTTCTTCAACATTCTTAGGAGGGAATACCACGTAGCCATGGTTGAAAGCATGTGGGAGGCGAGTGCCTCGTAACAAGGCCACATATGCTTCATATAGCGCATCACGAGTGAGAGTTCCACCACACCGCCATGCCGAGTAAGGAATGCCGTCGGGACCAGGGGCCGTATCACGCTTCCTGAGAGAAATCAAACCACTGAAAACTGACGAGTCGATCTCCCACTCTATGCCGCTGCTCACCGTCCCGATGTGCAGCTCTAAAAGACGCCGTGCTTGGTCCGTGGAAGCACCTATCGCAGCACCGAGGGGGCAAGGGTTTCCCCCTGCAACTGGTGGGGCTCTATGCACTGCAGCCCAATGTCTACGAAGACTGGCAACACTATCTTCAAAAGACTGAGGTTGGCCATCATCAGCCACACAACCTGCAAGAGAAACTCGTCGTCGTTTCGGGTTCCAGCTCCGCATGTTTTGCTGGATACGTGCAATGACAGGGTCGGTTCTGGCTATAGGTACACCATCATGTTCCTCAAGGGCCCTTTGGAGATCCTCCTGGAGAACTTCAAGATGGAGTTCAGCTACATGCTGGTGAAAGCCAATACGATCAGTAAAACCGTCGGGGGTAGCAAACCGATCCAAGACAGGGTAAGCAGCTAAACATTTGCGCACACAATTAGCCATGGAGCCAGACCGAAGACAACGAAGTAGCTTAAGACAAACAGCAATACGTTGTTGAGGAGTGACTGGCCCAAGACGATACAAGCGTCGAGTGAGAACATCTTTAATGTAGAACATGCAATCTTTCAATTGCTGAAGTTTCTCGAAGGGGTCGACGGAGAGCCCGAACTTCTCGGCGGCAGCCTCGAGTAACGTACAATAATCAGGATGAGCCGTGACCCATCGTTGGATACGCGGCGGTCCGATACAACCAGGGCATAGCTGTACAAAGACAGGAACGTGGTCAGACGGTGATGATGATGATTATGATGATGATGATGATGATGGTGCTGGTGCTGGTGATGGTGATGGTGATGCTGATGGTGGTGACGATGATGATGATAATGATGATGGTGATGATGCTGAGGTTGATGATGATGATGATGATGATGATGATGATGATGATGATGATGATATTGCTGATGCTGATGCTGATGCTGATGGTCATGATGATGACGATGATGATGATGATGCTGATGCTGATGCTGATGCTGCTGCTGCTGCTGATGATGATGATGATGATGATGATGACGATGCACATGGCGCACGTAGGGCACGTGGGGCACGTGGCGCATCTGGCGCGCCAGGCGCGCCTGGGCCTGGCACGCTTGGGCACCAGAGGTGCCCTACGCACCTGGCGCGCCTGGCACCCGTGGTGCACCTCGCCCCAGCGTCGCGCACATGGGGTCTGCATTGGTTTCCCGTAGCTGTCCATCCATCGACGACCGCTGAACATGCTGAGGCTCGGGTGCTACTTATTTGTTGGGAGGGCGGCTGGGAGTGAGCGAGGCAGCTTGCGGGTGCAGAGGGTGCCTTGACTCCTCCCCCTACCCCCTACCCCTGAACCTGGAGGGGCGGGTCGCGACCAATTGGAGCGTCCAAAGCGGCCACTGCAAGAAGGAACACATCAGTGATGAGAAGGTTTCGGGCCCGTTTTGGCCTCCTGGGGGTGGCCTCTAATTCACTACCCACACCCTTCTTTGATCGATCTCCTCCAAGATGGCCCCAAGATGCTCTCCCAGGCTCCGAAGAGTGCCCCAAGAAGGTCCCAAGAGGCGCCCAGGAGGCCGCGAGAGGCTCCCAAGATGTGAATCGTGTAAGATACGATAGGTGTGCAGAAAGTATAGAGAGGTTGTCTCGTCTTTGCTATGTTTGCCTGTTGTGCATACCGTTATATATGCAGCCATTTTGGAGCATGATACGGCCGTTGCTCCGTAGCTAGAGGACTGTAAACACAATGCGTCGCCGTGACTTGCGCTTCGAGAAAGTACTGACATCACATCTGCACTGACATTGGTAGCGGAGCCGTGGCTCCGAGAGCCGCGGCTTGGCGCGCAATGGCTGGATCCTCCGGAGCCCCCGCCCTGCGCACGGACATGGCCATCCCGACATGGAACGGGAAGGCCGAGACGTTGGAGGACTACGCCATTGCGGTGGAGCTGCTCACGTTGGGCTCCTCCAAAGAGGTGAGGCCACTGCTGGGACCCAGGCTCGTGGCCGCCTTGCCGCAGGAGTCTGCCCAGCAGCGCTTCGCACTACGACTGCCTCGGGAAGCTGGCCTGGATCTGGACGGAGCCCCACTCGAGCCGAAGTCGATAGCCACAGCGGACGGTCCCAACAACCTGATAGAAGCGTTCAGGAGGGAGCTGGGAACTCAGGTGGTGTCCGACATCGGCGAAAAGACGGACGCGTACTTCTACGCAGGCCCGAGTCGGAGTGCACTGGCACGGCGTTTGGGACAGAGCATGGCACAGTGGATCGAGACGGAGGAGGAAGCTTACGATCAACTCCAGCGGGCATACAAGCTGCTGGTGCCGGATGTGGGAGACATCTTGCCCAGTGCCGTGCGGGGTGTCCTCCTCTGGCGCAACAGCAATCTCGATCCCTCGGAGAGAGCCGTGGTGAGCAGCACTATCAAGGGAGACTGGAAGCTTGAGAATGTGAGGAGACGCCTGCGAGACGCGTGGGCAGACGACCTGGCCGTGCGAGACAAAAAGACGAAACAGAACAGTCATCGTGCAGCTCACTACACGGATGAGGCCCTCGGGCAGACCAACGACGAGCAGGGAACCGACCTCGAGCTGCCGCCGGACGAGTACGCGCATGCCGACGAGGAGGACGTTGCGGCACTGGAGGAGCACGAGGCCCTGGCCGCGCAGGAGGCGGATGCAGCGAACCGCACCTGGGAGCAGGCCAGGAAGCTGCTCTGCAACGTGTCCAGGGCTCGCGGCTACTACCTGGTCGTGGGCCTGGCCGCGCTGCCTCCAGCACGGAAGGGCGCGGGCAAGGGCGCGCGGGGTGGGCCCAAGGGCCGAAAGCGCGGCGACAAGGGTGCGCCGTCCCCCCCGAGAGCCCCAGCCGGCCCGGCACGCGATCGACCGGGACGACTACAGCAGGACCGCGGCGCGGGCATGAAGTGTCTCCTCTGCCGGCAGCTGGGACACAAAGCTGTGGATTGCCCCTCCAGATACCAGACAGGGGGCAGTGGCAACGGGAACATGAACATCGGCTACGAGGAGGCGGTCGAGGAGGCCGCGGACGAGGCCACCGTTTCCTGCGTGTCCTACTGGGAGGGCGACGACGAGTGGGTCCTGGCCATCCCTCCGAACATTGCGCTGGGCCTCGCTCTCTTCGCCGAGGCCGACCTCCGGGGCTACGCGATCGTGGACAGTGGGGCCACAAAGTCCATGAGTGGCCTGGCCCTCTTCGAGTACGCCCGGGAGCAGATCTACGACACATACGGCCAGGACCTGACGGAGATGAACACGAAGGAGCGGACTCGCTTCACCTACGCCAACAACATGACGGACATGAGCGTCGGGAGAGGAGGGATCCCTCACCCGATGGGACTACGAGACCAGGGAGGCAAGCTGGCAAGCTCTGGTTCTCCCTCGTGCCCTCGGAGAGCCCGATGTTACTGGGCCTGGACTACCTGAGGGAGGCAGAGGCGAAGGTGACGCATGATGGCTACCTGGAGTTTTCGGACGGTCACCAGGAGAGGCTCGAGCCGCTGCGCTCCGGCCACTGGGACCTCCCGCTCCTCTAGGGACAGCGACTGCACCCGGATAGCGCGGAGCCGGTGACAGTACCAGCATCCCCGAGGGAGCAGAAAATCCGCCATCAGCCTCTGCCATCGTCCTGGCTGCTACGGTCACCTCGACGGGTGACCCAGCAGACTCATCACCACCATCATCTCCATCATCGACCTCAGGAGCGAGTACGTCTCGACCAATGCCGACCAAAGCGAGCACCCGTCCGAGCACATCGACACAGACACTGAGAGCGACTTCGACACGAGCGAGCACTATACCGAGTCAAACAGCAGTGCGATCGAAGACCCCATCGAGTCAAACGGTCATGCGATCAAAACTACGGGGCACAGCGATGCTACCACGAACCATGGGTCCGCCATGTGGGCTTGAGAACAAGAAGAGGCTTCAGAGCATCCCACATCCACATGCCGAAGGGCAAAGCCAACCCCGAGGAGAGCGACTCGGAATGGGAGAAGCTGGGCGAGGCCCCGCCCGCCGAGGAAGCGCCCTCCTCCTCAGCCGGACCTGTCTGCTCACAGCAACCTGTCTCGCTGCACCCTGGATCCACCAGGCCGAGCACGAGCACGGAGTCGCTGCTGACGGTGGAGGCGGTCCCTGCATCGGAGGAGTACGACCTATCGCACGAGGAGCTGTACTACGAACCGCTGGAGCAGGCCAGCGACCTCCTGGCGGACGCGGACCCCCAGGCGAACCCCGAGCAGATGGCCCAGGAACCTCCAGTTCTTGTATACGGCCTGGCCCGCCTCACTGTCCCGCATGCCCCAGGCACAACCTGCTGTGGCGACCTCGTACAGCTGCTTCCGAAGATTCATCAGCGACTGCACGGGCCTTCAACTGGTGGCGTTCGCGGGCTGCTCGAGACTGAGCTCGCACCCCAGACGCAGCGCGTGCAGGCAGACCTCGATCATGTTGTTCATGACTTTGGTGCCCCAGGCTATCTTCTTTTTCAGGCTCGCGATCTGCTGGTCACTCTTCTGGTTTAGGGCCTGTAGGATAGAGAAGGGCGTGCATGGCGGGGAGATGTGGACCCGCCGGAGCCTCCTGGCCTCGATGAGCGCCTTGGCCCGGGTCACCGTGCTGGCCTTCTGGAAGTCGTACTTGTTCCAGAGGCCCATGCGGTAGACGGTGCCGCCCTCCTTCTCCGTGGCCTGACTCAGGGATGAGTCCTCTGGGCACCCGATCTCGAGAAGATCCAGCTGCGAAGGCCTCAGTACCGCCAGCATGTTGTCCTTCAGCTCCGCCTGGTAGCCCTGCAGCTGGGCGGCCACCGCACGCCTCTCTGCGACGCTCCGAGCCTTCACCAGTAGGGGCGGATCTCTCGCCAGCCCCACCGGCCCAGGTGCTTCCCCAGCCCCCTCGCCGGTCCATCCAATGACTTCGGGAGACCGTTCCGGCTGTAGTTGAGGATGTGCCCACGGGAACTCCATTTCTTTCTGTTCTGAGCGAGGGCCACCATGCGATGCCAGTGGTGGCCAGGCTCCCTCCTGTACTGCGTAGTCTTCTCCGGGTCCCCCTTCGAGGGCTCGCCGTCCCCCTCGGCGCAGCGGCAGCGACTGTTCCGCACCTGCGGAACCAGGCGCGTCTCCTGGGGGGCCACGCTCTTCAAGTACTCGGCCGCTCGGTCGATGTGGGGGCGCATGCGCTCCTGCCCGGCCAGCTCTGCCCACCGGCCCGTGAGACTGCCGAGCCTCGACCGAAGCGCCGCCTCCTCGTGCACAGCCGACCGAGCCATCTCCTTGAAAAAGTGGTGTCCAACCAGCGGGCAGCTGAGGTCCTAGAGCGGAAGTGCCCTCGCGACCACGCGCACTGGCAGCTGGAAGGGTCCAATCGGGTCGCCGACTCCGCCATGTACGCGGACGCCCTGTGCCGAGCTCTCAGCCGGGAGGTGCTGGCCCATGCCCTGGTGTCTGGGATCACCGCTGGCGCGAGCGAGATCGAGGGCGCGCTGAAGGAGCTGACCGAGGGACACATCGAGCAGGCCAAGGTCATGGCCATCGAGAAGGATACCGAGACGGAGGACCCGACTGACGAGTTGAGGAAATCGGTGCGCCTCAAGCTCCACCGGCTACACTCGCAGCTGGGTCATCCTGGAGCCCGAGCGTTCAAGGAGTTTCTACGACGACGCCAGGCTCCCAGCTGGGTACAACAAGAAGCCTGAGAGCTGAAATGCGCCGCCTGCGAACGGTTCCAGAAGCAGCCCATGCATCATACGGCGGACCCACTGGACCCACTGGCGGACCCACTGGACGTCCTCGTGATGGACGGGTTCGACTGGGTCCATCCCTTGTCAGGGACCCGGGCGCGCGGCACGCTCCTGGTGGACGAGGGTAGCGCGAAGGCGGTGGCCCGCGTGCACGCCACTCAACCGGATGGAGGCGGATGCGGCAACACCAACGCAGACGAGGCCTGGGACACCGTCGTGCGCTGTTGGGCTCAGTACTTCGGAGGCCCGCTACGGATCCGCACCGACTCAGCAGGAGAGCACGAGGCCCACGTGAACAAGGAGAGGGCCGCCCAGCACGACATCCAGTGGGAGTCTGAGCCAGGAGGAGCGCACTGGAGGACGGGCAAAGTGGAGTCCATCATCATGCTGGTGAAGAACACGGCGGCCACGAAGCTGGCCTACCTGGACCCGACGCGCAGCATCGACGAGCTCTTCACGTGGGCGGCGGCCGCCCACAACGAGATGCCGAATAGCTCAGGCTTCAGCCCGGACCAGATCGTCCTCGGACGCCGCCTGAGACCCCTGGACAGCGAGCTGATGGGATCGGAGGTCCCTTTACCGGAGGAGGCCCGCTCAGGGTCAGCCGCGGAGGAGGCCATGCGACGACGTCGACGTCTCCTAGCCCGCTCGGCATATGCGGAGAGCCTGGCAAATCGCCAGGCCTGACTGACCGCGGTGAAGCGCGCCCGGGCGCAGCGGGAGTACACCGTGGGCGACCAGATACACGTTTGGCGCCAGGCGGGCAAGACCGACAAGGATAAGAACAAGACGTCCAAGGGATACTACGTCGGGCCAGCGACGGTGCTCGCTCACCTACGGCAACCACTGGAGGAAGGACGCCTCCGGAACGTGGTGATACTGGCCTGGCCTTTCGGGGACAGGTCCTTCGAGCTGCCCCACAGCAGCTGCGCCTGGTGTCCGACGCTGAGCGGACCCTGATCGAGCTGGACACGGAGACTCGGGACCTTTTGCACCAGCGCACGGAACAGGCCCAGAAGAGACTCTCCCGCGTGGTGGACATCACCGGGGAAGGCGAGCCCGACTACGACCAGCTGGAGGACCCTGCCAACGCCGAGGAGCCACCCCCGGCGGTGGACGTGAACATGGAGCCGGGTATACCGCTGGACGAGGGCATCTCCCGAGGTACAGAGACACCGCCACCAGATACCCCAGGAGGTCGGAGCCGGAGCAGGAGCAGCCGGTGAGCGAGCCCTCTCCAGAGCGTGGAGCCGAAGCACCTGAAGAAGACGGAAGAGCACCACCGCCGCCGGCGAGGCCCTACGACCCGAGAGACGACCTGCCTTTCAGCATCAGACAGCGGCTCAGCGAGATGCGAGGCGGCCCTCGAGATCCTCCCCAGGAACCCGAAGCTGAACGACCTGCCCCTCGAGGAGAAGTTCGGCCACGAGAGGAAGTCGAGAACGAGGATGGCCCAGCGCCGAAGAAGAGCCGTGAACAGTTCGGCATGGAGGACGTCCTGGCCTCCCTCTCAGACGAGTCCCCAACCTACGAGGTGCACATCGACCTCCCCGATAAGGAGACCGACAAGAAGGCCTGGCGCAGGCTCACACGGGACCCCTCGGCCTACGCTGCCGCCGCCGTGAAGAAGGGTAGCCCGAAGGTGATCCTCTGGAAGCTGGACCACACCATGCGGGAGCAGTTCCAGGCAGCCAAGAACGCAGAGATCAATAGCTGGCCAGCCAACCAGGTCACTACGGCGGCCAAGAGAGCGAACGCCGGACCCAGAGGACCGATGAGAATGCGCTGGCACCTGAGGGTGAAGTCGGACGGGAAGGCCAAGGCCCGTATCGTGTTCCTGGGCTTCGAGGATCCGAGACTGGGTCACATGAAGACGGCGAGCCCGACCGCGTCCGTCAGGGCGAGGAACCTCGCTTACCAGGTCTGTGCGAACGAGGGCATGC
>CAUYUJ010015159.1:30591-53091 GCA_963575745.1 Prorocentrum cordatum | reverse complement strand
CCCTTACTGTTCCCCACGCACTCCTGTGGCCGAGAACCGACCACGCGCCAGCGAGGCCAGCTCCTCCTCCTCATAGGACTCCTATGGAATCGCGCAGGGCCCTGTAAGGATCCTATGGGATCCCCATAGGATTCCTATGGAATCGTGCCGGACCCTGTAAGGATCCTATAGGATCCTTCTAGGGTTCCTATGGAATCGTGCAGGACCGTGTAAGGGTCCTATAAGATCCCTCCAGGGTTCCTATGGAATCGTGCAAGACCCTGTAAGGAACCTATGGGATCCCTCTAGGGTTCCACTAGAATCGTGCAGGGCCCTGTAATGATCCTATAGGATCCCTATAAGGTTCCGATGGAATCGTGCAAGACCCTGTAAGGATCCTACAGGATCCCTCTACGGTTCCTATGGAATCGTGCAAGACCCTGTAAGGATCCTATAGGATCCCTCTAGGGTTCTTATGGAATCGTGCAAGACCCTGTAAGGATCCTATGGGATCCCTCTAGGGTTCCTATGGAATCGCGCAGGACCCTGTAAGGATCCTATAGGTTCCTCCTCTATAGGACTCCTATGGAATCGTGCAGGACCCTGTAAGGTTCCTATAGGACCCTTCTAGGGGTCCTATGGAATCGTGCAGGACCCTGTAAGGATCCTACGGGATCCCTATAGGATTCCTATGGAGCCGTGCAGGACCCTGTAAAGATCCCATAGGATCCCTATAGGTTTCCTATGGTATCGTGCAGGCCCCTGTAAGGATCCTATAGGATTCCTGGGGGGTTCCGATGGAATCCTGCAGGGCCCTGTGAGGATCCTATAGGACCCTTATGAAGGTTCCGATGGAATCCTGTAGGACCCTGTAAGGATCCGATGGGATCCCTATAAGGTTCCTATAGAATCGTGCAGGACCCTGTAAGGATCCTATAGGATCCCTCCAGGGTTCCTATGGAATCGTGCAGGACCCTGTAAGGATCCTAGAGGACCCCATATAGGCTTCCCATAGAATCGTGCAGGACCGGCCCTGTAAGGATCCTATATGATCCCTATAAGGTTCCGATGGGAACCTGTTGGGCCCTGTCAGGATCCTAGAGGATCCCTCTAGGGTTCGGATGGAATCGTGCAGGACCCTGTAAGGATCCTATGGAATCCCTCTAGGGTTCCTATGGAAACGTGCAGGACTCTGTAAGGACCCTATGGGATCCCTCTGAGGTTCCGATGGAATCGTGCAAGACCCTGTAAGGATCCTATAGGTTCCTCCTTATAGTACTCCGATGGAATCATGCAGGACCTGTAAGGATCCTATAGGATTCCTATAGGATGCCTATGGAATCGTGCAGGGCCCTGCACGGACCCTATAGGATCCCTCTAGGATTCTTATGGAACCGTGCAGGACCCTGTAAGGATCCTATAGGATCCCTCTAGGGTTCCTATAGAATCGTGCAGGACCCTGTAAGGATCCTATAGGATCCCTATAGAGTTCCGATGGAATCCTGCAGGGCCCTGTGAGGATCCTATCGGATCCCTATAGGGTTCCGATGGAATCCTGTAGGACCCTGCGAGGATCCTAAAAGACCCCTATAGGATTCTTATAAACTCGTGCAGGACCCTGTACGGATCCTATGGGATCCCTATAGGGTTCTTATGGGATCGTGCAGGCCCCTGTAAGGATCCTATCGGATCCCTCCTAGGGTTCCTATGGAAACCTGTTGGACCCTGTACGGATCCGATAGGACCCCTCCAGGGTTCCTGTGGAATCGCGCAGGACCCTGTAAGGATCCTATAGGATCCCTCTAGGGTTCCGATGGAGTCGTGCAGGACCCTGTAAGGATCCTATAGGATCCCTATAGGATTCCGATGGAACCGTGCAGGACTCTGTAAGGATCCTATGTGATCCCTATAGGGTGTTCCTATGGAATCGTGCAGGACCCTGTAAGGATCCGATAGGTTCCTCCTTATAGGACTCCCATGGAATCGTGCAGGACCCTGTAAGGATCCTACAGGTTCCCCCTTATAGGACTCCGATGGAGTCGTGCAGGACCCTGTAAGGATCCTATAGGATCCCTATAGGATTCCGATGGAACCGTGCAGGACCCTGTAAGGATCCTATAGGCTCCCTCTAGGGTTCCGATGGAATCGTGCAGGACCCTGCAGAGGGGTGTGCCAAAATGATCCTCGAGAGGGGTGTGCCATAATGAAGCCTCTGAGGAGCTCTCTGTGGAGCCAAGGCCACGATCCTTGAGAGGGGCGTGCCGAAAGAAAGCCTCGGTGGAGCTCCCTGTGGGGCCAGGGCCACGATCCGTGAAAGGGGCGCGCCGAAATCAAACTTCGGTGGAGCTCCCTGTGGGGCCAGGGCCACGATCCTCGAGAGGGGTGTGCCGAAATGGAGCCTCGGTGGAGCCCCCTGTGGGGCCAGGGCCACGATCCGTGAGAGGGGTGCGCCGAAACCAAGCTTCGGTGGAGCTCACTGAGCCACGATCCTCGAGAGGGGTGTGCCCAAATCAAACCTCGGTGGAGCTCCCTGTGGGGCCAGGGCCACGATCCGTAAGAGGGGTGCGCCCTTTGGGGCCTGTATGGGGCTCCGCAGCAGTCCCGAAAGGACCTGCCGAGCAACGCCGCCGGGCCCTGCAGACCCCCGCAGCGGCCTGGCGAGGCCTCGTGGCGTTGCTCGGACCAGGGGCCCTGCAGGGCCCGTGCGTGGCCCCGTTGTGTTGCTCGGGGGGGGGGGGTCGAGCAACGGGCCTCCAGTAGTGTCCTCGCGAACAACAACAACAACAACAACAACAACAACAACAACAACAACAACAACAACAACAACAACAACAACAACAACAACAGCAGCAGCAGCAGCAGCAGCAACAGCAGCGGCAGCAGCAGCAGCAGCAGCAACAACAACAACAACAACAACACCAACAACGACAACAACAACAACAACAACAACAACAACAACAACAACAACAACAACAACAACAACAACAACAACAACAATTACTAGCACGTGGGGACACTCCGTTCTCACCAGTGCCAGGGTTTTCATAGGAGGCGGGCAATACCCCCACTTTGTGGGGGGGCCGGTTCAAGCTCTACCAAATTTCCAAACGACTCTTCGCCACCACCCACACCCAGCTTCCCGCCCTATGACGTTCGGACACTTCACTTCGTGGCATGCGGACGACCGTGGCTACTATTCAGGGCCCCGCGGCCGACGACGACGGCGTGCGCGCGCGAAGAAAAAACGAATGTGTCCCGCATGGTATTATTTGACAGGGATGATGGCCCTGGCAGGTGCGCAACCGTTGTTGCAGAAGTTCGAAAAAGTTGCTCGCAAAAGCCCGTTTGACAGAAATGTTTAAAAAGTGTTGGGTTTCCTACGAATCCGCAAGAGCGCGCGGGATGAAATTTTGACAATTTTTTTTTGAAAAACCATTGGTGTTTTGATGTTTTTATGTTAAAATCGCTACGAAAACTAAGGTTTTGGAAGGATTTCGTCTTGCGCGCGCGAATGTCCACTTTACCTTATTTTTTGCAAGGGATTCTTGAAATTTGGTTATGTTAGAACAAGAAATGTCCACTTTGCCTTATTTTTTGCAAGGGAAAACCGCCCGTAACAAAACAACCGGATCTGGATCACATCGTTTTGCCTGAGACTTCCTCACGAAAATGATGAAAATGTGGCTGCGGCCTAGGCGCGGCGAGGGGGCCGTGCACCAGGGGTCCCAACAATAATTATTCTTTAGAAGTAATAATGTTCAACAACATCAGCAACAACAGCAACAACAGCAGCAGCAACAACAACAACAACAAGTGCGCACATTCGATGCAGCAGGAAACGCAACTAGAAAGGTGTTACCCAGCGGTGCCACCACGTATTGAACATTCCAGGCGCAACGCGATCTCGTGCCCAACTGATTGTTGCAAGCGTCATGGTGCTGATCACGCACACCCTGCGCCGGACACATGCCTAGGCATCTGGAGACAAACGAAAGATGAGATGGGGAGCGGAGGACCGCGCACACCAGCAAGGGTAACAAAAACCAGCCAGCCCTTCCGAACAAAAAAAAAAAAAAAACCTTCTTCCCCTGCCCCCCTCCTGGCAGGCGGCCTCCCCCTGGAGTCTGGACGAAAGGGGTGCGCGAACAATTAGAACTCCTCAGGGATCTTCAGGGCGCTCTTCAGAGGGCCCTTCAGAGGACCCTTCCCAGAAGGGGCCTTTCAGGGGGCCCTTTCAGGGGGTTCAGGGGGGCCTTGAGAACCTTTCAGATCTCCCATCCGAGGACCTTTCAGGACGCCCTCCCTGCAGGGCTCCTTCCAGGAAGCCCTTCAGGGAGCCCCTCAGGGGGGCCTTCAGAAGGGCCTTAGGGGCGCCTTTCAGGTCCCCGTTCAGAAAGCACCATTTCAAGAGTCAAGAGACATGATTTGTGGGAAACGATTTGGGCCCCAAGAGGGTCCCAAGAGGCCCCCAAGACGGCACAGGAGGCCTTTAAGACGCCCAAGATGGCCTCCAAGACGGCCCCGGAGCATTCCAAGAGGGCCCCAAGTCGGCCCATAGAGGCCCCCCAAACGGCTTCCGACGGCGTCAGACGGACCAGGAGCCCACCAAGACGGCCGAACATGGCCCTAAGATGGCCCAAGACGGCCCAAGAGGCCTCCAAGAGGGCCTCCAGGAAGGCCCGACAAAGCCAAAATCATTGATTTCTCATGGATTTTTGAAGGATTGTGGCATTTGCTTTTTTTCGGCCTTCCGACGGCCCGAGACGGCCAAGTGCCCACAAAGATCGCCCAAGAGGCCCAAGACACGGCCCCAAGAGGCCCCCAAGACGGCCCAAGAGGTCTCCAAGACGCTCAAGATAGCCTCCAAGACGGCCCAAGAGCCCTCCAAGACGTCCTCATAGAAGGCCCGAAAGAATCAAAATGGCCTCCAGACGGCCAAGATGACCTTCAAGATGCCCACGTGTTCCCCGAAGGCTTTCCAAACCGTTTCGGGGAACACATGGTCCGATAGCTTGGCAGGCCTCCGGCCACAACCTTCGGCCACATAGGCGCTTCCAAAAAGGCAGGGGGCGGCGGTGATTCGCCGTAGGCGTCTTCGATCCGTCGCTTTTTGTCGATTCATCGCAGGGGTGCCTGGCGTGCTGGACCCTCTCGGTTTTGGTTTTGGTTCTCTTTCCAAAAGAATTCCCCCTGGGGCTTCGGCCCGTCCCGCCGGCCACCCGGAAAATCCTCAAAGCGCGTCCGTCGTGCCTCTGTTTCCTCCAGGTGGCCCAAGATGGCGCCCAAGACGGCCAAGATGGCCCAGGATGGTCTCCAAGACGTCTCCAAGACGGCCCAAGATGGCCTCCAAGACGGCTAAGATGGCCCCAAGATGCATCCAAGACGGCCCAAGATGGCCCCAATATGGTCTAAGACGGCCCAAAAGGCCCGCAAGAGGAGGGCCCCATGACGGCCCAAGAGGCCCCCAAGACGGCCCCAAGAGGGAGGGCGCCAAGACGGCCCAAGAGGCCTCGAAGACGCCCAAGATGGCCTCTAAGACGGCCCTGGAGCACCCCAAGAGGGCCCCAAGTCGGCCCAGAAAGGCCCCCGAAACGGCTTCCGACGGCGCCAGACGGGTCAGGAGCCCACCACGATGGCCGAAGGTGGCTCGCAGCTGGCCTGAGACGGCCCAAGAGGCCTCCAAGAGGGCCTCCAGGAAGGCCCGACAACGGCAAAAAGAATGATTTTCCGTACGGTGCCGACGGCCCGAGACGGCCCAAGTGCCCCCAAAGATCGCCCAAGAGGCCCAAGACACGGCCCCAAGAGGCCCCCAAGACGGCCCAAGAGGTCTCCAAGACGCTCAAGATGGCCTCCAAGACGGCCCAAGAGCCTTCCAAGACGTCCTCCAAGAAGGCCCGAAAGGGTCAAAATGGCCTCCAGACGGCCAAGATGACCTTCAAGATGCCCACGTGTTCCCCGAAGGCTTTCCAAACCGATTCGGGGAACACATGGTCCGATAGCTTGGCAGGTCTGGCCTCAACGTTCGGCCACATAGGCGCTTCCACAAAGGCAGGGGGCGGCGGTGATTCGCCGTAGGCGTCTTCGATCCGCCGCCCCCTTTTGATGTATCAAAGGGGTGCCTGGCGTGCCGAATTATATGGCTTTTGGTTTTGGTTCTCTTTCCAAAAGAACTCCCCCTGGGGCTTCGGCCCGTCCCGCCAGCCACCCGGAAGAGGTGGTTGCAAACGGTGTTCCTGCCCCAGACGGCCCCAAGATGGCCCAAGATGGCCCAAGATGGCTTCCAAGACGGCTGAGATGGCCCGAATAGCCTCCAAGACGGCTCAAGATGCACCCAAGACGGCCTAAGATAGCCTGAAGATGGCCCAAGACGGCCCAAGAGGCCCCCAAGAGGCCTCCAAGACGGCCCAAGAGGCCTCCAAGAGTTCCTCCAGGAAGGCCCGACGAGGCCAAAATCCTTGATGTTCCATAGGTGTTTGGAGGATTTTGGCATTTGCGCCTTTTCGGCTTTCCGACGGCCCCAGACGGCCCAAGAGGCTCCCAAGATCGCCCCAAGATCGCCCAAGAGGCCTCCAAGAGGGCCCCATGGGCCCCAAGACGGCCCAAGAGGCCTCCAACACGCCCAAGATGGCCTCCAAGACGCCCAAGATGGCATCCAAGACGGCCCCGAAGCGCCCCAAGAGGGCCTCCAGTCGGCCCAGAAAGGGCCCCCAAGACGGCTCAGACGGCGTCAGACGTGCCAGAAACCCACCAAGATGGCCGAAGGTGGCTCGAAGCTGGCCCAAGACGGCTCAGGAGGCCCCGAAGATGGCCTCCAGGAAGGCCAGAAGAGGCCAACAACCTTGATTTTCCCTTCTTGATTTTTGACGGATTTTTACATTTGCTTCTTTTCGGCCTTCCGACGGCCCGAGACGGCCCAAGAGCCCCCAAAGATCGCCGAAGGATCGCACAAGAGGCCTCCAAGATGGCCCCAGAACGGCCCAAGAGGGCCCCAAGACGGCCCCAAGAGGCCTCCAAGACGGCACAGGAGGTCTTTAAGACGCCCAAGATGGCTGGAGCATTCCAAGAGGGCCCCAAGTCGGCCCATAGAGGCCCCCCAAACGGCGTCCGACGGCGTCAGACGGACCATGAGCCCACCAAGACGGCCAAACATGGCCCTAAGATGGCCCAAGACGGCCCAAGAGGCCTCCAAGAGGGCCTCCAGGAAGGCCCGAAAAGGCCAAGATCATTGATTTCACATGTGTTCTTGAAGGATTGTGGCATTTGCTTTTTGTTCTGCCTTCTGACTGCCCGAGACGGCCCAAGTGCCCCCAAAGATCGCCCAAGAGGCCCAAGACACGGCCCCAAGAGGCCCCCAAGACGGCCCAAGAGGTCTCCAAGACGCTCAAGATGGCCTCCAAGACGGCCCAAGAGCCCTCCAAGACGTCCTCCAAGAAGGCCCGAAAGAGTCAAAATGGCCTCCAGACGGCCAAGATGACCTTCAAGATGCCCACGTGTTCCCCGAATGCTTTCCAAACCGATTCGGGGAACACATGTTCCGATAGCTTGGCAGGTCTGGCCTCAACGTTCGGCCACATAGGCGCTTCCAAAAAGGCAGGGGGCGGCGGTGATTCGCCGTAGGCGTCTTAGATCCGCCGCCCCCTGTTGATTTATCAAAAAGGTGCCTGGCATGCTGAATGTGTGGCTGTTGTTGGTGTCTTAAACTCCCCCTGGGGCTTCGACCCAACCTGCCGGCCACCCGGAAAGCTCTCAAAATCTACTGGGCAATGCATTTCCCGCTCCAGGAGGGCCCAAGATGGCTTCCAAGACGGCCAAAATGGCCCAAGATGACTTCCCCGATGCTTCCAAGACGGCCAAGATGGCCCCAGCAGAGCCCAAGATGGCCGCAAGGTGCTTCTAAGACGGCCCAAGATGCACCCAAGATGCCCTCAAGGCGGCCCAAGACATCTAAAGAGGCCCCCAAGAGGTCTCTAAGACGGCCCAAGAGGCCTCCAAGCGGTCCTCCAGGAAAACCTGAAGAGGTCAAAATCAATGATTCGCCTTCGGTTTTTGAAGAATGTGGGCATTTCCTTCTTTTTGGCTTTCCGACGGCCAAAGGCGGCCCAAGAGGTCCCCAAACTTGCGCCAAGGTCGCCCAAGGGGCCTCCAAGGTGTCCCAAAACGGCCCCACAGCCTCTCAAGACGGCCCCCAAAGGGCATCAAGACTGCACAAGAGGCCTCCAAGACGCCCAAGATGGCCTTCAAGCCGACCCTGAAGCGCCCCAAGAAGGCCCCAAGAAGGCCCAGAGAGACTCCCAAGATGGCTTCCGACGGCGTCAGACGGGCCAGGAACGCCGTAGGACGGCCACAGGGGCCCCCAAGAAGCCCACAAATGCCATCAACATGCCCAAGGAAGTCCCCAAGAGGCCTCCAAGAGGCACCCCGAAGCTCCCAGAAGGCCCCGAGAGTGACCCAAGAAGCTCCCAAGAGGTCTCTCCTCATCCTTCTCCTCACCATCATTGTTCCTCCCTTCCTCCCCCACGTGTTCCCCGAAAGGCGTCCACAACAGCTGGGGGAAGGCGTAGTCCAATAGCGTGGCCAAATTTCGCCCACACGTTCGGCCGCACAGGTGTATCCTGAAAGACAGGGGGTGGCGGTGACTCGTAGTAGGCGTCTTCGATACAAAACAAAAAGTCAGGGCCGCCACCACGCGAATGGCAGCGACAACGAGTGTCTCAAGGCTGCTGGTTGGATGACACCTTTTTTATGTTGCCCCGTGCCCCTCTTCATGCATCAGGTTTCGTTTCCAGACCTCCCCATATCCCCTGACAACTCGGCTAGGAATCGTGCCTGGACGGGCAGATGGGGAGAAACGAGAAGGTACGAGTTGACGACATGTGCGAAGCTCCACAACATGCGAAAGAAATACGGATTCGCAACGGTGCCGCCAGCCTTCGTACTCAGCGCCGTCTGGCCAAATCTTGCGGCGCGGAGGACATCCCCAAACCCGTTCGACGGTCCAGGCGGCAGCGAGAAGGATAAAAGCAACGATGACGACAACGAAGACGACGACGACGGCACTACGACAACCACCACCACCAATCACAATGACCACGACAATGACCTGAAGAAAAGTGATACGAATTGATCCGTCACTTGCATGTCACAGCCCAACCACGCCCATTGCACCCTCCCCGCCATCCCGTCTCCCCATTCACTCACTCGCTTCACCTTTTCCGCCCCTTTCTCGTTTTACCGTTCCCGCCCCCCTTTCCGATGGGAGGGGGGCACACGATGACGCGGACTTCACATGTTTCCGCTAACCTAATCGGACAAGAGCGGGAAGCGCCGAGTGTGTCCATTGGGCCCGTGACAGGTCAAGAAGAAAAGGATGATGGCGACGACAAGGCGGCCGATGTCCAGGATGGCAGCATGGACCACGGGGAGCGCAGCGAGGGGGGCAGAAGGACAACGAGTAGGACGAGAAGCGCGAGGACGCGGAAAGGATGGATGAGGACCAGCACATGGGTACACATGGGGTACCCACTTTTCAACAGCTCCAACAACTAAACCATACCATGGTAGCAAATGCAATCTGGTGGTCAACCGTGCTCCTGCAAAATCTGCCGTGCACCTGTGTTGTCTGCCGTGCTCATGTGGTCGGCCATATTCCTGTGTGTACTGCTATGTGTTGGCGGCCTGCCGTGCTTCGCGAGGTCAGCCGTGCTTTTGTGGTTGTCCATGCTCCTGTGGTGTGCCGTGCTCCTGTGTGGTATGCCGTGCTCTTGCGCGGTCTGCCGTGCACCTGCGACGTGGTGTGCTGTGATCCTGTGCTCTGTCGTGATCTTGCGTGGTCTGCCGAACTCCTGCACGGTCTGCCATGCCCCCGCGAACTACCGTGCCCCTGTGGTCTGCCATGTTCCTGTGGTCGACCGTGCTCCTGATGTCTGCGCAGTGCTCCTGCGCTGTCTGCCGTGCTCCCGCGGGGTCTGCCGCGCTCGTGAACTCCGCCGTGATCCTGTGATCTGCCGTGCTCCTGCGCTTTGCCGAGCTCCCATGGTCTGCAGCGCTCCTGCCGTGGACCGCGGCGCTCCTGTGGAGTCTGCCGCGTTCCTGTGCAATCTGCCGTGTTCCCGCGGGGTCGGTGTTGCTCCTACTCGGCGTGCTGTGCCCATGCGTGGTCTGTCGTGCCCACGTGGTCTGCACTGATCCCGCGTGGTCAGCCGTGCTCCTATGGGGTCTGCCGTGTTCCTGTGCTCTGCCGCGTTCCTGTGGTCTGCCGTGTTCCCGCGGTCTGCCGCGCTCCTATGACCAACGATGTTCTTGCATGGTGGGGTGTCGGCGGTTTAAAACCAGAGAGCAAAAGGAAACGGAAAACGGGGGGAGGCCGCAGGGCCGCACCCCGACTCCGGGCGGCCAGCCGAAAGGCATCACGATCGGGGCCCACAAGGAATCCCAGCGAGCGCTCGACTGCATTGTCAATGCTCAAAGACACTTTCAAAGACAGGAACAACTCACACGACATTGGCATGAACATGAGTTCCCCTCTGCACAAACAACCAAACACACACAGGACTGCAACAAAAAGCGTGCGTGGGTAGCCTCCTGAGGTGGGCACTCGCTAATAGCTGGCGAAAGAGTCCAACAACGCCTGCAGTTCCCCCCACCTTCGAATCGTCACGTCCTGCCCCAGGGGCCCAGCAGCCTCAACGCGTTCAGGGAACAACTCCCGCCTGTAAGGCAGCACGACGCTGGGGGTCAGGCCGAACGCCTCGGCCTCCAGACTGCCCCTCACGTCCTAGACATCCGCAAGGCGAGGAGGGTCCCAGACATCGTCGGCGTAGTAGCAGAGTCAGCGGGCCTCGACGCAAATCCACGACGTAGACGACTGTCTCCCAAGCGGGCCTGCCTGGGCACGCACTCGACGCCCCCCGATTCCTCATCCTGAAACTCCACATCGGCCGCCATCGCGCCGTCGTCCGAGGCCGCAACTACAAGCGGCACCCTCGCAGCGCCCGCGCCGACAGTCCCCGAAACGCTGCGCTCGTCGCCGTCGAACGCGAACACCTCAGACACCTGAGCCTCGGACACCAGCGGCGGCGGTGCGACCGCGCCTGCAACACCGCTATCCAGCGCCCCCCCTTCGGGCCGCGCCTGGTCCAGCGGACCGCGCGCTAGGAGCACCCAAGGGCGGGCAGCCATCCCTTCGGCATCCGCGCGCACTGCAACGTCAACCGTTTGGGCAACGCCGTCCTGCCCGAGCTCCGACTCCTCGAGCTACTGCTTGTGCTTGTGGTCGTCCGCCTCCGAGCCCGCAAGCGCCTCCAGCAACGCATCCATGTAGGCTGACTCCGCCCAGCAGCCCGAGGGCCAGCATGGCCAGAAAAAACAGGCGAGTCACAAACGTGCACACTGACAGGGACAGGAGGCCTGGCTAGAGCATACACGAGAGGACACGCAACGCGCTACAACGGCCTCAAAGCAATTCCATGGAAGCGGCGACACTCTTTATCCAAAGGTCTGCGGCCGAACCCTGCTGATGGAACACGAACAGCTGCGTGACCGCGTGGACGGCCTCGACAGTGCCCATGGCCCGCAGAAGCCCGAATGAGGCGTCGCTGAGGCGCAAGGGCGCGCTGGCCTGCCGCTGGAGCACCTGCACGAGATCGAAGAAAGCATGCCGCGTGCGAACAGCTTCCTCGGCTGGTCTCGACAACGAGGCGGCGGGAACCTGCTCACCGCCTCTGACAGAGCCCGCGGCCCGCTCCAATCGATGCTCTTGTGTGGTATGCTGCGCTCGTGTGGTCTGCCGTGCTCCTGTGCTCTGCCGTGTTCCTGTGTGGTTTGCCGTCTTCCCGCGTGGTCTACCATGCTCCTGTGTGGTCGCCGTGCTCCTGTGTGAGTTGCCGTGCCCCTGCGTGGTCTGCCGTGTTCCTGTGGGGTCAACCGTGCTCCTGTATGGTTTGCCATGTTCCTGCATGGTCTGCCGTGCTCCTGCGGGGTCTGCCGTGCTCCAACGTGCTCGGCCGTGCTCATGTGGGGTCTGCCGTGATCATGTGATATGCCGTGCTAATGTGCGGTCTGCCGCGCTCCTGCGTGGTCTGCCGTGCTCCTGTGGTCTGCCGTGTTCCTATGGTCTGCCGATTTCCTGCGCGGTCTGCCGTGTTCCTGCTTGCTCTGCCGTGCTCTCTGGGGCGCTATTGGGGCTGACTTGGGCAATATTGGGCCGAACACTTCCAAAACTTGGGCCATTAGATCCACGCCCCGTTTTGCCCCCCCCCCCCACACACACACACACACACACACACACACACACACACACACACACACTTTTTATTTCTCCCGCCTAACGGCTCGCGACACTACGCGCGCTTTCCGTCATCTACCGCAGCGGTCGACTACTAAGATCTCGAGGTAGTGCGCTGTATCTGGCTTGGCTACGTAAACGCCACCCTCCTCCCCGTCCTCCTTGGACTCCCCCTCACTATCCTCCACCACTCCTGCACCTCCTCCTCCCCCGCCGCCGAGTTGTCGCCCCTCTCCCCCTGGTATTCCACATCCTCCTCATCCTCTTTCTTCTCCGCTTCCTGACCGAAGGTGGCCCACGCGCTCAAAGGATCTGAACAATGGCGCGCCGCAAGTTCTAAGTAGGTTGGGCGCCGTGGCGAAGCGCGGAACGGCAACGTGCCACGATGACCCAGAGCCGCATGAAGCCGATTGCGCTCTACGGTACTCGCCGGTCGGAAGAAGTAGGTAAAAACATCGAGTAGGAAGGCGGATAAAGTAGATTGGTTCCAGACCCTCCCAGAAAATAACACACACACACATCAAGACCATGCCGACTCTTGAAGTAGGGAGGCGCTAGAAGTAGATTGGGATCTGGGAATCCAAGAATACCTACTAACCAACGACCGGCGTGTAATATTAGTTGTTTGTCCTAAACGGTTGGACCCCGCCTTCCACAGTCGGCTTGGGTTTCCTCTTTTCCCTGCTCCTGCCTCTGCCTGCTCCTCTCTCTCCCTCTCTCCCGCTCAAGCCTTCGGGGCTCAAAGCCTTGGGGCCGACCTCAGGAGGTCTGGGCGCCCTCGGGCGCCCGGAAACGCGCGCGCCATGGCCGCCTGGCGCCCTGCGCTGGCGGGCTCCGCACGCGGACTGATCGCGCTGGCCACCGGCGTGACCGCCTACGACTGGCGCGGGCCGCTCAGCACAGCCGTCGCCCGTGCTGGGTGGGGCAGCCCGGCCGAGGCCCGCGAGGTCCCGTTCGGGCACACCGTGCCGTACTACGATGACTCCGAGTACGGCATGGAGATCGACGAGCACGAGGAGGGAGGCGGGGCCGCAGGCAGCCCCCAGGCGCCGCCCGACAGTGGGCCGCCGGGGGCGCCGCCCCCGCCTCCCGTCCACGCCGCCGGAGGAGTCGACAACGGCAGCCACCCCACCGACGACCCGCGTGGTGAGGAGTCCTGGGTGGGCGGCTGGGGTGTCTGGGCGCTGGGGTGGAGGCCCCTGAGCGAAGGCACCTGGGCCTGGCGCCTGAGTGGCATGGGCGGGGTCGCCTACGAGAAGCTGGACAGCCTCGGGAGCGCCTTCTCCACCCATGCCGAGACGGGCTGGCTGACCAAGGACGGCGGCTGGTTCTTCTATGCCCTTGAGAAGCTGGGCCTAGCGGTCTTCGGAGCCGCATGGCCGGCCGTGGCGTGGACGTTCATCTTCCTGGCCTCCCTGGCGGTGCTCGCCTTCCTTACCCATATCTGTCGTACTCTACTGGCCCCATGTGCGGCTGCCCTCTGGCTGATTGGTCTACTGGCGCGGTGCTTCAAGTGCCGCCGGCGAGACCCTGGCGATGCAGCTGCCGAGAGGTACCTGCCGCCGGCTCCGCCTGCCCTCACCCAGATCCACTGGATGGGGCCAGAGACCGGGCCAGCTACGACTACCGAGTACTACAGCAAGAGGGCGAAGGGTCGTAGGACTGGGAGGCGACCCAATGATGTGCTGGTCAAAATTGACGACCACGTTGCCCGACTGAAGATCGACCTCGCGGAGCCCAAGCGGATCGACCGGAAGGGCCTTTGGATAGACTGCCTGAGCGTGAAAGGGCTAGCTCACGCGCACTCCGCCAGAAGTTGGAGACGCTCGAGGGCCGCTCGATCCACCTGTGCCGCAACATGGTTTGCCGGGATCAACCTGGGGAGGTCCATTGCAAAGAGTACGCCGCGCTGGACTCCGAGGCTATCGTGGACATCGGCTCCCACGCCAAATTCACCTCCTGCCGCGGCATCTTCTTGCTCTGGCGGACCTTCACCGACCTGGGGCGAGGAACCTGGAGGATCATTGTATTCATCTATTGCATCCTATCCTGCGGTTGCTCTTTCTGCTGCCAGCGACGCCGCCGTCGCAAGACAGGCGCTGCGGAGCCAGGCGTTGCAGGGGGGCATCGCAGAAGTCCTCGATCAGGAATCCGAGTCGGAGGTGGAGGCCGAGGACAAGCCATGCGAGGCAGTTCGGGTGGGCATCGTACTTCGCGGGGGCGCTCGCCCCCTGGCTCCAGACGGTTGCCGCGACGCCGCGGAGGCCGAGCCAACCACCCTGCTCCTCGAGGACGGGCAGGCGTCAGACCTCCCGCCACCCAGCGATGGGAGGAACTCTTTTGCCCACCTCTGCGCTCATCATTCGCAGGTCTATCGGGCCTCTCGGTATCGTGACAAGTGCTCGCAGGTGACCTGCTACCGCCAAGCGGTCGGCAACGCGGAGGGCGCGCCACTTTGCCTCCTTCACCTGGGCGGAGAGGCAGGCAGAGCGGCACAGGCAGCTGCAGCAGTTCAGGGCCGCGGGATCCTCTCAAGCCTGGGCCTGAGGCGTCGGGCAGTCCGCAGCCGCAGCCCGCGGGCGCGCGAGCCGGGCACCCCCGCCGCAGCAACCCCCCCAGCAGACGGAGTTCGAGGACCCGAGAGCCATCGTGGGCATGCAGCCTCAGGACTGTCTCCTCGTGACGCACCAGCCTCACCACGGGGCCCGCCCGCTGGTGTCCGGTTCGAAGCCTCGCTCTCTCCGAAGGTACCTCTCCCGCGGGATGCCAGTCCTGCCCCAGACGAGGAGGCCGAGCAGGGCGACTACCTTGTGCTACGAGTGCGGGTGCATTGGGCCGCCGGCCCGCAGCGGGTCGCATTCTTGGGAAGGTCCAGACCCGGGGGGGGGTCCACGGGAGACGGCAGCGCGACCGTGGTAGACGTGGAAGAGCCGCGCTGCAAGGACCGCCCTGCAGAGGACCACGAGCGCATCTGCTTCACCCTCAAGACCGCGGGGATCGAGTACGCCCCTGTCGCCAGCGACCAGGGCAAGCTCCCCGCCGGCTACCTCGAAGAACTCCTGCACCACCCGCCGCTCGGAGCAGAGGAGATGGGGATCAGCGTGCACGGCACCGTCGTGAGCAACGCCATGTGGGAGAAGCTGCGCCCTTGGAACGGGGTCCCCGTGGGCGGGAAGATCAAGAGGATCAGCCGCCCTCAGTGGGCTCAGCTTCGGGCCCGTGGGGACCTGCTTGTGCGCCGACACCCAGCGGGCACCCCTGGCGACGCCCAGGGTGTGCCACGGCCTATCTCAGACGAGATGGGCGCGCAGCTCAAGAAGCACTGGGCGAGGCTCGACCGCAGCAGCTCCCCCAAGCCACCCTTTGGCGTCGGGTGGGGCCTGGGCGAAGAAGGCGACCGGGCCCCCTCGGTCCCCCGCCGCTCTTCCCGTAGCCCTCCAGGGAAGGCTCACGAAGAGGAGAGCACTGGGGAGGCCATGCTGGGGCTGTACCTTGCGGCCCCTGAGGAGGGGTCGGACGACGCCTCTGCGTTGCAGAGTGTGGCGGCTGGTTACGACGAAGACATCACCGTCGTTCTGGAGCATCTCATCAAGTACACCCAGCGCCTCATGCGCAGCAGCGGAGTCGATGAGCGAACCAAGTACCAGACGCACATTGATCGGTGGGAGAAAACGCTGGAGCGCGTTCGGGCCGAGAAAGATGAGGGTGTGAACCCGCCGCTTGCCAGCGGCCCCCTGAAGCTCGACGCCGAGCGCAGACCAGACACCAGCCAGGAGCCCAGTCAACCTGTGGCCCCCCCTGGGCTGGACGCAGCAGCGAATGCTCCGCCCCTACCGCCGCCGGCCACCCCGCCTGGCGTGCGTGTACCGGGAGCCGCACGCCTTTCCCCCCCGGGCTTGATGCCCGGCCTCGTCCCGAACCTCGGGCAGATGTTCACCAACCGGAGCGCTTACGGGCATGGAGGATTGGTCAAACCCCCGGGGCAGCCTGATCGCAGGTATGCCGCAGGGGCTGGAGAAGGCGAACCCTCGGCCGCCTTCACCACCTACGCACAGGTCCTCCAGCACGGCCAGGAGCAGCAACACCTGGACAACATGCGGCTGCTGCAGGCGGCGGACAGCCTCCGCAGGTCCGGCGAGGAGGAGAAGGTGGCGCAGCGGGGCACCCTTGGTGCCATCGGGCGAGCCGAGGAGCTGGACGTGTACCTGGCCCGGGGCTGCGACACCCTCGATGTGGAGGTCTGCGGCGCTTTGACCGGGCGGGAGTTGTTCCATGGCCTCAAGCGCGCCTGCGAGCACGCTAAGCACGTGATGCAGGCGGCGAACTGGCCCACGACAGTGACGAACAGGATGGCGCACGGCATTGCCGCCTTCTGTTGGGGAGGGCGGGGCCAGAAGGATTTGGCCGAGTGGTCGATTTCAGCGGCCGACTTTCCCCACTGCAAAGCGGAGGTGTTCGACGCCTACACTATGCCCACTACGTGCAAGCTCGAGCCGCGCCCCCGGCACCCAGTCGTCTTCTCCCAGTGGGTGAGGCAGGCCGAGAACGCCATCACCGTTTTCGGGCTGGTCTATGGACGTATGCACGAGCCAGAGAGGCGCCGAGCCCTGGAGACCCTGCGCCTCGCTTACGAGGAGGGCGACGTGGCCTTCCCCGTAGATTACGTGCACAGCCTTTGGGAAGAGCTCGCCGCGACCTGGTGCGAATAGCTTCGGGAGAAGCGGAGGGGGGTATGTCGCATCCTGGGCCTCACCAGCCCGCGCAGGGAGGACATCAAAACCATCGCCCTTGCTCCTACAGGGCCGACCGGAAGTGCGTGGCTGACATTCCCGAACGTATACGACCTCGACGCGCCGGACGGGCACTACCAGGTGGCATGTGTCCCCCGCCAGGCCCGGCGGCTGCAGAGGTTCCTTCATCAGAACCTGCATGCTGGCCCCTCGAGGACTCCCAAGGCCGGGAAAGCCGACGAGCATGCCCAGGCCGATCAAGAGGCACCTGCGGGAGCTGGGCCAGGCGCAGGAAAGGCAGGGGCCGCTGTCAAGAAGGCTACAGCTAAGAAGCGGCCCGCCGCTCGAGCCTACCCAGCGGGCAAGGCGCTGACCTCCAGCGAGATCGGACGCTCAGTCATGCACGCCCCCCGTGACAAGAACGGGAAGGTCATCTGCTGGGATGCCTGTACCTGGGCTGGCTGCCCCAAGGCGGCGGGGACCTGCGCCCACTCCCACGAGGCCATCAAGGGGCTTGGCAGCCTCGACTGGACCGTGCAGGCGCAGCTCATCAGGCGCGGCGGCCTGGTCGGGAGCCAAGGTCGACCCCGCTTCGGTCGACGGGCGGGTAGCCCGGCTCCGAGCCCAGGCCAAGGCCGAAGCAGACAGCAAAAGGGCTGGCGGGAGCGCCGGAGAGGCGCCCGGGCCAGCCTCGGGAGGCAGCCGAGCGGGAGGCTCGCCGGCTGTCTGGCCCCCCCCCGCCGTCGACGAGATCCAGACCGCCACCCTCGAAGAGGAGCTCAGACAGGCAGTTCAGGGCCCTGAGGAGGACTGGCTATTGGACGCCCATGCTCACGCGCCCGCGGTGGAGGGCACCGGCGAAACGACGCACCCAGCCGCCCTCGAGAGATGGAACATCATCGAGAAGATCCTGGAAGACGGGACCCTCGCAACCCTGGGTGACATCAGTGACTACCTACACTCCCACGTCCTGGCCAGGCTCGCGCGTGCCAGCTCAGAGGGAAGCTCCGTGAGCCTGGAGGAGATCCTGTTGGAGGCCACCCGTGACGGGGGGCCGACCCTCGCCGAGGAAGCAGGACGAGCCCTCAACAAAATCGGGTCGAAGGCTGGGAGGAGCAGCACGCAGGACCTCAGCATCGGAGGCGCCACCTGGGGCGAAGATGCTGGGGTGGGGCGTGGGAAGCTCACGGTGCAGGACCAGGAGTGGGACTACCTCGACTTCCAGGACGAGCTCCACCCTGATGAAGAGATGCGCACCCGACTTGGCCTCAAGGAGGGGGACGCAGAGCTCAGGCAGCGTCTGGTTCTCCACATCGCGGCCGCCTTGCTGTGGGAGGACAAGGAGCCTGACGCGCCGGCCGTCAAGGCCCTGGCTGCCCAGCTCCGCCGAGAGTTGCGGGACGGTGCTACTACTGCCTCCGCCGCGCTGGGAGACGCACCTCCCTTCGTCTTACCGCGCGAAGCCGAGCTCAGGATGCACTGCCACGACGTCCAACACCCGCACCACGACAAGGACTTCAGGTGTATCGCGGTTTTTCCGCTGAGCGCCCTCAACAAGACCACCGTCAGGGTCTGGAGGATCAACCACTGGAACCAGCTCGAGATCGACTCCGTCCTGCCGACGCAGACCAGCGAGAAGGAAGTCCATGTCATGATCCACCGGGGCCACATGAGGGTCCTCCGGCCGCCGACCATCGCCAGCCAGGGACCCAACCTGCGGGGCCGGGCCTTTGGGGAGATCCTCAAGACCTGGACACTCGCCGGGAAGCCCGTCCGCGAGCTGCTCACAATGGGCTGGGAGATGTACCTGGAGTCGGAGGAGGTTGCGGGGCCTGTGATACCCAGCCGGCCACCTCCCTGCATGCACTGCAAGCGTATGCAACAGGCGCAGCTCCCGACACGTGAAGGCGCCGTCGGGAACCAGGAGCCCGAGGAGGAGGACTTCTCCAGCCTCGCGCCCCTCCTGCGCAGGCCGGCCTTCGCGTGGGGCATTCGCACCTGCGAGATCTTCGCGGGCACTGGGAACTGGACGAAGGCGATGCGAGACACTGGGCTCCAGACAGCCCCGTCCGTCGAGTACTTCCAGGACCCCTTGGCCCAGGCCGGGCCACAGCATGAGCACAACATCCTCGACCCACAGGTGCGAGAACGGCTCCTTCTTGATGCTGGAGCCGCACCGGGGCCCGATGAGGCGAATGTCTACCAGCTGGCCCCACCATGCACGACCCACTCGGCTTGGTGCCCCAAGAATGGCGGGACTCGCGCGTTCGAGCACCCAGACGGCGACGGGACCGTCCAGGCAGAGATCGAAAGCAACATCATGACGGACTTCGCCGCCGACCACTGCGAGCGCCTCGACGCCAACGATCGGGAGTGGATGCTCGAGAACACGGCCAGCGACGGGCGCTGCCCGAAGATTTGGGACCGGACCAGGATCAAGCAGCTGCAGAAGCGCACAGGGGCCAGAATCATATCTGTTGCCATGTGCGAGTGGGGACTCGGGCCCCCGGAGGAGCCCGCGAAGCGGCACCGCAAGCTGACGTTCTGGATGGTCTCGAAAGGTCTCTACCCCTGGGCTCTCTCTCTGGCGAGGCGCTGCACCAACCAGCACGAGCACGTCGCCCTGGAAGGGCCGCCCCCCTACGACCTGACCCAGACCCAGATCGACTACTACAACTCCTCCGGGCCCACGCTCAGCCCATCTGAGCAGAAGGACATCTTGAGCCTGACCAATCGGCTGGCCCTCGCGGGCGCGCATGCCCAAGGTCTCGCCGTGGACGCCAAAGCCCTGGAGACCCCGCAGCTCGGGCCCGAGCTGCTGCGCCCTCTGAACGACCTCGTTGGCAAGCTGGGGCCCGCGAACTTCCACTGGAGCCGCGTCGAGCCACGCGCCGGGAAAGCCTTCGAGGACTTCCCGGAGGGCACTATGGCTCTCTACTACGGGCGCGACCAAGCCAACAACTTCGCGGCCAAGATCTCGCACCGGTCCCCCCCACACCTGCAGGGTGGTGGACGCGTCCCCAGCGGGGCCCCCTCTTTGGCCAAGGCCCTCCGGGAGGAGTTGAGCACCCTCGGCTTCCAGGTCGGTCAACGCGGACTTCGACGCACGCGCTACGCCGGCCAGTACCCGACGAAGCTGTGCGCTGCCTGGGCCGAAGTCGCCAAGGCCGCGGGGGCGGGGGCCCCCCCCGAGAAGCCCCTGAAGAAGCTCGAGCCCATCGCCACGACGCGGACCGGACAAGATGGCGGCGGAGGCCGGCGACAGGGGTCACCTGGCGGACCCCCCCCCCTCTTTTTCGCCTCAAAGACGTGCCAGCCATGGAGAAAGAGGCGGAGGAGGACTACCCAGCAGGGCCCAAGGGATGGCAGTGCGCGAACAGGGGCAAGAAGAGAGGAGGGTGGAAACGCAACAAAGCGAGGAAGAGAGACCCTGACCGAGGAGCACCGCCACCAGGCCCTGGAGGAGACAGTGGAGGCGACGAACCTGGGGGAGACGAAGGAGAAGAGGAGGAGGAAGAGGAGGAGAAGGAACCACCCAGGAGGGTCAAGAAGTCCAGGCAGGCCGAGCAGCAAGCCGACGAGCCGGTCAAGGTGCTCCTCCCGCAGCGAGGGGACCGATAGATACGAATCCCCTGGGCCCCCATGTACACCCACGAACTCCAGAGCGCCCTCATGACCTGCAGGTGGCTGCGCGACGACGTCCTCAGCCCCGAGGAGCTTCGCTTGTTCGCCTGCACCGACGAAGGGGGCACCGCGGGGGCAGAAGGACCACCTCTGGAAGACGAAGATCGAGTCGAGCCCGGGGAGCGCCTCATCCTCTGGATCCGGCGAGAGGAGATTGGGAACTGGGCGACCTGGGCGCCACGCTGGATCAAGAGGACTATGGGCGAGGAGCGCGAGGAGGCGCCGTGGCATCATAATGAGGCCACCCCTGCTTCCCACCGCAGCGTCACGCTGAGGATCGCAGACCGAGCCAGCTCCCAGGGCTTTGGCAGCCCAGAGCTTGGCGTCGCCTGGAACAGGCGGGCTCTCCCGCCGCACCCTGGAGGAACGCGTTTCCAGCTGGCCGCTGCCCAGGCCCTCCAGAGGCAGAGCCGCGAGGCCCCCGCCGGAGGATCCAGCAGCGGCGGCAGCTCAGCCGACAGCATAAAGCTGGAGAGCATAAGGAGGAAGCTCGAAGCCGCCAAGGCCGCAGAGGTGGGTGTCCTGGAGGTGGAGGAGAAGCGCATCAAGGAGCTGCAGATACAGCTGGCGGAAGCAGAGGAACGCCGCCGGGCCCGTCGTGCGAGGGATGCCGGCAAGCGCGAGGCGGAGCAGGCGCAAGCCAGGCATCCCCGCCGGGCCAGCTCGGAGCCCCCCAGCGGACAGAGCGCGGCCACCCCGCTCGACCCAGCCTGGGAGGACGAGACCCCCTTGCCTTCGTCGGCCATCCTGGACGGGGAGAACAAGTGCCACGAGGCAGAGTGCATCCTGAACAACCTGCTCGGGGTCCCGGCCAGCGATCCCACGGGACCAGATCGAAGGAGAAAGGCCCGCGAACTCCTGATCGAGGGCATCAGCTCCATGTTTGAGGATCCACCGAGGAGCTGGACTGGTACCCCCTACGAGGAGCAGGGCGAGATCGCGAGCGAGTACGTCGACATCGATCCTTGAAAGGCTGACCCGCAGGATGGCGAAGGCAGGAGACCCAGACCTCTTGCGGTCACAATTTTATCAGGACGTCTCGCATCGTCATGAATTTAAATCACGACGTCGACAAAAACACAATTTTCTGACAGAAAATTAGGACAGCCTAAGCACGAACCTTGTTGGATTCAGAGCTCGTTGTCGAAGTCAACGAGCGCGCGAGATCGCGCGGCACCGCTACCAGACGATCAATCGCGTGCTCGAGCCAATGCAAGCGGCGAGAAAGAGGTGGAGGGGCGGAGGGGGAAAAGGTTTTTTTTTTTTTTTCCGAACACGACGGAGTCGATCGGGCACCCAGCACGTGCGCACGAAGCGGCCGCCCCCGTATATACCGCACAGGGCGACCACACGAAGTGGTATTTAGGGGCGGCGCGCGCCCATCCTATACATGCTATGCCGCGCTAGCAACGCATCGGGTCATTACATTGATGAAACGATGCGCTGCTAGCGAGGCACCCGCCGTCGTCGATCCACACGAGCACGGCCGCGGCTGGCTCGCCGAGCCAGCAGTACCACCGCGTGATGTGCACGCGCGGTGGAGCGGCGCTCGATCGGGACGCCTGCCACACCCGCACGGGCAGGCGGCCCTGCGTGGCCCGCGGGGCCCGCTCCCCCGACGGGGGCCTCCCAGGGCACCACTGGGTCGAGCCCAGGTGGCGGCCCTGGGGACCATGCACCACGTACATCCGCCGCGGGGGGGAAAGGGGAGGGAGGCCCCCCCCCCCAAGGGTACTCCCAAAGCTGAGCCATGGCTCGCGCCCTTGATCAACAGCACGAGGAGGAGGAGGAGGAGGAAGAGGAGGAGGAGGAGGAGGAGGAGGA
>CAUYUJ010015159.1:0-30491 GCA_963575745.1 Prorocentrum cordatum | reverse complement strand
CCCGCCCGGCGCTGCATCCACGGCCATGCGCACAAGAGCAAGCAAGTCGCCATTCGGAGGCGGATCGCGCTGCATGCCTTTATGCACAGAACAGTCGCGGTGGCCCGCGGACTCCGCGCACGCCCCAAACGATGCGAGCATCCCTCCCGTGCCCTTCGGAGGCGGATCGCGCTGCGTGCCTTCATGCACAAGCACTCGCGGTGGCCCGGGCCCCACGCGCGCCCGAAACGCTCCGGCCCCGCGCCCATCCCCTGCAAAAGGAGGGGGGGGGGGGGGGGGCGAGCCCACAGCGCCCCGCGCGGGGCGCGGTCCCCCGCGGATGGCGTCGCTGCCAGGGCGGTTGCGCGGGCGGCCACTGCCACGCTTCTGCTGAAAAGCCCGCGCGATGCATGGCTCCCAATTCGCGCCACTCGGACTCCAGGCGGGTAGGCGCGTCCGCTGGGTTCTGCGCGGAGGGCGCGCGAAAGGCCCACATGGCGCACCCTTTCCCAGACCTCTCTCGGTCGCAATTTTTCAGGGCGTCTCGCATCGTCATCACGACGTCGACAAAACATACTTTTCTGACAGAAAATTAGGACAGCCTAAGCACGAACCTTGTTGGATTCAATGAGCTCGTTGTCGAAGTCAACGAGCGCGCGGGATCGCGCGGCGCCGCTACCAGACGATCAATCGCGTGCTCGAGCCAATGCAAGCGGCGAGAAAGAGATGGAGGGTCGGAGGAGGAAAAGTATTTTTTTCGAGCACGACGGAGTCGATCGGGCACCCAGCACGAAGCGGCCGCCCCCGTATACCGCACAGGGCGACCACACGAAGTGGTACTTAGGGGCGGCGCGCGCCCACCCTATACATGCTATGCCACGCTAGCAACGCATCGGGTCATTACATTAATGAAACGATGCGCTGCTAGCGAGGCACCCGCCGTCGTCGATCCACACGAGCACGGCCGCGGCTGGCTCGCCGAGCCAGCAGTGCCACCGCGCGATGTGCGCGCGCGGTGGAGCGGCGCTCGATCGGGGCGCCTGCCACGCCCACACGGGCAGGCGGCCTTGCGTGGCCCGCGGGGCCCGCTCCCCCGACGGGGGCCTCCCAGGGCACCACTGGGTCGAGCCCAGGTGGCGGCCCTGGGGACCACCGCATCCGCCGCGGGGGGGAACGGGGGGGGGGGCCCCCCCCAAAAAAAAAGTGCACTCCCAAAGCTGAGCCATGGCTCGCGCCCTTGATCAACAACACAAGGAGGAGGAGGAAGAGGAGGGTCGAGGAGGAGGGGGGAACGGAAACGGAAGCGGGAGCGGAAGGAGGAGGAGGACCGAGGAGGAGGAGGCGGAGAAGGCGGAGCAGAGCTAGGGGAGAGGAGTAAGAGGGGAAAAGGGGGAAGAGGAGGAGGATCGAGGAGGAGGATCGAGGAGGAGGAGGAGGAGGACGAGGAGGAGGAGGAGGAGGAGGGGGAGGGGGAACGCGAAGAGGAAACAACATATGATAAGAAGGAGGAGGAGGAGGAGGAAGAGGAGGAGGAGGAGGAGGAACGGCCTCGAAGAGCATCGGGGGGAAAGGGGGGAAGGCGAGTTCTCCGATCTCCCACCTCCGATCCTACTAAACACACGCGCGCACGCACGCGCGCGCACACGTGCACGCGCGCACTTATAAGATTCCGCCGCTCCGCCGCCACTCCCAGAATAGAAGCAGGGGGCAGGTGGCCACCGAAGGCCCGAGGTGGCGGCAAGCCCGCGCGACCGCTCTGACATTTTCCTTCTGCTCTGTGGATCCACATATCTGTCGCCACCGAGCAGGCGCCGACAGGCGCCCTGAAGGGTAACCTCGACCTCACATGGCATGATCCTCGTCTTCTTCCTCCTCCTTTGTCGTCGGCGCCCGGAACGTACCCCAGCGAAGCGGACAATCGACTTCTGCAGGGGAGCGAACACCCCCCACGGTGGTTCCACATTCTACGTCTCAGTGCTCGAATAGAACGTCGCCAGAGACCATCGATCTCAGACCACGACCTTTCGAGCAACGTGACGTAGAATGTTTGCCCGCCGTGGAGGGATTTCGCCACCTGCTGCATCAGCCGATTCTCCGCCTCGTCGGGGTGCGTCCAGTGCGCCCGCGGGTTACCCTTCAAGGGGGCCTGTTCGGCCAGGTGAATGCATGCGTGGAATTTGAAAACTACGTGGCCTCTGCACTCCTTCCACGCATTCAAGAAACGACTCATGCTCCTCTCCAACAACAAAGGAATATGCGCGCGCCCCACACACATGCGAACCCCAGCCGACCATGGACCACGAGCGAATCCAGCAACACGCGGCGCGCGAGGATTCGAGGCGAATCGAGCAAAAGGCGTGGCGCACGAGGGTCGAGGCGAGTCCACAGTCAACGCGGCGACGGGACCAGCGGCCACTCCGCGTTTAGCGTAGGGCACGCGCAAAGTCCCACATTGCGTCTTAAGGGTGGCTGCGCCCTGAAGGGACACGTGTCTCTGCTCGTCCTTCTGGACCCTGTGCGCATTTGCAAGGTGGCCGACCGCTCGAACCAGCGCTTCCTTACGCGGTCCTGAGAACGCGTAGTGCTCCCGACAAAGGAGCGGCAGTAGCGGGACAAGGTTCCAGGACTCCGCGGCTTTCGCCTTAAGCCGCGGCACGGACCCCGTCGTCGCGGGCTGAAACATGTTGAGCGCGAGCCTGCCGATCATCGACTTGGCGCCTCTCTTCCTGTTGGCCCCTGTGGCTAGGTAGTGCGATCGGATCCTTCTGCGCAGGTCCAGAAGGCACTGGCGGTCCCTCGCGGGCTTCCCTGCGGCGGCAGAACCAGAGAAGCTGTTCTTGATTAGCTGGTGGAAAGTGGCCCCTATCACGTACTGCGCGACGCCCAAGTCCATAACGTGCATACCATCTAACATTATTGTACTAACACCCACGCCCACAATATCAAATAATGCACAGACAAAGTCGAGCCCTTGGTTATCTTTCGCGTTGAAGAATTTGAAGTTACAGAGCGTCTCTATGTAGCCGAGCTTATGGATATCGGTGCAAAATTCGTTTTCGATCAGGCGGAAACCCTTCCCTAAGTTGAATTATGCGCTCTGTTGGGTCGTCGCCAAGCCCCCCCGACTATGGTCAAAGTTCCAGATCCTCTGGAAGCGCGTGAGACATGCTCCGTCTAGCACATGAAGTGTCCGAAGGCTATTATTGACCATGTTCGCATACATGGCCTCGTCCCGCGGCGCCCACAAAACGTGGTTGACATCCCGAATAAACGTTTTCAACTGAACGTTGGGGCACATTCAAACAAAACACGGGTGGGTAGGATTTTGCCAGGTCTTGAAACCCAGCGCTCCGGTTACCTCCAAGAGGTCAGCCCTAATCTCGCACAGGGCTCCTCTCCAGCCCTGTGCCAGCTCGAAGCACGCCTCACGTCTCTAGCGTGGCCCAGCGGGCCACCGTCATGGCTGCGGCTGGGCCACGCGCCTTCGGCCAGGGCATTAAAGCTCCACCGAAACGCCCGCCGGGCCAGCCCGAATGAGCAATTCCCCCTGCAGCCGCACCTGCAGAGGTCCTGCTTTCTGATCGCGCACACGAGAAACCGCCGTTTCGTGAGAATACTTGAACAATAAAAGCTGTCTCTTTTCGTATGCGGCACCCCGTCGGAGAAGTAGCCAAGCGGCGTGGCGCGGCCGTCGCGCCCTTGAACAACCTGCCCACATGTATGCACATAATAAGCAAACGCATGGCCATTACAAGCCTGAAAGTCACATTTCGCTGGCATTTGCACCGCGGGCGCCCTTGGGCCGTGGCCAGCATGACCCAAACGAAGTGCGTCTCAAGCTTGCAATTCGGGATGGGTGTGTGTTTATTCTGCGTTGAAACCTCGCGCTCCGAAAAGTTGGCTGGCAAGTCGTCGGGCGAAAAATTGATGGGGCCCCGCCTGGAAGGGCCCTTCTCATACTCCCGAGCGACAATTTCGTGGGGGAAGTTGATGGGAAAGTCGAGAGAGTGCCGTGCATTCGTCTCCTTATCCCAGGCTGGCATTCGCACCATGTAGAATAGTGATCGAGTCTCGAGAAGGCCAAGAGCAGTTCTGACGTGGTCCGCCGCATGGGTAGACCTCGAGGGATCTAGCGCGAGGTCTCCGACCCCTCCACGCCCCCCCCCTTGCACGCGCGGTGTGCGATCGTGCAAACATCAACAGCAGACACAATGCCAGCTCTGTATTGCTTGGCGAGGTACTCTCGGAGACCAGCGCCTCCGTCACTGTCCAAACCCTCGGGTTCGCCCCGTCCGCCCCCCTCTCCCTCGAGATCGTCTGCCTGCAATCTCAACGCCGCCGCCCGAGCTCGCGCTATGGGGCCCGACAAGATATAGATGATCACGAATAACACGAATGCTCGAAAGCACATGCGAATATGGAAGGCCACGATTGGCAAGTATATGGATGGCCACGAGGGGCAAGTATATGGAAGGATGGCCGCGAGGGGCAAGAATCTGGAATATGGGTTTGCTGGATAGCTTGAAGCAAAAACTACTGAACATGCCGCCTCCCCTAACCAATGTGTGCCCTCGTGATGCCAACGGCATGATGCGAACAAAGCTGATGCGAGCAAGTCTGATGCGAACAAGACTAATACTAGCACTTATGGTCAATGTAGTGCTCATGTGATGACCAATAACCAAGTGCCATGTCGGATGCCGATCCTCACCTTCCTGCTCATTCCTATTCTCATGATCCTTCCGATGTCTGTCGCGAATGGTCCTTCCCATCCGGAACACGTCTCCTAACTATTATCATCATTATCATCCTTGTCACATCTATGTACATATATACACGTGTGTCTATGTATGTATGTATGTATGTATATACGTATGTATGTGTGTATGTATGTATATATGCATGCATGCATGCATGTATGTATGCATGTTTGTATGTATGTGCATATATGTTTATATGCAGAGTCCTTCAGGGTCCACGTTGTTGCCGTCGGTTACGAGAGCATAGTTTGATTCAGACTCTCATTGAACTATCGAAACCATTCGATATGCATCGTCCCTCTCCTAGTCCTGACGCGTACGTCGGACCGTTTGCATTTATACTCCTGATCATCCTTCCTGATCCTCCTTGCTCCTGTCATGCCAGTGCGGCCGCGGGTGGCACTGTCGATCGCGGTATACGAACGCCTCGTGATGAGATCCAGCGGTCAAACGAGCTTGGACTGCAGTGCGCGCGCTCAGCCGCGTTTTCCTTTGTCATGAGCGTCGCCCTGTCAGCGACGGAACACTCAAGCACGTCCATCCCACGGTCAACTGAGCCGCGTGCGAGTCCAAGAATGCATTGGTAGCTTGCTTAAGTCTCCCTTCCCTCCCTCCTATCCTCGTCCACTTAGCTACTCCCTGCACTTCCACGCCATCCTTCAAAGTGCGCGCGTCCGCGCAGCAGAACGACACTAGCTAGGCAGTGCCTTCGGACCCTGGGCACTATAGATAGCGCCTCGACCGACTGCAAGCAAAGCTCCGCCAGGGAGCGAAGAGAAGAGGGAAAATTGAGTGTTCCCTGCAGCGATCCTGCAAGTCATGACTGAGGGTCCACCGCGAGGGTCCATGCACTGAGGGCCCACTGAGGGTCCACTAAGGGTCCATTGAGGGTCCACTATGGGTCCATTGAGGGTCCACTAAGGGTCCATGAGAGGCCCACTGAGGGTCCACTGAGGGCCCACTGAGGGCCCACTGAGGGTCCATTGAGGGTCCACTAAGAGTCCATTGAGGGTCTAATTTAGGGGTCACGGATGGCCCACTGCGAGGGCCCATTGCGAGGGCACATTGAGGGCGCATTGAGGTTTCAGCGAGGGTGTCCATTGCGAGTGTCCATTGACGGCCCAGTGAAGGTCTGATGGTCCACTGAGGGTCCCTTGAGGGCCCACTGAGGGTCCATTAATGGGTCCAGTGAGGGCCCACTGGGGATCAATTTAGGGTCCAATGAGGGTCCACTAAGGGTCCATTGAGGGTCCACTGAGGGTCCACTGAGGGCCCATTGGGGGGTCCACTAATGGTCCATTGAAGTTCCACTAAAAGTCCATTGAAGATCCACTACGGGTCCATTGAGGGCCCACTGAGGGTCCATTGCGAGGGTTCATTGAGAGCCCGCTGATCCACAACACGCAAAGGATGGGTGTACACATGAGCTCAACATAACATCATACCTGCAAGGGTGACGCCCATGCGTGCATGGGTAGGATAGAGAAAGGGTTTCACGGGTAGCGTGGTACCCACTTGCCGCTCATGTCATGAAGCTGCCCAATCGATTGCATCACGGGCCCAATGAGACCCCACACCCGCTTCGACTCGGTGATGCAGGCATCGAGGTTGTTCTTTTCGTCGGGGCCGATAGTAGACCTCCCCACCAGGTTAATGGGAGCCTAGGAGCGATGGGTCCCCATCATCAGCCCTCGTCCATCCTGTAGCCCCCTTCCCTATGCATTCCAGACTCTCCCCGTCACCTCCTCCTCTTCCTTCTCCCTACATGTATAGGTACATTCACACGCACCCGTACCCCATGTGCACTGCTGCAGCCCCCCCATCATGATATCGCATCTTCCCCTGATGACTTCCCCTGGATGGCTGCGTTGATGTTCTTGCTCCACATGCCCAGCTCCTTGATGCACTTAGCGACCTCGCCCGCCCAAGGCTTGAGGAACCCGTGGTTGTTCACCTCTCCTCGGAATTCTAAATCCAGCTCCTGCTCATCGCCATGCCCCTCCTCCTACTCCTCCTCGCCATCGCTATCCTGGCCGCCCTCGCCCTCTTCATCCTGGTCACCCTCGTCAGCTACCAGACCGTTCTAACAACATGTGCGATGGCCCTCCTCGATCGGTCTGGCCCCTCATCGATCCCCATCGCTCGAATCGCTCGAGTGTCTCACGCGGGGCCGCTGCCCCGCCCCACGTCGAGCCCCGAAAGCAACGTCTCGTAGTTGCTCACGCCCCCCAGCGCCGCGGCAAGGTCGGGCTTCGGCTTCCACGGAGCAGCGGCGCTGGCTGCCTGATCGATTGGGGCATCGAGCTCGCCAGCGCCCCGAGGACTAGACCGGAACGCAGGGCCGAGAAGGGCTTAAGATCAGGATCGATCGACCTCGCGGGTGGCTGCAGCGGGTGGGTCTTGAGTGGCCCAAGCCGCTTCAGAATTGTTAAGCCTATCTCAGGCGGGGTGGCCTCTAGGCTGGGGGAGGGGGGGGGGCGGGTCGATCGATCGACCGATTCCGATCTTAAGCCCATCTCTCTCACACACAACGCTCCCGATCAATCAACCTGGGGCGTGCGGTCACGAATTTGGTATCGCCATGCCGGCCTCGCTGTCAGATCCCTCGGAGCTGCGCGAGCTGTACGAGCAGTCAGACTCCTCTTCCTGGGCTGAGCTATCTCGAGGCTCTGATTCCTCTCTCTCATCTCTCTCTCTCTCACTCTCATCTCTCTCTCTCTCTCTCTATCTCTCTCATCTCTCTCTCTATATATATCTATATATATATTTCTTTCGCTCGCTCCCCCTCCCCTCGCCTGCCCAGCCAGGGCACCCCTCCGCTACCACCTCTCTGGGCACCCACCCTCACTCATCTAGGGCCCTTTGCGAACGATGGGGCCGCGCTCGAACCCCCCCCCTGGATGTCGAGCTTGTGATTGCTCGTCGAGGGCCTCGTCTCGATGCTCTGCTCATGGTCGAAGTTGTCAAACTCCATCTCGTTGGGCCTGCGGTGCATCGTCTCCCCCGTCTGCTCATCCACCCGCCCAATTATCATTTTTTATGTCGACCACTCGCCCTCCCACCCGAGCCTCGTCGATGTCTCCCACCCCCGTCTCCCCCCTCTTCCACGACGCCCCAATTCCCCCCCCCCCCTAGCTCCTCACCCCCTCCCTCACCATCCTGACCCCCCCCCTCTCGGGCCCGTCGATCCCCCGCCCCCCCCCCCCCCAACACAACACCCCTTCACGTGAGTCTTCTTCAGGGCCTTGCAGTGGTTCGCCACGGCCAAAGCTCTCTGGCACGCCCTGGGGGCGCAGGGGCTAGAGCCGACTGGCGACGTCGAGGAGCTCCGGCGATCGATTCATCCAAGACGTCACCAATCGACAGGCCGATAAGCAGGAGAACGACGTTCAACCAACTAGACACGCATGGCGCGCAATGTATAAACATGCACCGTGCGCAAGGGGGCAGAAATGGCAGTCCTCTGTCCAAAAGGCGTGTTCTGGTTCTCTTCTGACCACTTGAAATCCTCCAAGAGGTCGTCGAAACTCTTCCGGGCATTCGCGCGCTGCACGCGCCTCATGCGCGCCCCCTTCTCCAACCTCGAACCCTCGGCCCACTCGAAGCGGCCTTCTGCGAGCACCCGTCTGCATAGCCGAATGCTGTGACAGGAGGTGACAGGATCAGCCAAGTAGGGGAAGCATGAAGGTCGAGGAGGAGGATCGGGCGAGGGCGAGGACGAAGACGAGGAGGAGGGGGACGAGGACGAGGACGAGGACGAAGAGGAGGAGGAGGAGGATTGAGGAGGAGGAGGAGGAGGAGGGCGTGGAAGAGGCGAAGGAGGAGAAAGAACAACGCGATATGAGGACAATCGAGGACGAGGGGAGCAGCTGATGCGAACAATCCCCAAGGTTGGCCTGTCTCCTGCCGCTTGCGGAGCCACCGCCTCTGGCCAGCGTGGCCCATGGAAGCGCGCTCCTTCCGCGCGGCCTCCTTCTCCTTGGCCGCGGCGGCCCTGCCCCCCCCCCCCCCCCCCCCCCCCGCATGCGCGAGTCGCGCGGCGCCGCGCGACTCATGCACGCGGGGATCGCGCTGGCCCACTGGAACAGGCCAAGGGGAGAAAGGCAACGCATGATCTCCACGGGGCGGCAACGCTCCTCAAGCGCGCCACGGCCCGCACGTGCTCCGCGTTGGCCGCCCTCCTCGCTTTCGCCTTCTCCTTGGGGGCGTTCTTGTCCGCCGCCGTCTTCGCGGCGGCCGTCTTGCTTCCCTTCGAGGCATCGCCTGCGCTCCCGCGCAGGACAACACTGCATCATCATCATATATATATACATACATAAATACATACAGATATTTATATATATGTCTATATATATATGGATCTAGCCAATAATACCCACCTCGCGGTCCAACGGCCTTGGGCATCGGTGCGCTTGCAATATCCACATCGGTTGGCGTGTTTCAATATATCCACATCGGATGGCGTGTCGCAATATCCACATCGCCAGCGTACACATGAGTTGCATACTGGCAGATCTCGCCAGGGACGCGCGACGCACTGCCGAAATATCGATCACTGGCCCGCGCGCATCCACAACATGTACTATGCGATGGCTATGCGCATGGCACGTGCGATGGCGAGTGCCATGGCATTCTAGCCATGCACGTGCGTATGTATACTCACATACGTACACGTGTATATGTGTAGTCATACAAGTAAAATTGTGATTATACATATATACGTGTACATCACTATACATATATATATATACATAAATGCACATAAAGGTGCATGTTCGTGCAAATACATGTATATATATACACGCGCATATGTATATATGTATACACAGTTATACCGCACATGTGAATTAGTTTGCACGCGGGCGCGCGCACCCACACATGTTTGGCCGCCACATCCTGCGCTTCACGCGTGCGCACCTGCCAGGTGCGCCCGCGTCCCGCGCGCACATGTGCGCAGCGTTGATGTGGCAAAGCATATACGCACGCGCGCTCACACGACACCTTGAAACACGCGCGCACGCACGCGCGCGCAATTTTTGTTTCACCCTACCCTGGTCCGCAATATCCACATCGGGCTCGCGCTGACATCTCCCTTTCGCCTGCTTGCGAGCGCGCCCGCGGCGCAGAGGTGGGATCCATGCGCGCGGTCCCGCGCCGCGGGCGCCTGGGCGAAGCGACCCCGACGACTCTCGACGGGGGAAGGGGGGGGGGGAAAGGGGGGGGGGGGCGGTTCGGGGCTGCGCGGGGCCACCACAGGCCCCTCGTGGCCCTTGAAGTCTCACTTAAAGCGCAGCGTACGTGCGCGCATGCAAAAAAAAAACTGGAGAACACGAAAAACAGGAACCTCTGGAAAAACATTACAAATAAATTATAACAAGCATTTTTTTTTCTTGTAAAAAAAAAAAATGGAAAACAAGAAAAACAGGAAAACTGGAAACCATGATAAACACCTGATAAGAACATGGAAAAACATGAAAGAACATGAAAACTGGAAAAGCCGAAAAAACCGGAAACCATTATAAAAACCATATTTTTTTTTTTTTTTTTTTTTTTTTTTTTTTTTTTTTTTTTTTTTTTTAAAAAAAAAAAAAAAAAAAAAAAAACATGGAAAAACAATGAAAGAATTGGAAAACCGAAAAAACTGACAAACAGGAAAACGCTAAAAAACAATTATGTAAAAACACGTGAAAACATGGAAAAAAATGAAAAAACCGGAAAACCATGAAAAAACCGGAAAAACTGGAAACATATTGAACAAAAAAAACATGAAAAAAACAGGAAAACATGAGAAACTGGAAAACATTACAAAAACATTAATAAAGCTTGAAAACAACGAAAAAATATGAAAAACTGGAAAAAGATGAAAACATATATAAACAAAAAACCAATATAAACATATAGTATTATATGTGTATATATATAAGGAAAAGCAGGAAAAACTGGAACAACCGAAAAACTGGAACAACTTTTTAAAATGCACCAAAAAAAACATAACAAAAAAAAACATGAAACACCATTGAAAAAAAGCAGGACGCGAGCACGGGTGGAACACGCACAACCCTTCAGACGAACACGAAAAAAAAACACATTTGGACCCCCTGGCGCCATTCGATTTGCCATAATGAACCCCCAGGCGCCTACAAGATACATAAACGACCCCCCCTCCGATCCCCCAGAACCTTTATAATGTAGCAGCACCGATACGTGCGCCGCCCGTTTCGGGTTCTCGGTTTCGGTCGGTCGGTCAGGTCGGTCGTCGGTCGGTGGGTCGGGCGATCGTTTCTTGGTCGGTCGGTCGGTTCTCGGTCGGGTCGTTCCGTCGTCGGGGCGGGCGTGCTGCGCGCGTGCACATGCATGCGCACACGTGCTACGCATACACACGAGCACACGCGCGCAGACTTCCGCCCAAACACACCTATAACAATGTACGTAGTATTATTACTCTTATTATTATCATTATTTGTATTTTTAATTATTATCCTTATTAGATATATATATATATATGTGTGTATACATGCGTGTATGTATATGTATGCATATATACATTCATGCATACGTACACACATTTCCCAGGAGGCATATACCAGTGCTCCCCCAGCGCGTTGTGATCGAGTGCCCTGGGCATGGTGGAGTCAAGATGGCGGGTGCATAAATATACACATATGTATACACAGTCATTTGTGCTTGTCTGGTGTACCAACTGCTGTAGTATATCTGTAGACCGTGGTTTATATGCGTGAGTGCAGGCCTACTGCACTATATCCATAACCATGTTTATAGATGGGCGCGGGAATGCCTACACATATGTGAGTGCTACTTATTTTCACGTGTGCAAGTGCGTACACATTCAGTGTCTCTTGGTCGAGTATACGTATACGGCACCAATGTGGGTGCGTGTTTTTTTGTGTCTGTGTGCGTGTGTGCGTGGGCGCGTGTGTGTCTGTGTGTGTGCGCGTGTGTATGTGTGTGGTTTGCTGCGGACTAGGCGCATAGGGAAGGCGGTTCCTGTTGTTGAGCGTGCCTTCAGTGTGTGTGTGTGTATGTGTGTGCCCGTGTGTGTGCGTGTGCGCGCGTGGGCGTGCGCGCGCATGTGCGCGCCCATCGGGGGCGCAACTGCACGCGCAAGCTTTCGCCGATAAGCTTGCAAAGCAACAGTATCTCGCATTCGCCTGCCGATTGCCCGATCCCCCCTTTCGCCTGCCGTTGGCCTCGGAACTCCAGGGGGGGGGGGGGGGGGGGGGGGGGTGCGCGAAGGGCTCGGCCTACTGAAAATAGCTCGGGAGCTCGGTTACAAGTGGCTCCGCGCGCACGGGGATCACAATCAGGCAGGGCACAAGTCTGGCAACGCACGTCGATCCAGGGCACCAGTGCACACGAGACCTGGTTGCCTCACAACACCTATCGTTGTCGAGCGTCACCTGCTGCCCTCGCGCCATGCACATCGCACCCCGCGATCAAACAGTAGGTCGAACCACGTGCTCAAACAATCATTCGATGCTTCTCATAACAGACGCACTCCTGCCCACACGACCCCCGTTTGACCGCATGCGTTCGATGGCTGGCCAACGCCATTGCTCGATGCCACAAGGATTCTAGCACCGATGATCCCGATATCGAGTGAACTGTCGACTTCATTTTCCTGCGGCCTGCCGCTCTGTCGATCTCTCGCGGCAGGGATCTGGCGCGTGCGAGTCTGCGGTCGCCAGTGCCCTCGAAACCGTACTCGCGCGTTCGGGCCGCATGCTCCAGAGCAATCCCAACCCATGCCATCGTGCCTCTTACCCCCCTCTGTCCTGGGTTCTCCTCCTCGGGCTTGGTCCCTGCGCGCCCCCTCCTCCTAGGTGTGGCCCCCTGCAGTTGTGCGAAGTGCGTGTGCCTGAACCTCCTCTGCGCTCCAATATTCCTCTTGCTTCCCCGCGCGCCCTCCGCCGAATATATCATAAGGCTTCCACCTAGTCATATGTACATATGTTTATATATATATATGGCATAAGGCCTCTGATCCCTACTATAGCATAAGGCCCCCGCCTAATATAGGATCATGCATCCGCCTGGCATGTCATAACGCCTCCGTCCTAATATATCATGAGGCCTCCACCTACTGCATCATAAGGCTGACCTCCACTGCGCTGGGCAAGGACCGAAGCTGCGGGGTCGAGAAAAAAAACGGCCCTGCTCCACGACTACCTTAAGCATACGCGTGCTCACGTCGAGGCGGTAAACGTTGATGTCCACATATCCCTGCCATTCCCGATGACACCAACAGAACAGCGAAACAACGGGAAGCTCGAGGCCAGCAGCGAACGTGGAGCGAACGTACGTGTGAGCACGGCAGCGCGACAAAGTACGTCGCGCTGAAATCGCAACGATCGCCGAACAAAACGGCATGCATTCTCAACGCCCACCCCCCCGACCCATCCCCCTCTCATTCGTTATCTTCCTCGTGGGGCCGCGCGCGTGACATGCAGCACCCGCCCCGCTGGCCCTGGCGAGGGTGAACATCTCGACTCCGCATGCAGTGGCCTATGACGTTCTTCATGCAAGCACCTCCCCTGCTGCCGAACGGACGGGTGGGTCGCCGGTTCCAGAGACTACGAGGACCTGCAGAACCACTACACAAGACACATCCAGACAACTCCCAGGGATATGTTCAGGGCTGCCGCATGTGTGTGTATGTGTATGTATATGTATATATGTATATGTCTAGGTGCTTGTCTATGTACATCTATGTACACTTGCATGCATATGCATATGTGTGTGTCCGTGCGTGTACTGTGTGCGCATGCGTGTGGGTGTAAACGTGCGCGCATATGTTTGTGCGTGTAGTGTGTTACGTGCAGTGTGCGTCGTTGTGGTTTATATGTTATGTTTCCGAGCGCATGATAACCATGCGTTGCATGCAGGCCCCCTTCCCGCCTGTTCGTCGACGCTGAGGCCGAGGGTGTCCTTGACCCACGCCAGGATCAGCTGGGCCTCCTTCTTGCTGCCGACGCGCCTCTTGACCGCCAGCTTGATCGTCTCCGCGATGATCAGCTCCGCCGCCTTCGATGGCTCACCCTCGAAGCCAAGGTGGGCGGCCATGCCCTCTGAGATGTGGCTGTCCATCTGCTGGACCAGCTGCGGCCAGGGCGCGGCGGGCTCCACCTCGCGAATCTGCACCGCGCTGATCTCCTCAGTCCTCCTCCTCTTCTTCTTGACCCCATGGGTCTTGCCTGGCTGGGTTGACGAGGCGAACCTGTAAGTCATGACCCGCGCGCCCTTCGGCGGCGCGGTGGCCACCTCCTCGTCCACGTTGTCGGCGCCCTCCTCTGGAGCGTACTCCTCCTCGACTCCTGGGGGCTCGACCTTGGTCTCGCCTGCAGCTTCGCCCTCGACCTCCCCCATCCGCCTCGTCAACTTCTTTTGGCTTCTCCTCCTCGGCTTCCTCTTCCTCCTCCTCCGCCTCCTCCTCCCCCTCGTCGGCCTCTTCCGCCTCTTCCTCCCCCCCTCCTCCTCTGCTTCCTCGTCGGCCTCGTTCTTCTCCCGATCACCGCCGCCGCCGTCGACCTCCAAGACTTCGACCTCATCCTCCTGGTCGTCCGACGTGCCCGTCTTGGCAGCAGGTTTCTTCAGGGCACTTGCTGGGCGCTTCATCGGGGCATGCGTTGCTGCTGCTGGTTTTGTTCGGCGTGTCCCTGCTGCTTTGGCGGGCGTTGCTTTCGGCGCTGGGCGCGGCTTGGCTGCGAGTGCTGGAGGGGTGCTCCCGGGCGTGGCATCGGCAATCTCCTCAGACGTGTTCTTCTTCTTCATCTTCTTTTTCCCGGAAAGGGCGCGGGCCCAGGGTTCTCTTTTAGTTGGTTTACCCCCCGGTTTCGACGGGAGGTGGGCCGGCGAAATTATTCTGCGATAAAATACGCGCGGGGAGAGGGCCGGCGAAATTATTTTTGAGGATGTCTCGAGCGAAACGCTTGTTTTTCAGAATGTGTTGAGGATGTCTCGAGCGAGACGCTGGTTTTGCAGAGTTGGGGATGTCTCGAGCGAAACGCTTGGTTTCAGAATTTGTTGAGGATGTCTCGAGCGACACGCTGGTTTTGCAGAGCCGACCGCGACACGGAAAAGCGCCCCTCGCGCAGGAATTCCAAGGATGTCTCGCGCGTGCCGCGTCCCGCGCGCGGGTATTTGGATTTCTTTGGATTTTGACAGGATGTCTCGAGCGAAACGCTTGTTTTTCATAATTTGTAGAGGATGTCTCGAGCGAAACGCTGGTTTTGCAAAATTGGAGGATGTCTCGAGCGGTGGCCTTGTGGGGGGCCAGAATTCAAAGGATGTCTCAAAGGATGTCTCGCAGGAATTCCGAGGATGTCTCGCGCGTGCAGCGTCCCGCGCGTAGGAATTCAGATGATTTTGACAGGATGTCTCGAGCGAAACGCTTGCCCCCAGCACGTTCCGTAGCGCGTCCCCTTGGCACGTCCCGCGGTGCGTCCCCATGGCACGTCCCTTGGCACGTCGCTTGGCGCGTCCCTTGAGACGTTCTGCGTCGCGTCCTCCTGGCATGTTCCCCTGTCCATTAGCTCTGGGGCAGCTACTATGTGTTCAGGCAGCTCGAGCTTAAGATCCAGATCAGTTCGGTCAGGACTCGGATGCAAAGGAGGACTCGATCCACGAGGCTATAGAGCACAATCGCGCCATGGCACATCGCAATTCAGCACGGCGCAGCACAGCACTGATTTCGGCACGGTACATCAAGGTCGATACACTCAGCATTGCAACTTGGCACGTTCCTTGGCACGTTCCGTGGGGCGTCCTTTGGCGAGTCCCCCTGGCACGTCGCGTGGCGCGTCCCCTGGCACATCCCGTGGCACATCCATTGGCACGTTCCGTAGCGCGTCCCCTTGGCACGTCCCGCGGTGCGACCCCATGGCACGTCCCCTGGCACGTCGCTGGCGCGTCCCTTGAGACGTTCCGCGGCGCGTCCTCCTGGCATGTCCCCCTGTCCGTTAGCTCTGGGGCAGCTACTATGTGTTCAGGCAGCTCGAGCTTAAGGTCCAGATCAGTTCGGTCAGGACTCGGATGCAAAGGAGGACTCGATCCACGAGGCTATAGAGCACAATCGCGCCATGGCACATCGCAATTCAGCACGGCGCAGCACAGCACAGCCCTCGGCAGGGTACATCAAGATCGATACACTCAGCATTGCATTTGCCCGTCACCCAATCAGGTGTCTTAGAAAACGCTGCCATGTGTTACAATTCTATATTCCTTCCCGGGTTCGTGGGTCGATCATGTTCTCCTCTATGGGGCTCGGTGCCGCGGGCGGGCGCGCTCGCTTCGAGGTGTGCTTCCTATGCTTATTGCGCTTTGTGTGCTTCTTGTGCGGTCGACGAGGCGAGGAGGAGTGATCGCGAGCACCTGTCAAGCCCTTATAGAATGGGAGCTGCTGCACTTTCGAACTCGAGCTTGCGGCGCTGGTTGCTGCGGCGGCCTCCCTGGGCCCACATGCTGACATGGATCCAGAAGGGGGGCGGATCAAGATGGGGGTCGACGAATTCAGGAGGAGGAGGCGAGGGAGGGGGGGAGGAGGGGAGGTAGGTCGGGGAGTGAGAGAACGGGAGAGCCGAGGGAGAGAGAGAGGGTGAGAGAGGGAGATGATGAGAGAGAGAGAGAGAGAGGGAGAGAGAGATGTGAAGGAGAGGAGAGAGAGAGAGAGAGAGAGAGAGAGAGAGAGAAGAGAGAGAGAAAGAGAGAGAGAGAGAGAGAGAGAGAGAGAGAGATGAGAGAGAAGGTGAGGAGAGGAGAGAGAGAGAGCGAGAGAGAGAGAGAGAGGAGAAAAAAAAAAAGAGAGAGAGAGAAAGAGAGAAGAGTGAGAGAGAGGAGAGAGAGAAGAGAGAGAGAGAGAGAGAGAGAGGAGAGAGGGAAGAGAGCGCAGGAGAGAGAGAGAGAGCGAGAGAGAGTGGAGAGAGTGGAGAGCGAGAGAGCCCGGGAGAGGAGAGAGAGAGAGAGAGAGAGAGAGAGAGAAGAGTGGGAAAGGAGAGAGAGAGACCGGACAAGTAGGCGGACCAGGGTCCGTCCGCGAGGCGCACTGCGGTGCGACAACCCGCCAAACACTATTCGCGGCGGTGCAGCCTTGAGATACGAGGGCGGGCAACAAACCCCTTCCCCCGGCGCAGTGCGACTGACGCTACAGACGGCGGACAGACAGTGAAGATCTCACGTGTCAGACCGCGTGACGAAGAAGGCCCCAACAAGAAAGGCGACGTGCGGACACGTGGCTAGGCGGCTTGGCAGACCGCCAGTTGGGCGCTTGGCCGCAGCGCGGCGCGCAGGGACGGGGCACCCCCGCCCCCACGCCCTGACACCGTGGACGCGGGGCCACGCGTGCACACGGGCAGGCAGAATGGCGGAGATTAGCGCGGGGCTCCAGGCGGAGCGCCGCGGAGCGATGACAGCATAGCATGGAGGGTGAGCGGCGGCGCAGCACCATCGGGCGAGGGTGTAAGCAGCTCGGCGAAGGCACGACCGGCGCGGTGGAGGCGCTGGAGCAGAGGGCCTTGACGGGCTTGAGCGGCGGCAAGGTCGGCGGCGAGAGCAGCACACCTCTGCTGAAGAGCGGCCATAGACTGGGACAGCTCGGCTTCGCGGTCGGTGAGGGGCGGCTGCTCAGTGCCTGCGGCCGCGGGCCTCGTGGCAGGGACGAGGTCATCGGTGCGCCTGGCCAGGTGGTGGACCAGCGCAGTGCGGCGATCCGTGTGCTGGCGGCCGTCGCCCTTGAGAGGCGACTGGAGGGTAACACGCGGTCCCAGGGCTGAAGCCGCTAGGGCCACGCCCCGTGAGGACGGAGGAGCCGCAGCCTCGCACCCAGCAACAGTGAAAGCGTGGACGGGGTGCGACGGCCTGACTGGCTCGGTGCCCTGCGGGGGGGCTTGAGCCGCCCCCGCGGGCTGGCGCTGGTGGGGGGACGGGGTGGGTGGCACGGTGGGACCAATCATGATGCCGTGCGGGGGCTCGGAGGTCGGCCGCGTGGTCGGGTGGCGTCTCGATGGAGCGGCATCGTCGGCAGCGTGGGGTGTCGGCGGGGCGTCGTCTATGCTGCCACTCAATCCGAGGGGATCATAAAGGTCCTCGTCGGCGTCTTGACGGTGAGCGACGTCATCATGTGGGTGCGATGTCGCTCTCGGTGGCGGAGTCGAGGCGGGCGTCGAGAGGCTGCCCGACGGGGCAGGGTTGGCTCTGGCTGGGCCGTCGTCCAGGAAGTCTAATCCCCCGCCGAAGCCGAACGGGTCGTCCTCCTGTTCGTCGAGCATCGCCCGTTGGGCCTCGGCCCAGAGCTCATCCGGGTTCTGCGGGATGTATGGTCCAGCCGCGGGTGGTGCCTGGTCCGACAGCAGGGGGTTCGGTTCCATTTTGCTGAGTTCCGCAGCTGTAAACCCAGCCCTGCGGTGTGGGAGCGGCAGAGTACGGTGTCTGCGCTCGTAGATAGCGACAGCGACCCCATGAAGCACGGTCGCTTGGCGATGTCGTGTTTTGGCAGCTTCAACAATGTCGTCGGGGAGGTTGTGCGTGCGTGCCGCCGCTGTGGCAAGGGCGTCGGCCTGACGGTTGAACTCCTCCGCGATGGGCCCGATGAGCCCAAGGTCGATGCCCAGGTCTCCCAGGTGGCTGGCGATTTTTTCGACGCGAAACATGTTGGGCTTGGCCATAACACATCGGTGGATCTTTTCCCAGAGCTCCGCGTGCGTGCCCTGCGGCGCTGGATGTCCGTCGATGATGCTTTGGAACCCATCGACCACCGCCTGGTTGTCCACGAAAACGTGCACGGGCCGTTCGGCACATGCCGTAAGGTGGACAATGGCGAGGGTCTCCGCAACCTGGGCGTTCTGCGTTAGGCCGTGAACGCGTGCACTGTAGTTCATGCGGTGATCGATGCCGTAGTAGACGCCGTAACCCGCTCGTGCTAGCAATGGGATGGCTTGGTTGGTGCACGCACCGTCCGTGGCAGCATAGACCCATGTCCAACCAGTGTCGTAGTCAAGGTAGGTGGTGTAGGTGTCCTGGGCTGAAGCCGCAGGATCACCCTCAGGGGAGGGCCGCGGAATGGGCTGTGGCAGCGGGTCCCTCGCGAGGTCGGCCTGCAGGTCGAGGAGGGCTGGGTCTTCGTCGAAGAGCCCGCAGTGTCTTGTGTGCGGCGGAAGACGGGCCCACTGGTCGTCACTGATGAGGGTGGTGAGAGGGAGTCTTTCTCGGGCCCAGCACTTACAGTCGCGGACAGTGTGCTCCTGAGTTTCCTCTTCCTCGTCACAGTAGCGGCACATGGGGCTGGGGTCTGCCGACGTGTTTGATCGGGATCGTCGCTGTTGGGTGTGGTCCCCGCCCGACAGGTAGTTCAGGAGGAGCGCCAGCTGCCAGGCAGTGCATGTGGCTGCTCCTTTAGTTCGCGCGAGCCACGTGCTGGCGAAGAGGTCAAGGCCCTGTCTGACAGAGGCGAGGTAGCCAAGGTCGTGTCGCCGTGGCTTGATCCTCCGCAGAAATGCCCTGCGTTGTGAGGCCCGCAGCATGTGCAGGAAGGCGTTTTGGGGTAAATTCAGCCAGCTGGTCGGGCAGCCCCAGTCGTCGTACATGATGCCAAATGTGGGCCAGGGTCCATCGGAGCTGCTGTAGCGACTGGACGAGTCGCCCGACGGGTCCTCCACCAAACAGGGTCTGGACGTGGTGTTGGAGGTCTCTGGCGAGCCCGCAGAGTGTAGCGTCGCGGTTAACCTGTCGCCGCAGGCACAGGAATGCTTCACGCTGCGTGATGGCGTCGATCTCAAGGGCGTGTCCCGGCACGCACACGGCCATGAGAGTCCAGAACTCGACCCACTTGTTCCCCTTGGGGCGGATAGCCGCCTTGAGGGCGTGGTTGTAGGCAGTCTTGGCTGGGCCTGATGGTGCTTGAATGTCGGTGCCCGTGGTGCAGACGCTGGCAGCCAGGGAACGGGCGTGCCGCGCCTTGATAAGCATCGGCGACGGGAGCTTGCCAATGCGCGGCAGGCGGATAGTCGCCCTCCGTACACGGGCGTCTGCGGTGGCCGTGAGGTTAAGCGCGGCTGGAGCCGGCGCTGCCTCTGCGTTGATGTAACTCCCGACGAGCTTGAAGGAATCGACCACACGTAGGGGGCGATCCGCCAGTGTGAGCTGGGTAACGGCGGCGTGAAGCTCGTCGGTGAGCGCCCACCCTGCCACTTTACCAGGGTGAATGCGTTGACCTGAGAATCGATCAAACTTGGCGGTTTCGTCGAGAGATTTCTGCAGCTCAGAAGCGGTGTGGGTAGTGGAGTTGCTGTCGTCAACGAAGGTAGTGCTGAGTGATCGAGGAACGTATCGGTGCTGCCTCTTTGTCCACACGCACATGAGCAGCTTGATGTCATCCAGGGACCACGAGCTGCCCTGGAGGTGACCGTTTGTCCTGGCCAGGTCCCTGGAGTACGCTCCGTTCATGCGGATGTAGCGTTTGTGGTGTCTGTAGAAATTTCGGCGGACAGTAACGATGTCTTGTGGACACCCCGCGTGCAGCGCAAGGTTTAGACAGATGTCCGTGATGAGGTAGTCGAAGCACTTCTGTCGGTCAAGGGCAGCTCCAGCTAAGGGGAGGAGTAAAGTCCTGGCGTGTTCGATGCGCAGGGCGAGAGAGGTGCTGACATCCCCAATGGTGGCTTTGGGAACAGCGCCGAAGCTCGTGGCATGGGTCCATCCTTGCCGCAGGTCGTGAGGCTACGGTAGGCTGGCGCTTCCCACGCATACATCCATACGGAAAGAACCGAGAGAAGTCGTTGGTCCGTCGGGAGTTCCCCTCGGCCTTTTCGGAGGCACGGGTTTGGCACGTGCAGGAGGGGCTCGGGGATGGTGCCAGTGCGTTGCATAGCACGTAAGACGCTGGCGAAGAGGCGAAGGATGTCGTCGGGTAACTCCTTAGCCTCCTTAGTTGTCCAGCCGTCGAGTCCCCCCGCGCGGCGCGGTGAACGGTTGCGAATGAAGTGGATGAGTTGGTCGTCGGTGAGGTGGAAAGGGGCTGCTGGTGATGGCGTAGGCAGCTCTTGTCGGTACTCGTCGTAGAAGTCCGCCCACGTCGGCATAGCTTCGGCGTCATGGCCCGCGCGAGCGCGGTACCTGCCCAAGATGGGCTCCCAGGTGTCGACCATGAGCTTAAGCATGTCTTTGGTGTTGGCAACAATAGCGTTGGCGGGGAGGGCGTCGGGAACCTGGGCAGGTGGTGGGTCACGAGTGTGGCCGTCGTCGTTGTCCGTGTCGAGCGAACTACCGTCGCTGGGGCTGAAGCCGCCGGCGTCGGTGTCGGCATCACTATCGTCCGTGCTAGCTTGGTCAGGGTTGAAGGCGGTGGTGTCGCAGTGGAGCTGTGCATCGTCGGGAGTGGTAGGCGTGCGGAGATACGCCGTGGGCGAGCAGTCGGCAGCCCGTGCGTATATGGCCGCCTTTCGCCCGCTTGGCTCGCGGACACCCTCAGCCCAGATCTTGATGCGTTCAGCTTTGGCTCGGTTTGCACGTCGCGCCAGCTCCGAGTCTAGGTTTTGGATCAGTCGATCTAGGTGCTCTCCGCGTGGTGCTGGCACGTCGGGGGTCCAGGCATCAGGAAAGGCCAGGAGGGCCGTGGGGCGCAGCTTGTGGCAGAGAAGGCGGGCCGCGGTCCACGTGCAGTCGATGCGTTGCGCCAGGTGCGGCGGGATAGCACGGCAGTCCATATGATGGTGCTGTCCGATGAAGCGAAGCTCGCAAAGTTGCCGATGGAGCTTGCGAAGGCGGTTCATGTGAATCGTGGAAGCTCCGTAGGTGGGAAAGGCGCGGGGGACGGCGGGTCGCTCCTCGAACGTGGGTGTGAGCCCGTGCATGGCAGGGGCCTTCTTTTTTGGGTGGTCTGGCGGTGGGGGCGGCAGGTTCCGCAGCCGGGTGAGATGGCACTCATGGCTGGCCTCGTTTGCCAGGGCGAACATGCGTTCCACATCGTCGCGTGTGTCAGCCTGCTCCATGCGGTCGTGGTATCGTCCTGCGATGAGGGTCCCTAATGCCTGAAGTTCGTGGTCCTCATGAGCTCCGTCGTTTGGAGGGTAAGGCGTGGGGGCCAGAAGGCGTGGGGCCGTGTGATAGAGGCGGCTAAGGTCGAGTGTGACCTGCAGGCCAACATGGGACTTCGCTGGCAAGTCACGCAGATAGCAGAAGTCGGTGACAAGGGATCGCGCATCTTGGTTGGCGATGATATAATCGATGCGCGAAGTGCGGGGGCACTTGGTGACGCGGTCCCAGTCAGGGATATTGCCATATGTGTGCATGGTGTGGTCTGGTGTACCTTCAGCGACGTTAAACCATCCGTGCTGCATCATGTGCAGCAGCTGTGGATTGTCGTCGATGTTCGTGTTGGCGTCCATGCAAATGAAATACAGGGCTGAGCCGACCCTCGCGGCGGCGCAATCAGCAAGCCGAGACAAATCGGTGCTGTCCCCTCCAGCGACCCCGTAGAGGCTCGCAATGTAGATCCCAGCGGGACCGTGGTTGTTTCGTCGCCGCCTGCGGCGGTGCTGGGTGCAGAGCGGGAGGAAGGCCTCGTGCCCTCGTTTCTTGGCCTTGAGGGTGGCGATACAGGTCGCAGTGTCGTCGACGGTGGAGTCGACGATGGCGTCCTTAGAGAGGATGGCGACCCCGCCCGAGGCGCCGGTGTTGCCCTCGACCGTGTGGTCCGTGCCACCGTGAGCAGCTTTGCGCTGAGCACGCGCCAGATCCAGGTCAGGTCCCAGACTGGCCTGGTATCCTCCGTGGTGTGGATTGGCGGCGTTGGTAGCGATGTCTTGCCTGGTAGGCTTGGCATGTCGGGTCTCCTGCAGTGCTATGACTGCGGCGTTGTGGTCGACACCTAGAGCGGTGATGGTTGGCCAGTTCGCTGGGAGACTCGTGATGTTGAGGCTGACGAGGTGGATGGAGCGACCTGGCCCATCTCCGTCGGTGGAGCTGGGGTTAGCACGCCCCGCACGGTGGATGGCAGCCTGGCCGTCACCCAGGTAGAAGGCTTGGCCACAGTAGGAGCTCATGGCGTCGCGGCAGATTGGCTTGGACGGGGCTGAAGCCGCCGTCGGGCCAAAAGTATAGGCAAGGCATGGTCGACGCTGCGCCGGGGGGGGTTCATAAACATCGGCAAAACTGCTTCGAAAAATCATCCTCACTCCCGTACCGTGGAGGACGGAGGGAGGAGAGGTGAGACGGCAGCAGGGGGAGAGGGAGGCGACTCCTCGATCCGTCCTGCCGAGCTCAAGAACAAAAGCAAAAGCAAACCAGCGGCGGCAGCTCGGCGCGGCAGCGGCGCAGCGCGCGCGCAAATACTGCGCACGCGACACCGCTGGTCCGTCCTGCGGCGGCGCGCCCGCCCCGTCAGTGCCGTGATGAGCAGCATCAGCTGGAACAGCTTGTTCGTGTGCGCCCTCCGCGCTCGCCTCGGGCGGAGGGCCCTGTGGCTGCGGCGGCGCACGCCCTGCCAGCGCGTCAGCCACTAGCTGGGCGTGGCGAGCGGCGCGGTCGGTGGCCTGGCGCTGAGCCTCGTCCATGCCCGCTGCCGCGAGGCACGCGTTGCGGACAGGGCTGACTCCACGCGGGGCCGCCGCTGCCGCGGCAGCGGCTGAGGTGGCGGGGCGGCCGCCGTGGCTCAGAGGGGGCAGCGGTGAGCCGCCGCCGAAGCCCGCCGCGAGGCCCTTGACGGAGTACTTGTGCTTGAAGGGGTCGAAGGTCGGCGCCTCGTCGAAGGGGACGACAACGCGGGTGGGCGGTGGCAGCTCCTGGTCCGTGGACGGCGTCGGCTCGAGGTCGACCTGGCCAGGTTCGATGGCGCTGGCACCGAAACGTGGCACCACCTCGGAGGCTTGGCCGTCAGCCTGAGTCTCGCGAGGCGGCGAGCTCGTGGAGCTCCCAGGGGGCTTGCGCGAGCTGTGGCGGCTGTAGGACCGGCTGCGCGGGTCGCGCCCGCCCGTGTGGCGGTCACGTGGCGAGGCCACCTGGGCGTTAGCGCGCGCAGAGTCCGCCCTGCTCGGGGAGCGGATCGGCGCTGCGCAGGGTGTTGGGCTGGGCGGGCGGGAGCCGCCTGTGCCTCCCGCCGCCGAGGCTGCAGCCTGGTCAGGGTCGACGGCGTCGGGCCGGGGGCTGACGTGGTGGGCACTACCCTCGCTGTGCCGCGGGGAGGCGCTGTGGTGCGCCTGGGCGTGCGTGAGGACGAGCGGGACGAGCGGCTGCCGCTCGCGCTCAGGGGGGGCAGGTTTTGCCTGGGCAGGGCGCAGCGCTGCGGCCACGCTTGGCGGGGGCGTGTGTTGGCGCGGTTGCCAGGCACGCACGTTCGCCTCGCGCCATCCTTCGGGGCGCCCTGTCCTGCCACGGCTTGGTGCAGCCCCCTGGGCTGCAGCCGCAGGGGGTGCCACTGCGGGCTGGTTGCTGGCGGTGCTGTCGTGGCGGCCTGGGTAATGGCCCTAGGCACGCGTGGACCCTGGCACGGGCGAGGTGGCCCGTGGGGGAGCCTGCCCGAGTGCACGCGGGTAGCCGACGACCGCTGGGTGCACCCTGGCGTGGGGGGCGTGGCCGTAGCTGGAGGCGGCTGCTCCTGCCGCCGCGGGCCTGGCACCAATGGGGCACGGTGATAGGCGGCGCCCCCGCCGTACACCGCGCTGTCACCTGTCGGGACGCGCGCGGGAGAGCGGTTGCGTGGCGTGCTCGGCTGACCTGCGTCGCGTTGGTCGCGCTGCTGGGTGCGCTGCTGGTGCTGTTGGTAGCGCTGCTGGTCGGCTCTCGAGAGCGGGCGGGTGTCGGGGAGGATGGGCGGCACGTCGGGCCGCCGCCAGCCCTGATAGACGTGCTCGAAGGCATGTTCTGGGTAAGTCTCCCCGACGGGTGAGTAGCGCCGTACATGCTCCACGTAGTCAATGTTCTGCGGCTCGGGGAGCACCGTGTTGTTCACAGCCCGCTGGTGCGCTGGTCCATAGAGACAGAAGCTACCACGGTTGCTGCGGTCGTGGTTCAACTCGGCTTCGGTCGTGGCACGACTCACCATGGCGTCACAGAGGTGCATGTCGTAGTCGAGAGCTTGAGGCCCAGGGCCGCCCTCGGCATCCCAGTACAGTACCACATCTCGCCAGCGCGTGCGGGTAGTGTGGATGCGCTCGGCGATAGACTCGCAGACGGTCCTGACTGTGACACGATCCCTGTGCATGGTGGTGATGGCTAGGGAGTAAGGTCGGCGGACCGCTTTGTTGAAGATGAAATCCTCCTTGAGGGCCTGGTGAGGGCCGAAGAGCACGTAGCCTTCCTTCCACAGCGGTTGGTCGGGAGACGGGTCTTCAGGCATCCCCGTTCCTGTGAACCCCGGTGGCCGCCTCGTGCCGTCGGGCAATCCCTGCTTGAGGACGCGACGCGGCCTCGGTGGTAGATACCATTGACCCTGGTATCCTGCTTGGCCTGGTTGCGGAGGCTCCCCCCGGGGCCTGAAGGCGCTCGGGGGGGTTCCTTGAGGTCGTGCTGGGCTGGCGCGTTGCCGTATTGGCGGGCGAGGATGTGCGGAGGCATCCCTGTGGCACGGACGTCGAACAGGCTGTGCGGACGAGGCGGATGCGGGCATCTGCTGGAGAGGCAGCATGTGTCGGAGTCCCTGTTGTCGGTGCTGTACGCACACGTCCAGCTGTTGCACGAGTAGTCCGTGGACCAGTCCATAGGTGCACGTAGTCCGCTGAGGGAGCAGTCCGGGCACGTTGGTTGGCCCGAGGTGCCGAGCTGCGTGTTGCGGCGGGCAGCACAATACTGGCAGCATTGGAATCGGCACTGTAGGCAAGTCCAGCGTCCTGGTAGGGGCGGGAACGCTTGCTCGTCGGTGACTGCGTCGTCTGGGTGGGGTCGGGGTCGATCCCACAAGGGCCAGACGTCGGCGAACCAGGACTGGCCAGTAGTGCGGACCACCTCCGCGGGGAGGCGAGCGTCGTCAGCATGGCGCTCGATCCACTGGGGCCCCAGGTCCGCTGGGATCATGACCGTGCGCCAAGTGTCGTCCGCCTTGACGTGGACTTGGGTCGGTGCCAGAGCCTGGTAGTGGTATCGCCATGGTCGTGGTGAAGGATGACCCAGCCGTCGCGACCCGCAACCGCAGGGTCGATAACGCGGTGGCCCATGACGGTCGTCCCCCACGGTAAGTAGGCGCCGTCGTGGTGCTCGCCCGGGTCAAGCCAGACCTCGATGCCAGGGGCGTTGACACGGGCCCGCACATCGCGGAGGTGGAAGGCGAGGACGTGGTAGGCGGTCGGCTCCTCTTCCGTCTCGATGTGCTCCCACGTCTCGATGTCGCTGCTGTCAGAGGTGGAGTTTCCGCCGCTCTGCCGTGACGAACGCGAGGCGGATCGCCGTGAGCGGGCATGGCCTCGGGCGAGGGCGGCGGTCGCGCTGATAAGGGACGGCGTACGGCGGTCGTCGGCTCCCGATGTCGTCGATGGGCGGTCTGGACTGTGTCCCAGGGCGGCACCTGGCTGATAGGTGTGCGATGGGCCAGACGCGGCCCCAGGGCTGGAGCCGCTGGGGCGCGGCGCTCGTACGTCGGACCGCCCCCGCACGGGAACGGCCTGCAAACCAGTGTACACCAGGTCGATCAGTGGCTGCGGGTCCAGCTGGAGCTTGCGAAGCGAGGCGCGCGGACGGGGCTGGTTGGGGTCGGCCCTGGTGGCTGCTTCGGTGTCGTAGCGCTGTGTAGCCCATGCTCGCGCTGCCTCTGGCGAGTATAGTGCCTGCGGCGGTGGCCACGCTGCCGCAGTGTCCAGCCGGCGCCAGATCTTTGCCTCCTGGTCGCGGGCTTCAGCCGCCTCGCGGAGGTCTGGGTGATCGAAGCCGGCAATGTGGAGGGCGTGCGTGCAGTCGCCCATGCCACAGGTGTGCGGGAGGGCACGGCACCTTGAGGCAGCTTCGGTGGGGGCACACCAGTCCATGCGGATGAGGAGGCCCAGGACCCGTGGGTAGATGAGGCGCGCTCCGTGAGCCTCCCCTTTCACGAAGTTGTGCCAGTTCTCACCGCGCGGCGGTGTGGTAGCCTCGCACATCCAGAGCGCGATGGGTCCCCAGGCGAGGGTGTCGTCTTCGAGGCTGCAGGGCGGGTGAGGCGGCACCGCGTACCACGCGGCCAGCGACGGGTGCACACTCACGTTCGTGCGGCCGACATTTGTGGCGGTTCGACCCTTCGCTTCACGGCGGGGGCCCGGCAGGAGGTGACCTCCGTTGAAAGCGAGACGAGCCGCAAGGTCGCCGCGGGTCCCGTGCCAGAAGACCGTGGGCGTGTCAGTGGTGGGTTGACGGAGGTCCCACGTGAGGTAGGGGAAGATCGTCTCGCCTGAGTTCCCACACGAGTCTTCCAGCACCCAAGTGAGTCGGTTCGGGGGCCTCTGCATGATGTCAGTCCACGGCGTCAACGCTTGGAGCGTTGGGTCATGGGTGAATCGGGGATGGTCGTGGAGTCGCAGGGCGTCTTTGATGTCCTCTGTAGTCACGCCACTGTTACCAAGCGCAAAGCCGTTCTGGTACAGGGAGGTGAGGATGCTCGTCGGCGGCACGGGGACCGCTGGGTCGCGCTGGATGGTGCTGCGTAAGTTACGCGTCGGTGGCCTGAGGGCTGGGTGGGGCGTACCAGGGCCTGGAGGCGCCTGGGGCCTGGCGGGTGATGCGTAGCGTGCTCGCCGTCGTGGTGGTTGGGTGTCCATGTCGGAAGAGGAACCACGAGCATCTGCATGTCGGAAGATGGACACGGGCTGTCGAGGGTGCGCTCACGTGTTTCCCTTGCCTCGGCGTCGCTGGCCTGGGCTGTGGCGTCTTCGTGAGTCGGTGGGTTACCATAAGCCGCGCCGCTTATGGGGCCGTCTCGCGGGGACGGGCTGGTCGATCGTGGTGTGACAGACGAGGCTCGCGATACCGCGGCAGAGACTTCGACAATGGCGGCGGTGGTGGCGGTGGTGACATCGGCGACTGCGGCGGCAACTGCAGCAGCATAGTGTTCCTGTAGCAGCGGGTGTCGAAGAGAGTGCACGTGCTGGCTCTCGGGGTCGTCGGGATGCGTGCGCGGCATTGTGTGTGTGGCCTCATCGCGCGGCCTCCTGATCGGTTGGCAACTGCGGAGGCACCACTGGGCCGTGGGTGAGTCCAGGGCGCGCGCACAGATGCGGGCTCCTACGTGTCCGACGGCTCCTTGAGCGAGAAGTTTGGCGCCGACCAGGAGAAGACCACAAACCACTCCGCCTGTGGCAATAGCTCCGAGTTTGCCGCTGGCCCATTTCAGGGCACCCCAGAGGCCAGACCCGACTGCGCTGGCTCCGCCCGAGACGCTGTCTCTGAGTTTGGCACTGGTCCACTTGAGAATACCCCACAAGGCGGGCGCGGCGTCGTATGCCGTTGTGCGTCGGGGCGTAGTGGACACGGATGGGCCTGGTGCCGCAGCTTCTCGGCGTCGTCGCTGCCGGTAGCTGGGGTCTCGGCTCGGTGTCGGCAGGTACCCGTCGATCTGGTCCTTGTACGGCATGGCTACCACGATGGCATACGTGGCCACGAAGAGGCAGATGAGACAGCCGCAGCGTCGGGAGGCCGCTGCGCTGTGCGGGACCTCGTAGGAGCCGCTGGCGTCGGGGCTCGCGTCCTCGATGGGATCATTGTCGATGCCAGCCTGCCAGTGGTCGACGGCGCTGGAGTTGGAGTCAGTCGCGTTAGCTCGGCAGACAAGGGTGCGGGGCGGGGTCCTGCCACCTGAGGTCTGAAGACGCCCAGATCCAGCCAATGCTGCAGCGGGGCTGAAGCCGCCACTGCGCGGGCTGGTGAGTGCTGGCAGTGCAGTGGAATGGCTTGTCTCGTCGGCGGCGGTGGCGCCTTCGGCGTCGCTGAGCTGTGCGCTGGGGTCGGCCTGGGCCGAGTTGATGGGCGCACTGCTGTGCGACAGGGGGCGCCCTGTGTAGGGTTCGCTGTCACGGTCGCGCTGGGCCGTGTCACCTGGCGGTGCCGTGCCGTCGAGGTCCTGGGTTTCCGTGTCGTGGATGGAGTCGTTCTGGCTATCGTCCGACACGTGGAACGAGTCCAGGGATATGTTGCTGATATCGCTGGCCGCGATGTGCTGGAGCAGAAGCGGTTCGGCGTCGGCCGCGGGCTGGTCACACGTGGTGTCCTGGGCGAGGGGGCCAGCTGGCGGTGGTAGGTTTAGCGGTTCCATCGGTGCCGCGGCGAGCTCCGCCTCGACAAGCGGCTGCAGGTCTGGCGGGTGGTGCAGGATCGCATCCGCGAGATGCGCCAGGGCGTCTTGGTCGGGCGGAGGGAGGCCTCTTGGCAGCAAGGCGTGGGCCCGTGAGAGGCATGGCGGCAGTGGTGCCGCGAAAGCCTCAGGGCCGACGAGCTGGGCACGAGCGCCCTGGTATTTCAGAAGGAGGCCAAAGTAGCGGGTGGGGTACTCGTGGCTGCCCTGGATACGAGTGAGGTTGCGGTTGGTGCGCTGTCTGTCGGGGCCCGCTCTGTGCCAGATATCCTCGCACATGTCGAACGCGGTGCGGTGGCGCAGGGCGTCGTTTTTCTCCGCGGAGTCCTCCTGGAAAAAATGGTCGTACTGTGGCAGATGGAGCGTCGCCAGGACGTGCGGGACGCAGTCCTCGAGCCACGCCCAGCACACGTCCTGATGGTCCTCACCTGGTGCCCACGCCGCGGCGCACGGTATGAGCCGTGCTCGGATGTTCACCAGGTGCCAGAAAGCGGGGTCCTCCTCGGGTTCACCCCTGGCGCGCAGAGGGGCAGTGGGACTCGTGGGGCTGAAGCGGGGCACGACAGCGGGGCTGAAGCCGCCACTGCGTGCCTGGGCCTTGCCAGCGGCCCTGTCGAGGATATGCTGCACGACGGTCGAGGACAAGCTGAGAACAGGGTACCATCGAGGATATGCTGCACGACAGTCGACCGCAAGCGTCATGTTGAGTGATGGTAGCCCTCGTAGCTGAACTTGCATGCGGTGCGCGGCGTGGCCGGAGGACGCAGGAGTCATCTCAGCTGCGGCAACATCGGTGGTCGACTGCGTTGCATGTGTCGTAGTTGACGAGGGCGTGCTCGTAGGAGACATGCTGGTACTCGTCGTAGACGTCGTAGTAGCCGTCGAAGTCCCAGGGGGGCAGCGCGTGGGGCGGGGCCCCTGGTGCTGCTCAGGCCAGGCGCTCGCGGGGGCGCCCAGCGGCCCGGTGCCGCACGGACCAGCGGCGGCGGTGCTGTTCACGATCGGGCCCAAAATGGCGCTGTGATCGTATTTGTAGATGCTGTCATCGTAAAGGTAGAAGAACGTCCTACGCTCCGCATGTCGCAGGAAAGCTTCTCCTCCGTGCTGGGGCGCACCGCCTGAAGACGGGTGTGCTCCAGCCAGCGAGGGGAGGGCCAGGCCGCAGGCAAGGCGCCACATGATGGCGAGGCCTGGCGGGCGGCGCGAGCGATGAGCCGAAAGCTGCGTGGCAGCACACGTCCTCAAATACCCTTGAATGCTCATGTACATTGCTACAATCACGCCCCCTGCAAGACTACGGGTGTCCCTACACCAGATAGCTTGCGCGTGCTGCTGCCAAAACAGACATGAGGTGACAAGAAAGAGATACGACGCGAAGAGGGGAGAGATGCCTCTGAAGGCGCTTCCTCGGAGGGCTGAGGCGGGCTCTCTGAGGCACCTTCAATAGGGTTCATGGGTGGCCCGACCCTTGTCCTTGCCTTTGTCGGCCCCTGGGGGCC
>CAUYUJ010015158.1:327351-350595 GCA_963575745.1 Prorocentrum cordatum | reverse complement strand
CTCCTCCTCCTCCTCCTCCTCCTCCTCCTCCGCCTCATCGTCCCATTCACACATTTCGGAACGAACGCCCACACCGTATGTGCAGCACCGCCTCCCGTCGACTGTGCGCCGCCGAGGCGGCAACAAGTTGCGCCCCTCCCGACCGTGGGCCGCACCCCCCCCACTCCGAAGGAGCTGCCTCCGGAGCTTCTCCCGGCCACCCTCGCGACCTGCCCGTCGGCCCAGGAGATCGCGTCTCACTTTTCGGTGATGCTCAGAAGGCAGAAGAACACCCCCATAAGAATCACCCCCACACACGCGAAGCCGTTTAGTAAAAGCACCCACAGAAGGAACCGAACGGGGCAGGGCTGTTTAGTGAACGCCCAGGGCCGTTGGATGAACGCCAATAGGCAATTCCGAGCTTCCGTCGGCTTCCACCAGCGGAGGCGGCCTCGTATTACTTCCGCCGACCTTCCGCCGCCTTCCGCCGAGGAAGAGATGACAGCTCCTTCGATCCTCAAAGGCGAGGCCCTGTTTGAAACGCCACAAGTGGTCTTCCTCCCTTGAATAGTCTGGGTTGTCCCGTTGATGGAGGGGGGAGGTACCGGCCGATGGCCTACCCTTTTCGCTGTGGGCGGCCACTCCCACAGGCCCACTCGCACCAGCACCGCGCGGCCCTCGGACCTGCGCCACCGACAAGGTCAGGTTATCGGGGGGGGGCGGGCCCGAGACAGTCGGACCGAGATATGAGGTCGAGGCTGGCTCGGGGAGGGTATCCTAATGTTCTTCGTGCTTGTTGGATCTTGCTGTACCTCCTGGGGAGGGCGGGCACCCTTGGATGTTCTCTGTGTGTCTTGGCCGGCGGAGGGCCTCCTGTGCTTGGAGGATGCTCGTCTGTCCTATAGGTCCGGCTGTAGCGCGGTCATCGCTGGACCCCGAGAGAACACAGGCTGCAGCGGCAGCGCCGATGGGCAGCCGATGGCCAGCGCCCGAGGACCAGGAGGAGAGTGCCTCCCATGCATGCGATGCCTTGACATTCTCCATGCGTTGGGCGTTGCTTAATGGGGGGGTCACAAATGGGGGGGTCAGAAAAGGTCCCCTTTCGTGCCCCTTTCGGGCCCCTCCAGAGCCCCAGGGGGCTCGTTTAGGTACCGTTTGGGTACCTTTTCGAACCACCCTCGCCACCCCCACGTTTATGACCCCCCCATCACGCGGCGCCCAAATGCGCGGGGGGCCGAGAGTTCCGGGGACCAGGAGTCGGTCCTGGGGAGTGGTTTTGCGACGGTCCCCCAGGGTCCGGAGGCTGCCTCCGAAGGCCGAGCTGTGGCCGAGAGCCGGCCGCAGCCCATCCTGTTCGAGCCTCGGATGTCCCCCCGGGCCGTCTTTTCGTCCCGAGCCGCTTCGTGGACGGTCCCGAGGCCCGGCCAGGGCCCGCGCAGGCCGAGCACGGCCAGACGCGTCCCGTCGTGCCACAACGTCGCGACGCAGAGCATGTTGCCTGGGAGCGAGCCGCTGCAAGCTCTTGACCGGGTCGGGGCCCTGCGCAGCAGGAGGGGCGCACCATCCCGCCGTCGGGATGAAGCTCGCCAAGCGAGAGACTCGTGTGTGAGCGCCCGTAGACCGACCAGCGCCTGCCCCAGCTTCGACTCGCTTGCGCCCGCTGACTTCACCTTTTCATGAACCCAGACGTGCGTCGGCCTGATTTGTTCAAGACGGCGGGCCGAAAACTGGCAAAAAACCCTCGTCCTGATTTGTTGTACGACGCGATCATGTCTGGGCTGATCTTTTTATGATAATGTCTGGGAAACCCCTGCCCAAAAGCACAAAATCCTGCCCCGTGTCTGTGTTTGAGCTCGAGGCCTCCAAGCCCACACTTTGCCAAAGAGCAGCGCGCGGCAGACGCCGCGCCAGCCGCTACACGCCGCCCAGGCGGCCGCGGCCGCGGCCCCCGCGCCTGTACTCGGCGATCTGGTGCTCGAGCTTCTCGATGTTCGGGGGTTGCTAAAGGTGTTCCTGGCCCAAGGTTTAGGTCGGGCATGCCCCCAGGAAAATAAAAAATAGTCGAAAAAGCCCACACACAACAAAAACAAGGTGCCCCTCAGAAGAAAGAACACATACACATAAACTGTTGGCGCTCCGTGCGGTTTTCTCCTGGCTTCGCGCCAGGGGCGGCGCCGGAGGCGCCGCTGGGGGGGGGGCCCAGGCGCGGATCCAAGAAATCCGCGCGGAGCGCCAACACTTTCTGTTTATGTGGCTTTGTTCTCCTTCGGCTCCTGGCCCAACGTGCCCCCCCCAGCTCCCCGCTCCACTCTGGAGCTCCCGGGGCGCCCTGGAGCTCGTGCGGGGTGCTCTGGCGGCCGTGGGGGCCTCCCTGGAAATCCTGGGGCACCTTGGGCAAGGGGCCAGGGGCACCTCTCGGCGGTGGGCAGACCTCCCTGCAGTAAACCACCCCGGAGTGAAGACGGCCGAGGACCGAAACCGACGGACCTGGACCCGCAAAAATGACGGCCGCGACGCCCTCTCGCGGACCGAAAACGGCCACTTCCTCAGTCGGCGTGTCAGGGTGGGAGGTCTACAGTCGGACTCGATGGGACAGGACACGCGAGAGGACACAGTACCCTTCTGAGGGCCACATTGCCACAGGAATGCAGGAGGCACGGGTCGCGAGGCACAGGACACAAGGGCACCCTTGCTTTGGCAGGGTCGACCTACTAGTCTGGGCCGACCGTAGCAACCTCCGGCCTCCGTCCCGGGGCCAGGGGCACGTCTAGGGCAGCACCCGAGATGTCGGCGCTGAGCTCGTTGTTGTACTTGAACAGGGAGAAGTTCTGGTCCTGTGCGCTGTGCGCCGCCCCCTCCGCCGCTGCGGCGTCAGGGGGTAGGTCGGGCCTGTCCCCCCGCAGGGGGAATCTGGAGCGAGAAATCAAAAATGCTCCAAACATACGCCCAAAGTGGCCAAAAGTACGGAGAGAATCGTCCCCAGATTACTATTTCATCACTACATAACAACAAGACTGATAGGTTTCTAATGGGGTCAAAAAAGAAAATCATGACTCCCCAAGGGGGTCTGGGCAGATGCCAGACGGGTGCCGCGGGAATCCGGGGACTCCCCAGAACTTCATCCCAGGCTACATTTTGACTGCCCGGAGCCAACAGAACACCATTCCCAGGCCACATTTTGAATGCCCGGAGCCACCTGTAGGGCACTTCGTGTTCTTCGTGCTCCCAGAACACCACTCCCAGGTCACATTTTGAATGCCCGGAGCCACCTGTAGGGCACTTCGTGTTCTTCGTGTTCCCAGAACACCATTCCCAGGCCACATTTTGAATGCCCGGAGCCAACTGTAGGCCACTTCGTGTTCTTCGTGTTCCCAGAACACCATTCCCAGGCCACATTTTGAATGCCCGGAGCCAACTGTAGGCCACTTCGTGTTCTTCGTGTTCCCAGAACAGCACTCCCAGGCCACATTTTGAATGCCCGGAGCCAACTGTGGGCCACTTCGTGATCTTCGTGTTCCCAGAACACAAGTCCTGTACCATATTTTGAATGCCCGAGCTGAGGCTGAGGCCGAGGCAGGCTGAGGCCGAGGCAGGCTGAGGCTGAGGCTGAGGCAAGCCGAGGCAGGCTGAGGCTCAGGCTGAGGCAGGCTGAGGCTGAGGCAGGCTGAGGCTGAGGCCGACGCAGGCTGAGGCTGAGGCTGAGGCTGAGGCAGGCTGAGGCTGAGGCAGGCTGGGACTGAGGCTGAGGCACGCTGAGGCTGAGGCTGAGGCTGATGCAGGCTGAGGCTGAGAGGCTGATGCAGAGGCTGAGGCAGGCTGAGGCTGAGGCCGAGGCCGAGGCAGGCTGAGGCAGGCTGAGGCAAGCCGAGGCAGGCTGAGGCTGAGGCTGAAGCTGAGGCAGGCTGAGGCTGAGGCTGAGGCTGTGGCTGAGGCTGAGACAAGCTGCGGCTGAGGCAGGCTGCGGCTGAGGCTGATGCAGGCTGAGGCTGAGGCATGCTGAGGCTGAGGCTGAGGCAGGCTGAGGCTGAGGCTGAGGTAGGCTGAGGCTGATGCTGAGGCCGAGGCAGGCTGAGGCTGAGGCCGAGGCAAGCCGAGGCAGGCTGAGGCTGAGGCTGATGTTGAGGCAGGCTGAGGCTGAGACAGGCTAAGGCTGAGGCTGAGGCAGGCTGAGGCAGGCTGAGGCTGAGGCAGGCTGAGGCTGAGGCCGAGGCAGGCTCAGGCCGAGACAGGCTGAGGCTGAGACTGAGACTGAGGCTGAGGATGAGGCCGAGGCAGGCCGAAGCTGAGACAAGGTGAGGCTGAATGGGGGGGGGGAAGGGGGGGGGGAGGGGAGGCTGAGGCAGGCTGAGGCCGAGGCAGGCTGAGGCCGAGGCAGGCTGAGGCTGAGGCTGAGGCAAGCCGAGGCAGGCTGAGGCTGAGGCTGAGGCTGAGGCTGAGGCAGGCTGAGGCTGAGGCTGACGCAGGCTGAGGCCGAGGCAGGCTGAGGCTGAGGCTGAGGCAGGCTGAGGCTGAGGCCGAGGCAGGCTGAGGCTGAGGCTGAGGCAAGCCGAGGCAGACGCAGGCTGAGGCCGAGGCAGGCTGAGGCATCCGTAGGAATCCATAGGAATCCTTCGGAATCCTTGGGAATCCGTAGGCATCCTTAGGAATCCGTAGGCATAGTTAAGCATCCTCAGGAATCCTTAGGAATCCCTGGGAATCAGGATTCCTGAGGATTCCTCCGATTTCCTATGGATTCCTATGGATTCCTAAGGATGCCTAAGGATGCCTTAGGAATCCTTAGGAATCCTTAGAATTCCATTGGATCCTACGGCCGTTGCCACTGCGACTGTCATTGCGAATGCGAATGCGACTGCGAGAACAGCAGAATTCTACAACTGGATTCCAACCTGAATCTTAAGGGGAATGCTTCCAGATATGCTTATACACATCGCTGCTAGGTTGCTTTGCCGGGATAATGTTTGAACATCCCCCCTGTAGAAAGACACGCCCGACGCAACGCCAAGGCTGGGACACATCGGGGATCTCTGAGATCGGGCGGTTCCGGAGGATGCGGCCGTTCCTGGGCGCTCCAGAAGGCTCCGAGAACGCTCTGGAACTCAGCTGCCCTGATACGCAACGCGCAACACGTGGCGTATGGATACGAAGCTCAACACGTAGACTGAAAACGTGGGCCTGAAGCGATACGTTCGCCAGAACATGGGCCAACACGCCGAGCCAACCCGCAGCGTATCGACACAGGCGTTTCGAGCACGGCGCGTGCTGCGTATCAGAACGGACGAATCCAGGCAGCCAAACTCTGGAACGATCGTGAGGACACAAGAGCACCGGCGCGGCAGCGTCCTGGACCTCTCCTGGGGCGTGCTCTGACGCGGACTTCGACGCAGCCGTGGTGACGGGGGAAGGGCAGCGACATCGGTAGATCATCCCTGTTGTGAGATGTATTCCAGTCCTGGGCGCCGCCAGGTCCCCCCCGCCCCCTGCCTGGCGAACGAAGGGCGGCACGTGTAGATTTAGGTTGGGCGTGTCCCCCTACAGGCGGATTTTGGGCGAAAGATCAAAAGCACCCAACAAGTCGTCCCCAGAATATTTTTGGCCTATGTTTGAATATTCCTCCTGTAGGTGGACAGGCCCGACGTAAGTCTAGAGTCTAGGTCCACGTCGGCCCACGATACGCACCAGAGGACACTAGGGCAGAGGGGGCGAACAGCGAGGGCCCGACCCCGACAGGCGGGGCCCCTTGGTGGCCGCCCGCGAGGGAGGCAAAAACGCCGGGCGGGCCATGGCTGTTCCAGTGAACCCCGGGGACTGCTCAGCAAGAGCCTCTTCTGGGGACCGGGTTGGTTTCCCCCCCCCCCCCTCGAGTCTTTCTGCGGGGGGGGGGGTTTTCCATGCGGCGCGCGCCTGAGGACCGAGGGGCCCGCACCGGCGCAGGACCACCGCCGTGACCTGCTCGGCGCGCCCGGGAGGATGGAGGGCAGGAGGAGGGAGAGGGCAGGCCTCTCCGGGCGGCTCCTCTGCTTCCGCCAGCCTCTCTCACCGGTCGCCGCAGGGGAGGGGCCAGTCATTCGCCCAGCCCCCGTCGAAGGAAGGTCCTTCCTGGAATGGTCCACATCTTGTTGCCCCCCATCTCAGGAGTACGGAGGTCTTCTTATCGGCGTCACGCCCCCGCCCCTTCAACTCCCGCCTCCTCCCTCCTTCAACCCATTTGAACACAATTGAACCTAAGTGGCCAATGCCCTGCCACTTATGCAGAGATCCACTCATGCTCGGAACCACTCCTACTTAGCGATGGGGTCTGGAGGGGGGCCACCGATCGCAAACCAATGCAAAGTCAGTCTGCGTTTGCCTTCCAGCAGGAACGTTTTGGCGTCGACGTTGCCAAATGTGTGCAAGGACTGGGAGGGGGCGCGCATCCAGCGCGAAATGGCGAAGCGTCGCCCTCGCCTCGGCACCGCGCCCATCCTCACTCGGCGTGGAGCTCCAGCCGGGGCGCAGCGCTCCCGCCTCGCGGCACACTCTTCGCCGACGCGCGAGGGGGGGCGACAAGCAGCGCTGTCGCACCGGAGCCGCGCACACTGCGCCTGAATGGCGCTGCCGCCTCGGCGCGGCTGGCGCACAATTTTTTACCCGAGCGGGGGGATAGTTTCCTGGGTTTCATCATTGGCAGTGTGTGCCGACTTCTTTCTACGAGGGCTGTCTTTTGCTGATGAGCCAAAGCACGTAGTAAGCTGCTGTATTTGGCCAGCGAAGTGAGTCATTAATCGCCGGGGCCGCGCGCACAAGGGCAGGCGCCCCCAGAATCGAATCGACAAGTCGGACCGGCGATCGAAGTGAATCGGATCGGCGGAAGTCGGCAACCGAGTCGGGAAAAGTCGAATCGGCGGGCGGCGGGAATCGGCAAGCTAGTATGCCTCCAATAAGAATCGGAGCCCAAATCGGAATCCCAAGCCGAACCCAATCAGAATCGGAAGCCATCGAAATCGAGTCGAATCGAATCAAAGGAATCGGGGTGCCTCGTCGCCCCGTCGCCCAGGCTCGCCGGGGCGTGGCGCTTCCGCCCGGGCGGGGCGCAGCTTCCGCGTTCGCTTGCGCCGAGATGGAGGAAGGCGGCTCTGGCAGAGGGGCCGCGAGAGAGCTGGCGAAGAGCTGTCCTCGTCGCCCAATCAAGAAGAAATAGAAGAAGAAGAAGACACGGCATAAACATCAGCTTTTGGCGATCCGCGCGGCTTTCTGGGATCTGCGCTGGACCCCTCATCCCTGGCGCGCGAAACGTGCCAAGGGCGGCGCCGGATGCGCCGCCGGGGGAGCCCAGCGCGGATACAAGAAATTCGCGCGGAGCGCCAAGCGTTTACGTTTATGGCAATTCCTCTTCTTCGGTAGTTCGCCGCGCAGTTTGTGCGTGTGTGTGTGAAAGGGGGGGAGGCAGTGCTGTCTCGGAGCGCCGCATGCTTCACGTCGCCACCGCGCCGCACAAGCATGTTCTGAGGCTCCGCGCCCCCCCCGCGCGCGGCCCGCGCTGCTTCCCCTCGCCGAGCCGTCGGCCGCGGGACCGCGCGCGAGCGCCGTACGTTCGCTGGGCGGGAGCGCGTTCCAAGCCCGAGGTCCAGCTGTGCAGCCAGTGGTTCTTGCATTGGGGGAGGGAGGGTATGAGCTGGGTCCGCTGACTCGCTCGTTCTGGCGAACCTGAGGCTCACTCGTACGCAGACTCACTCACTCACAGACTCGCCTGTCAGACTCACCCACACTCGGGCCCACTCGTACCAAATTACTCAGACCAGTCACGCTCACTCACCATCTCAAGCTCATTCACATCCACACTCAGCAGCCTCTGACTTAGACCCCCTCATCATCAGGCGCACCAACACACAAGCTCACACAACTCATGCTCAGCCACGTGTATCCAGACCCGCTGATCGCCAGACTTTCTCATTGACACATTGATCGGGGCCACCACGAGGTAGCAAGGATACTCCTGGGGTCGCTGGGGAGGGGGAGGAGGAGGAGGAGGAGGAGGAGGAGGAGGGAGAGAGGAGGAGGATGAGGAGGAGGAGGAGGAGGAGGAGGGAGGAGGAGGAGGAGGAGGAGGAGGAGGAGGAGGAGGAGGAGGAGGAGTGAGGAGGAGGAGGAGGAGGAGGGAGGAGGAGGGGGGAGGAGGGAGGAGGAGGAGGATGGAGGAGGAGGAGGAGGAGGAGGAGGAGGAGGAGGAGGGGGAGGAGGAGGAGGAGGAGGAGGAGGAGGAGGGAGGAGAGAGGAGGAGGAGGAGGAGCAGGAGAAGAGGAGGGGGGAGCAGGAGGAAGAGGAGGAGGAGGAGGAGGAGGCGGAGGAGAGGAGAGGAGGAGGAGGAGGAGGAGGAGGAGGAGGAGGTGAGGAGGAGGGGGGGGGGAGAGGAGGAGGAGGAGGAGGAGGAGGGAGAGGAGGAGGAGAGGAGGAGGAGGAGAGGAGGAGGAGGAGGAGGAGGAGGAGGAGGAGGAGAGGAGGAGGAGGAGGAGGAGGAGGAGGAGGAGGAGGAGGAGGAGGGGAGGAGGAGGAGGAGGAGGAGGGAGGAGGAGGAGGATGAGGAGGAGGAGGAGGAGGAGGAGGGGGTAGGAGGAGGAGGAGGAGAGGAGGAGGAGGAGGAAGGAGGAGTGAGGAGGAGGAGGAGGAGAGGGAGGAGGAGGAGGAGGAGGAGGAGGAGGAGGAGGAGGAGGAGGGGGGGGGGTGAGGGGAAGGAGGAGGAGGAGGAGGAGGAGGAGGAGGAGGAGGAGGGACCAGGGACCAGCTGGGTCCACCGTTCGCGGTGAAACGAACGATGGCCATGGGGTCGACCAGGCGAGAGGCCTGGCGGCTAGGCGCAGCTGCCTAGCACACGTGGACGCCGTGCAGGGCAGTGGCACGGCGTCGGCTCACAGCCGCGGCATGCTCAACGCCAAGAGGCGGAGCACGGACCATGGAGGTCAGGTGGCCGCGGGCCCCGAGGAGGGAGGGCCGCGACGCAGAGACCTGCGGAGGACGCGCGAACCACCCTCCCAGCAGACCCTGGACGCCACCCGCCAAGCGCGAGGGCGCCTAGTCTCCGCTAGGTGGGAGGCTCGCGCCCAGCTAGGACAGAATCGCGGCACCAAGCTTGGCCCGCGGTGTCCTTGCCATTGCAAGGCAGCAGCAAAGAACGGAAGTGCGAAGCATCGATCGATGCCCGCGCTCCACGCCTCCTGCACACGATGTGGGACCCGGTAGCCTCCATGACATGTTCGAGGTGCGAGAAGGTTGGCGGAGGCCGTGGCGGGCCAGAGCTCCCCGCTCCCTCGCCAGCCAGCTCTGGGTGCCCCAGCGAGTTACGAACGGCCTCGCACCAAGCCCCCGGCAGCACGTGTCCCCGCCTTGCCGCGCGCACCGTCGCGAGAAACAGGTGCAGCGGCGTGGGCCTGCAAATTGCGCCAGGCTGCTCGAGCTTCGCTCGGCTGGCCTTCGTGCGCGCTAAGCGGTGGCACCAGGTGCACCTCACTCCCCCGCCCTCCCGCTCGGACTCCACACCCCCCAAGTCGCGAGCAAGCAAGCTCAACTGGGGCGGGATCGGCTCCCAAGGCGCAGCACGGGCAGCGATCTCGGGCGCGCTGGCGGCGGCCAGCGGTGCAGCTCGGATGACGAAGTCGATGGACTTCATCGCATCCTGAAGCTTCGCTCGCACATTGGTGGCGACCACCTCCGGCAGCTCGTGAATAGCCGCCCCAATCCGAGCGAAAGAATCGGCCCAAGCGTTCCCCCAGAAATCTCAAACCTTCTGGGGCCCGTCGGCCCCCAGGCCCGCCTGTCCCTCCAGGGCCTGATCGAGGTTCCCGCTGGCAGGGGTCCAAACGAAACGGGGCCGCTCGGCTCGCCAGGTCGCGGCATGCTTGCCCGAATCCAGCCGACAGAAGGCTGCTCCACCCGCTCCCTTCCCGCACCGCGGACAGATGATCCGACGCGACAGTGGGGCCCCAGGGGGCAACGCGCAGCGCTTGGAGGACCGCCTCCCCCCCCGCCCTCGGGGCGGTCTGGCGACTGCCAGCCAAAGGGCCGCATCGAGCGCGGATGGGCCACCCTCCTGGTGAGATCTCTACAACCGACCAACCGCATCTGGTCAACTCTGGGAAGCAACTGTGGAGGCCCGAGCCCCCAGTGTAGACGCGGTGCCCCCAATCCCTGCGGGTAGCTCCCCATGCGGAAAAATCTCAGCGCTGAGCGAAAGGCTCAATTACAGTAGGCCGAAAGGGAAGGCCATACACCAACTCAACCGAATCAAAGTCGGGGGGGGGGGGGGGGGCCCAGGCAATCGTCTGGCATGGGCGGGGAGATCTCTGGGTCCTCGTCGTCCCCGTCCGCATTCCACAGGGCATCGCAATCGTGAAACTGGTGCCCAGAGGTGCCAGGTGCCGCCTTGCAAAAATCGCAGAGCGGGGAGTCCGCGTAGCCGCGTTGATGCTTCTTTTGCTGGGGGCCAGAGAGCTCCACCCAGCAACGCACGGTACGTCTCTCTCTCTCTCTCTCTCTCTCTCTCTCTCTCTCTCTTCTGACAGGGTCGCGGATCTCCCCAACTCCGACCCGCAGCGCTCGCGTCGGAGCCCGTCGCCGCGGGCAGGCTGGTGACAAGCTGCACGCACTTCACACGATCGATGCCTTCCCGCAGCAGCCGACGCACATCGCAGGGGGCGCGCATCGCTGGGGCACGAGGCAAAACAAATAAGAACAATCATAGTAGTGTTTTTACACACACACACACACACACACACACACACACACACACCGTAGCCATTTTGGCTCAAGATGATTTGTTCCACAGGGGAACGAGTGGATACCGCTAGTCCGCGGCCAGTGCCAGGGCTTCTCCGCCCGACAGTTTTGTTTCGTGTGTTGGCAAGGGGTAGGCTGTGCGCTGCCCACTCGCCATGTCCAGTGCCTCGCAGAGGGCCAGGTCTGAGCCGCGGGCCAAGGGCGGCGGCGGCAAGGGCAAGAGCAAAGGAGTTGGCAAGGCAGGCAAGACCAACGCGAGCGGAGCCAACCCCCTGGACTACGTCCGCTGTGCGAACTGCTCGTGCAAGTGGAACTTCAAGGCCAGGGTGGAGTGCTACAACTGCAAGAAGCCGCTCAAGCCTGCCGCAGTGGACAAGCCTCCGCAGCTACGGGCATCGGCGTGGTCATTCGTGCGCGAGCCGTGGGTGCGGCACTCTGACGACTGGTTCGGGTACGAGGCACCGCCACCGCAGCCCGCCCCGCCGTCGGATGCAGAGTGCCTCGCGGCGTTGGCGGCCAGGCATCCCGAGCACGGCCAGCAGCTCGAGGCCATCAAGATGGCAGTCGCACCACCGCCCGTTGCGGCCACGGTGTTGCCAGATGTGGCCCTCAACCGCGCCCAGGCCAAGCAGCGGCGGGCTCAAGCCGCCTTCCTCTCCAAGTCCCAGCAGGTCCACGACGCCGAGCAGTGGCTCCAGGCCTGCCGCGAGGAGGAGGTGCGTGCTGGTGAGCTCGTCCTGGCGTGCAACGTGGAGGTGGAGGAGGCCTACAAGGCAGCAGCGCCCAAGGGCGTCCAGGTGCAGGCGCAGGAGGCGCAGGAGCCTGGCGCCAAGACTCAGCCTGCCGTGGGCCTCAACGTCACGGCGCTTTTGGCGGAAGACTTCCAGGTCGAGGCAGGCGACGCCTTCAGGCTGGACGACCCCGACCTGGACATCACCGACACGGAGCGCGAGGAGTTCAACAAGTCCCTGGAAGGCTTCGTCGAGCAAGTCAAGCAGCACGTGCGCACCACCTTCGGTGAGGCCAAGACGCAGCTGGAGCAGAGGCGCAGCGAGATCGACGCCAAGCACCAGCAGCTGCTGGCCAGGCGCAAGCGGCCTCGCACCGAGGCGGCAGGAGCAGCAGACCAGACGCCAGCCCAGGCGCCAGCCGCAGGCCCTGCGGCAGCAGGCCCCGCGGAGGCCCCAGCGGCCGCCGCGGCCCCAGCCCAGGCCCCCACCCCTGGGCAGCCTGAGGCCCCTGCTCGGCCTCCTGTTGCTCACCCTCCAGAGCCACCCAGCCTCCGCGGCCCCGATGGCGCAGCCAAGTTGGCTCAGCTCAGGCGGGACTTGGAAGCAGCAGCCGCCGTTCCAGCTGGGGACGCAGATGCGTAAGGCCCAGTCCTGGGGACCTGATGCGCCGCCAGAGGCCAAGCCACGAGAGCCCAGACTCGTCCGCCTGGGCAGGCGGGAGCGGGCCATCCTGGCCACGCGTCTGCGCCGCATGGCTCGGCACTGGCGCCCTACCCCGTCGCTGGGGACCACGGCTCAGGACCGCAGGCACTGGGACTCCTACTGCGTGCCGTACATCTTCCACCAGCTGGGCTCTGGGGAGTACACAGCCATGCTGGACGACCTGGCAGCCACCACGGGCAGCGGATCCCGAATTGCCGAGCGCATGAGGATTGCACGGGAGTTGGGTGACGAAGCCTGGAACCGTGGAGGGGATGCCAGGCGCCTCCAGCGGCAGTGGTTGGAGCATCTGCAAGTGGCTAATCAGGATGCTTTCGAGCGTGAGGCGGCTCAGCAGGACCGCACCCAGTCAGCCGCGGAGCGGTGGTTCGACCGCCAGTCCCAGGCGACGTCGGGAACGCAGGCCCCCACCGTCTACTTCGACGACCGCATCCACTGCTGGAGGTTGTGCGCCGCGAAGGTGCTGGAGGCCGACCTCGGCCCATCCACCTCGACTGGGACCTCGGAGGAGCCGCTGTGTTGCTCTGCCTCGCCCGTTGAATGCACCGAGCTCACTCCCACCCCAGCCGCGTGCAACCTCACGGACGAGCACCGAGGAGCTGCCCCATGTATTTCAGCTGGTGGTCTCTCTGCCGTCCGAGGCAGCCCAGATCAGCTTACGTCAGTTGGTGGTTTCTCTGGCTCAGCTGTTTCAACGGGCGATGGTCTCTCGGCCGCCGATGGTGGCACCCAGGCGCAGCTTATTTCAGTCAGTGGTGTTTCGGGCTCTACAGTTTCCACGGATGGTGGTTTCTTGGCCGCTGGAGGCACCCAGGTGCAACTTACGTCAGGCCGTGGCCCCTCTGGCTCAGATGCCTCAACTGTAGATGGTTTCTCTGTCGCCGTTGGAGGCACTCAGGAGCAGCTTACGCCAGTTGGTGGTTGCTCGGGCTTTGCTGCTCCCACAGGCGGGCCTTTCTTGGCCGCTGGAGGCCCTCAGGCGCAATTTACGTCAGATGGTGGTTTCTCGGACCCAGTTGTTACAGCAGGTGTTGGTGGCTCTGCCCACGGAGGCAGTCAGGCGTTGCTTACGTCAGTTTTTGTTTCTGCAGGCTCAGCTGTCTCATCTGGGGAAAGCCACTGCGGCCCTGGGCAGCCTAACATCATCGAGATGGCCCATGAGACTGTGGCACACCCTACCGAGGGCGGGGACGTCAGTGTCGGCAGTGTTGGCGGCCAGTCCACCTGCAGCGGGACTTCGGCAAAGCCCCAGTGCGACGTCGCCAAGTATCGACCCTCAGCAGCAGGAGCCCGCAGAGGCAAGCGTCGACAGCGGAGCCACAGGCGCTTCACCTTCCACAGCGTCAATGCCAGCCTCAGCTGGGGCAACGTTGTGGGCTACCTCCACGGCGCGGCACACCAGCAGCTCACCGAGGGCAAGATTCCGATCATCGGTTTCCAGGAGCACGGCAAGCGGCGTTTATGGGCCGAAGAGAGCGCACGGGCCCTGCTGCCCTTGGGCTGGAGGGCCCTGCCCACGCCAGCGACGGACGGCCCGAATGGAGGGGCCTCGGCGGGCGTCTTGCTGGCGATACCTGCCTGCGTCGGCGTCACTCTTGCATCTGGACAGCGACACTGGGACATATCTCCCCCAGGTTGTGCAGACAGGCTCCTGATGGCCACCCTCGAGGCCAAGGGCATCGGCAAGTTACTGGTTTTCTGTGCGTATTGCTTCACTGGTCAGAAGTTGGCGTCTGTGGGCAATTCAGCTCTCCTGTCAGTTATCACGGGGTGGGCAGTCCAGCTCCAGCTGCCCTGGATCGTCATCGCGGACTGGGAGAATCTACCTGACGCTTTGGAGCGTTCGCCGTGGAACAACCAGCTCAGAGGCCGCGTCGTAGCGTGGCAAGGGGAAGGGGGCACCAACCGCTCCCCGCACGGTGAGCGCGTGATCGATTATTTCTGGATGCGCTCCAGTTTGGCTGCCAATATTTCCCCAGCCCGCATTGACGACGACGCGGTCTACCACCCTCATAGAGCCACATGGGTCGAGTTTCAGCAGCCTTGGTCGGCCTTTACCTACACCAAGCTCATCCGACCCCACAAGTTCCCGATCCCAGGAGTCAAGCCGGGGCACTTCGATCTCTCGTGCCCAGACGTGCCTGCAGGTTTCGACCCCGATGCGGTGCCTACCCAGGAGCTCCTGGACGACACCTGGGAGGCTTTCTGCCACGCCGCCGAGGAGGAGCTGATCCAGAAGGTGGGTTTGGACCCCAGCAGTCGGCAAGCCGATCAATGCCGAGGGCGTGGGGGACCACCGCGCTTCAGGAAGTGCCCGTTGCTCCCGACCCACACCGAGGCCATCGCTTCGTACGGGGAGGCCAAGCGTTGGAGGTGGTTTGCCAACGAGTTGGCTTGGCTGGGCATCATTGAAGTAAAGCTTTTCAGCTACACGGGCGCTTCCGACCTGGTCCTCACCACGTTGCACCAGCAGCGGCACGCCTCCATCCGCAAGTTGCGTGACCGCTTCAGGCACCACATGCTGTTAGAAGGCGTGGCTGAGCTGCAGGAGTTCTTCGAGGTTTTCACGTCTCGGGACCGCGGCTATGAAGACTTGCAGGAGCTCTCGGCTTGGCGCCTCAGCTGCAGTCAGTATGCCTCGTACTTGGAGTGGCAGATCGGCAAGGAACGACGAGATTCCTTCAAGCAGCGGTTGGAGGACGACTTCCCAGGCTCGCAGGGGCTCCTCCACAGGGTCACCAAGTGGCGCCAGGCTTGGCAGGCTCCCAAGGGCAGCATCTCCAAGAAGCTGCTCCCAGCGGCGCCTCAGGCCGCCGTGGACCAGGAGTTGCACGACTGGTCGAAGGTCTGGACCACTGGCTCAGGTTTCCCCAAGCCGTGGAGGGGCCTCCAGCAAGTCGCCGTCACGCCGCCCAGCCCTCACCACCTGCGCGGTTTGGCCCAGCGTTTCAGGGCCAAGACGGGGATTGGCGTGGACGGATGGCAACCCAAGCTTTGGGCCTACCTCACGGACGGCACGCTCTCGGTGCTCGCGTCATTGCTGGCCTGGTGCCAACAACTGGGGCGGTGGCCGTCCCAGGTCCACCTCCTGCTCGTTTTCATCATCGGGAAGCTCGATGGAGGGGGCCGACCCATCATTCTTCTACCTGGCCCTTGCCGAATCTGGGAGGCGTGGCAGCTGCCCACCATCAGGAGCTGGTTGGCGGCGCACCCCAGGAGCTACGACTACACGGCGGCGGGCCAATCATCGGAGCGTGCGCTGTGGAAAGCTTTGTTGGACGACGAGCTCGTGTTGGGCACAGGCATACGTGCGGCCACGATGCTGGCGGACCTCGCCAAGTGTTATGAGAAGGTTCCGCATGAGCGTATGTGGTGGCTAGCAGCTTGGTGGGGCGGCCCGCTGGAGGTGGTCGCGCTCGCCCTGGAAAGTTTCGCCTTTGGCCGTGTCATTCGTCTCGGGGAGGCCTGCTCGGCGGAGGTCCTGTCCTCCACAGCGCTCCCAGCGGGCAGCCGTTTCGCGCCCACCTTCCTGAGGTTCTACCTCACGCTGTGCTTAGACGACCTGCTGGGGGTTTTCCGCCTCACGATCTACTTGTACGTTGATGACATCGCCCTGCGGGTCATGTCCACCGAGGCGCGCGTCTTGCACATGCTGCCGCAGGCCACGCGCTTGCTGTTTTGGATGCTGGAGTCCTTCTTGGGCCTGGAGGTAGCCCGAGCGCGGGACGGGGCGAGAGGCAAGTGCTCTTTCCTGCAAACGGCCACTCCGTCTTCAGGCTTGACGCAGGCCATGGCCGTCCTGGGAGTACCGCCCAGCACCTCCGAGCGGTGGCTCGGCATCGACTACGGTCCCAGCGTCAAGACAGAGAACCAGTCAGCCCCAGTCAGACACGCGCGGCTCAAGATAGCCAAGCAGCGTTGGCCTAAGATCCGCGGCCTTCCTCGTGCACGCGGGGGCAAGCTCAAGATGGTCGTGCGGCAGGGCCTCGGAGCCTCGGTCGCCTACGGCGCCCGTGTCCGCGGCACGCCCAGGCCCATCGTGCGTTTCATCCAGCAGAAGGATCGGGCCGTCCGCAGGGGCGCCACAGCTTTTACCTCCCGAGTCTTGCACGACGGCCTCGACCCCAGTTGCGCCGACACCCTCGTTCTGGCACCGCTGCTGGCTTGGGCGAGGGAAGCTTGGGACCACCCAGAGGGGCGGCGTGCGCAGGCCACAGCATGGGCCCGAGTGCAGCAACAGCTCGCGCTGTACATGGACGCCGACGCTCAGGAGTTGTGGTCAGTGGTGCGCGGCCCAGCGGGGGCCACCTCAGTCACAGTTCGAGCCCATGGTTGGAGCATGCCGTCAGCCTTCGAGATTGTCTTGCCTCCACGTGGCGGGGTGCTCCAAGGAGGGGACGTCCATCTTGATCTACTGCAGATTTGCCCCAAGTCGGTCGAGGCCGCCGTGCTTTTGGCCGCCCGTTCCAGAGCCCTGTGCCAGTGGGCGGCGGCTCAGCCCGAGCGGGCTGCGCTCCTGCCAGCGCCGTGGCTCACCCCAGCGAGGCAGTTGGTCAAGCGGCGCAAGCAGGACGGGTGGCTGCAACACCATGCCGACGCGGTCAAGAAGGCGGTGTTGGGCGGTTTCCCTTCGCAGGAGGCCCTTTTCTCTTCGGGCCAGGCGGACACTCCGCATTGCCAGCTTTGCGACGGCACGACCTGTTTCGGCACCCACCAGCACTATTACTGGCGGTGCGGCAGCCGGACGTGTGCTACGGTGAGGGAGCAACTGACGGCCCACGACGCGTCACCTACCTTCAGAGACGTCGGCCACCTGGGCGTGTCGGCCTCCTCGTCGGAAGCCTCAAGATGGTTGTGGGAGCGGGGTTTGCGGCGAACCCCATGTTACGGCTTGGCTTGGAGTCTACCGTCGCAGCGCACCCGTTGGATCGTCAATGGCGCGGCCCCCGAGCTCACCGATGTGCTGGTTTCGGACGGATCAGTCAAAGGCTTGGATGACCTCAGGCACGGCGGCTGGGCGGCTTTGCAGTGCGCAGCGGAGGCCGACAACGTGGCGCAGGGCCTGTACGGCCCACTGCCCTTTCCCGACCCCAGCTCGGTCCTGGCAGAGTTGTGGGGTCTCCTCCACGCCCTCAGGCATTCGGTCTTCATCACGGCCATCATCATTGACAATGCTCAGGTGGTCCAAGGCTTGGCTCGTGGCAGGGCATGGTGTTGTTCAGCGGCCAGGCCCTATGCGCACGTCTGGCTCGAGATCTGGGATCGCCTGGATGACATGGACATCCTTCCTGGCAGAGAGTTGTCGGTCATCAAAGTCGCCTCGCACATATCGCAGGCCAAACGCCTAGAGCTGCCAGAGGAGGTCCAGATTCACATGAGGCACAATGACTTAGCCGACGAATGGGCCAAGCAAGGAGCAGACCTCAGCGCGCCGCCAGAGTGGGCAACGTTGCAGGTCAAGCAGGAGCTCAAGGCCACCAAGCGCGTGCTCGAGTACATCGGGCACTTCAGGGTCCTCCTCGACGGGGTCAAGTTGGCGGAGCCTAGGCCCAAACGACAGCAGGGCCAAGAGGCCAACATTCCTCAGGCTGCACGACCCCAGGCTGGTCCCAGGCACCCGCACGTTCTGGAAGTGTGCCGCGGTCATTCCAAGTGCACCAACTGCGGCAAGGTTGCCCGCACTCGCCTCGCGGCCTTTCAGTTGCAGGAGTGCCGTGGTCGTCTCCAAGGGCTCCAGGGCAAGTTAGTCAAGAGTGCGGCCAAGAGAGGCAGTGTGGCGGCGCCTCTTCTCGTGGCGGCAGGCGCCGCCGCTCGGCCTGTGCGACAACGAGCAGACCATGGAGATCAGGGTGAGCCTCGAGTAGAGCCCGGCCCTGCGCCTGCCTCCCAGCTGGGCCCCGACCCGCTGTGGGCTCCTGTCGCAGCAGCCCGCGCGGCTCTTGGCAGGATGGAGCGGATACCTGACGGCCCTGTGTGCATGGGAACCCCGCCAAGCCAGCCACACATCACGCCCGAACAGCAGCGTGTCCGTTCCATCATGGACGATGCCATCATCTGGGCGTCTTTCTGGATCGATCGTTTCGACGTGGCAGGCTTCACCAACGAGTGGGACTACCGTACGTGGTGTTCGGAATATCTTGAAAGGTTTCTCAGCTCGGCGGCGTGGGCACCAGTTCGAGAGCATCTTCTACGTAGCAACCCTGGCCGCACTCTCGGGCAGGTCGTCGACGACCTATGCGCCACCTCTTGGACGCGTGCCGAACCAGCCCGTCAGGCTCAGTTCGCCAGGGTACGGCCTGACTCGGGTTTGACAGCCAGGCAGCGCCGTCGGCTGCTTCGGCATCACTTCGATGTGTTGAACCAGGTCAGGGAGCGTTTCAGGGATCTTCTTGGAGATCGTGCCCCGCCTGAGACGGCCTCCTGGCACCAGTGGGTCTTCGAGCCCCTCTCCTCGGATGACGACCAAGGAGGTGATGCGGCAGGCCGCGCCGCCGAGGACGCCCATGGCTACGACGATACCGACGAGTTCGCGGCCCTCAGCGTGCACAGCGACCTCGAGGTGGTGGAGGCAGACGGCAAGGCCACGCAGGCCACAGGCACCCAGGCGTCAGAGCGCGAGTCGTCGCCCAATCCCGACCTCGCCCCCAGGGCACTCCAGCCACAGGAGGAGGGAGCTCCAGCGGGAGGGGCGAGGCGGGAGGGTGTTTTGCGGATCCGCAGTGCGGCAGCCACCTGTTCCCAGGACGTGGACGACGGTGCTACGGCTGGCGCTGGGGCAGCTCCTGTTCCCACGGCGCCGCCTGCTGCTCAACCCGCTGGCGAGCCTGGAGCTGATCGGGGCGAGTTGGCCAGCTCCCTGGACGCGGACGGCAAGGCTGCCACCCAGGCAGCGGCCGCTGTGTGCTCCGCCCCCTTGGCGGCACACCAAGCTCGTGCTGGCCAGGGCAGCCTGAAACACGGTGGTAAGGCCCCAAGGACTGGTTCCTCAGCATCCTCGGCGGCGGCGGCGGGCTCTGGCCAGGGCGGCCTGGCACCGCTGGCGGGGCCCCCGCCGCCCTCGGCTGGGGCTGCGGCGGCCTCGGAGCCAGAGCGGGGTGCGCGCGGGCGGGCGGCCTCTGCCCAGCCCGCCAGGAGTGGCCAGGCGCTGCCTGCGACGGCCAGAGCCGCTTCATCGGAGCCTCGGCCACATACGGTCGAGATCATTGGCAACTTCGTGGTCTGCGTCGTGTGCGGTTCCTACTACAGCTCGGTGGCCAGGAACCTCGGCGGGCCGTGCAGGCGGCTGGACCCGCGCGACCCAGGCGACAAGGAGCGCCTCAGGCGCATTCGCCGCATCCAGCGCGGCCAGGACCCAAAGACTGGAAGGGATCTGAGTTGAGGCCGTTGTGCTCGTTCAATGATCTGTCTGGTCTCAGTGCGTGCGGCCCCCCTTGGCGCGGTGTTATCCGTGAGCTGAGGGGCCTGGGCGGGGCTGCCGCCCCGCTCGGGGCGCTCGGGCCTGCTTCCCCGCGTTGCGGGTGGCCTGGGCGCGGCGCGTTTCTCGCTGCGTTTCGGCCCCCCTTGGCAGCAGGCTGAGGGGCCTAGGGTGGGGCGCGGCCTCGAGAGGGCCACGGCGCCGCCGCCCTGGGGAGCGCGCGGGGGCGCTGCCCGCGGCTCGGCTCCTTTCGGGCTCGGCAGGCGACGGACGTCGCTCGAGGGCCCAGCGCACGGGACTGGCGAGGTGCAGACGCCCCAGGCCGCCGACGCACCAAAGCACCAACACACACACACACACATATATATATATATATATATATATATATATAACTCTCTAGTCTGTCAAAATGGTGCGGCCCGGTGGGGGCCCAGCCCGCGCGCCGAAGGGGAAGCCGCGCAACCCCCACGGGCCCACGGACGCGCGACCAGTGAGGTCGCTCCGATAAAACTGTGTTGCCCACTGCCAGGCTTTATGTAAATCAACGTCCGAGACTCTTCGACCCCAGACCCCGCAACAGATCGTTGCACAAGCAGTCGCACCGATCACGGGGTCGTACGACGGGCCTCGGTGCGCGCACAGGTGTACAATGACGTGCGCGCGGCCCTTGGCTCCTAACATGCTCGCTGCACACGCACGCAAGGAAACCAGAGTAGCATCCGTCACCCCCCGTCACCCCCGCTCCGTGTCCTGCGCTAGGCATCGGTCCCGTTCGCTGCGGCTTTGCGAAGGGCGGCCACGCGCTGCCGTTTCTCCCACGGGGCGGATCGCCGAGTGCACTCCATCTTGCGATTCACTCGCCCGCCATACATGTCGCGTCCGAGGTCACGCATGTGCTTGCGACTGGCAAATCCGAGAATGCGATCCGTCACCCAGAGTTTCTTTCCGGCAGCAGTGGTCACAGCAACAAATCCTGACTTGCTGGGCTGGAACAATAATCATAGTGAATGGACTCGGCGACGCAACTCCATCGTGGCTCCGAGGACCTGGGACGCATCGCTCACGCCGGGCCCACGCCACTGCGCGGAGACGTCGTCCACAGAAGCTCTGGCACACACACACGCACACGAACTAGGAAACCCACCGATCGCCCGCTTGCTGGGCTGGGGAAGTATAGCGATCATGATCGCCGACGCCGCCGAGCAACGAGCAAGGGCCCCCCGGGAACTGACACAGGCCTCGGAGAGCGAACCAACGGCATCAATCCAACGGGGTGCCATGTGGCTCTGGACTAGCATCCAGCCTAATCTGAGCGGGACATCAACTTCACGAAAAACCAGGAAAAATAAAGCACAGACAGCTAGATCATTTCATAGCATTTGACAATGTCTAGAAGCACAGAAACAAGATGGTGTTGCGTGGCCAAGACAATCTCGGCAAGTAGAGTCAATCGAAAGCAGAGTCGCTCGCGCTCCTCCCGTTCCCAGCATCACAGAACTCCTCCGTCCTATGCTCTCGCTCCCAAGCTTCGGTCTCGGGGCGACGCAGCCTGCCCCGGAGCCTGAGCAGGGCATCCTGCAATGCGATCAACCTGCGCCATCCGTCTGGCCCCCCTAGAATGGCGAGACGGCTCGCCAGCCGACCCGTGGGCCAGGCTCGGCAACGTTCGCGCGCTTGGAGCATTGCGGCAATGGCCGCGAGAGCGGCACCTGATAAATACCGAGTGCGCGGGGATGTATGCGGCAGCATCTGACGGCAGTTGCCACTGGGAAGCGGGCGATGGCCTTCCTTTTCTGACACAGTGATCACCGGAAGCGAAAGCCAATCGCTCGCATCGGGCGGCAACTCGGGCGCTCGGCAGCCATGCGCGGCCCAGGTCTGGGCCCAATCGGAACAGGTCGCGTCGGCGAGCTCGAACGGCTTGGCTCGATCGGCAGCAGCGATCGTGCCCTGAACACCTCTGGCCCGAGAAAAAACGGCGGGCACCTTTGGCCCCGCCCTTGGTGCTTTCGGCGGCCCAAGCCTGCCAAGAGGCCTCACGGCGAGCCACAAAAAAACACCGAGCGCACCTCCGCTAACCCAATGATCCGTTGAATCTCATCGTCGGTCTCGGGATCGGCGAGCGCCTGGGGGCCTGCGAGGAGAAATTCACGCGTGAGCGTGTCGAGATGAGTGAGGAGCTTGCTGTGCTTCGCATTGTTGCTTAAGAAACAGCTGTGCCTCCAGCAAGACCCTGGCGACCCTCGTGAAACGGAGTTTCTGCTGGCTGTCGTCATTGTCCAGCTTGGGCACGTAGGGTATCATATCAGCACGGCGCGGGGCCGCCCGACCTGCCTCGCCCATCTCGCAGCCATGCAGCACGCAGTGAACTCGGGCTCTGCACGAGGAAGCCTGATCTGCGAAATCCCCCGCAGTTTCGCCCATTGGACTTCGCGTGCGCCTGCCCTCGCAATTTAGTCATCACGCAACACGCCGATCAGGTCATGCCAATCGAGAAGTTCATTTGCAACGCCAGCAAGGAGATAGTCCCAGAACGTAGCCAAGACTTCCCCCGACGTGGCATGCGCAAGCTGTTCGCGAAACGATGCCCAGTCACGCGGGTACCGTCCGCAACCCTGCGATGCCAAAGTTGGCAGTGCCTTCGGTTGCCGTGGAACGCGGGCCCACATCTGCGTATTCTTGCCATTGATGCCACGTGATACTGCCGCGCGCATGTGCACATGCGGGGCCTGCGGACGCATTGCGGCATTCTGTGGTGCATCGGTAAGCCCAGCTGACCCCAGCACTCCGTGGTACCCAGCTTGTCGCAACCTCGGTTGGAATCCCGCGATCTTGCCTGGTGCCAAGTGGTGCTCCTGAATGCAGAAGAGGACCTGGCGCCGTCAAAGATGCAGTCTTCTGCTTCCAACAACTGCGCAAATGGCCCATAGGACGATGAGTTGTCCGTCGTGGACTTTACCGCTATCATGATTAGCCACACAGGAATAACCGTGATCTGGCAACATATGTTGGGAAGCCCATGCCTCCTGTGCCGTGTCCAGCTTTGGCCGTTTGGCGACCTGCATGGGACTGTCACCGACACGTGTCGCCGCCTCTCGCAACTCCTGCTCGTCGTCGCGCACGACAGCACCCGTGGCCTCGAGGAAGCTGCGCAGCAGCTCGGGCAAGGAGGTGTCGGCGGGGATCCACCAACCTGGCGCCCTTGCCTCGGCGGGGGCTGCCGCGGGCTGCGCTGGCAGCCTGGCGCAGTCGCCAGCGGGGCGGCCAGCTGCTGGCTGCGCCTGGCCGCCAGCGCCATCGCCGCAAGGGGCCGTCGCCTCGGCCTGGGGGGCGGCCGCCGCCCGCCTCTGCTGCCCCCCACGATGCGCCCTCTCGGCATCGCGCACCTTGGCCAAGCAGACATGGAGCCGCTGCGTCAGCTCAGACGTGCCGCCGAAAGACGCCAGCAACTTTCCCAGCTTGTCCACCGTGAACGCGTCCCCGACCACAAGCAGTACCTGCGCCAAGCTTGGTACCACGCCTGCCAGTGGCGCTGGGGCTGCCGCCGCAAGCAGCTCCCTCTCGACCTCCAGGTCGAGGGACTGCTGACCGAGCACGGCCTGGGCCTCCGCGACCTTCGCCTGCAGGGTCTGGAGCTGCAGCCTGTGGTGGCCG
>CAUYUJ010015158.1:182351-324851 GCA_963575745.1 Prorocentrum cordatum | reverse complement strand
CATCACCACCATCATCATCATCATCAGCAGCAACAGCATCATCATCATCAGCATCGTCATCGTCCTCGTCATCAGCATCATCACCATCACAATCACCATCACCATAATCATTATCATCATCAGCATCATCATCAGCATCATCAGCATCAGCATCATCACCATCATCGTCATCATCAGCATCATCACCATCATCATCATCGTCACCATCATCACCACCACCACCAGCATCATCACCACCACCATTCATCATCATCAACATCATCATGATCATCCGCATCATCCGCATCATCAGCATACTCATCATCATTCACAGCAGCACCAGCAGCATCATCAGCATCACCATCACCATCATCATCAGCATTATCATCATTGTCATCATCATCATCATCATCATCATCATCATCATCAGCATCAACATCATCATCTTCTTCGTCATCAACATCAACATCATCATCATCATCATCAGCAGCAGCATCATCATCACCAGCATTCGCATCCGCATCCGCATCCGCATCCGCATCATCATCAGCATCAGCATCATCACCATCATCGTCATCATCATCATGATCACAATCACCATCGTCATCATCAGCAGCATCATCGACATCGTCATCATCGTCATAATCACCATCATCAACGTCATCATCGTCGTTGTCCTGCTCTGGCTGCTCATCCTTCTTATTTTTCTCCTCCACGTCCTCCTCCTTCTTCTTCTCTCCCTCGTCTTCTCTCCCTCCCTTTCCTCCTCCCCCTCGGTCTCCCCGCCCCCTCCTCCTCCCATCCCGTCCAATCCCACATCCTCTCCCCCCCGGCTATCCCCCGATGGTGGTACTCCTGCTCCTGCTCCTCCTTCTGCTCAGTTTCTTTCCCCGCATCACGCTGACCCCTCTCCTGCGCCTCCCCACCATTATTCTCCAGCTCCTCCCCTCCGCCTGATGCGTGCCCCCCCCCATGACCCTGCCTGTTGCCTTCTGAATCTTCTCGAAGGCTTTCTCATAGGTCTCCGCCTCGGCCACGGGGGGCGACGGGCAGTGCCCCCCAAACGACAGACGGCACCACCTCTGCAGGGCGCTCCTGCCCGCCGTGGCGACGGCTGCGCTAGGCACCAACGAGCCTGCAGGCCAAGACCCCAAAAAGCGAAACCGCGAATCCCACCCCGCCAGGCTACACACGAGCCCGAGATGCCAACCCTTCGTGACTGTACGGCAGGCTCGTGCGGCGTCGGCACGCGCCAAGGTTCTTGACACGACGCCGATCGCTGCACCGATCGTTCCAGGTCGAATCCCGTCGGGTCCAGTGGCGCCACCGTGTCCAGGAGTCCATCGGTGCTGCAGCGTCGCAGAACTCAGACTCGAACACCTTTGCCGGCGTCGCCGGCGCGCCACCGCCGCGTGAACCTGCCGTACGCATGGTGGACGCGCTGGAACTCCGCTGCGGACGCAAGGGGAGGGCGTGCGACGCAGCGCACCCGGACACGCCTGCCACGCGAGGGGGGCGCACAGGCTCCTCCTCCTCCTCCTCTTCCTCCTCGTCCTCCTCCTCCTCCTCCTCCTCCTCCTCCTCCTCCTCCTCCTCCTCCTCCTCCTTCTCCTCCTCCTCCTCCTCCTCCTCCTCCTCCTCCTCCTCCACCTCCTCCTCCACCTCCTCCTCCTCCTCCTCCTCCTCCTCCCCCTCCTCCCCTGGGGCCAAAACGGTCCGAGGGGTCCTTGGCCCCAGCAAGTCATCCAGATAGGAAATAAAACTGTGCATCCATCCCACACTATGGAATATGCCGATCACTGTTCCACCTGGTGGTGCACAATACGTGGCCGAAGAGCCAGGGCCACAGACGGGGGTAGTGTGAAAGGGCTATTCAACCCCTGTGGCCCTCCCGCTAAGAATGGGAAGTATGTTATTTCGAGCCTCTCCAAAGGCAAAGACCTCCCACATTAGAGTTCTCGGCCCTGGGGTGTTCTGTTTCTCCTGGGGCCTCGAGTTTTGGTCTCGCCGCACCTGGGGCCCTTCGCTTCGGGTCCCGAGGCGGCGCTCGTCTCTTGGGCGAAACTCGACATCGTCGTCGCCGAATTCTTCGAATGTTCTTCCTCCTCCTCCTCCTCCTCCTCCTCCTCCTCCTCCTCCTCCTCCACCCCCTCCTCCTCCTCCTCCTCCTCCTCCTCCTCCTCCTCCTCCTATTCCTCCTCTATTCCTCCTCCTATTCCTCCTCCTATTCCTCCTCCTATTCCTCCTCCTATTCCTCCTCCTATTCCTCCTCCTATTCCTCCTCCTATTCCTCCTCCTCCTCCTCCTCCTCCTCCCTCCTCCTCCTCCTCCTCCTCCCTCCTCTCTCCTCCCTCCTCCTCCCTCCTCCCTCCTCCCTCCTCCCTCCTCCTCCCTCCTCCCTCCTCCCTCCTCCCTCCTCCTCCTCCTCCTCCTCGCTCCTCGCTCCCCGCTCCTCCCTCCCCCCTCCTCCTCCCTCCGTCCTCCCTCCTCCCCCTCCTGCTCCTCCTCCTCCTCCTCCACCTCCACCTCCTCCTCCTCCTCCTCCTCCTCCTCCTCCTCCTCCTCCTCCTCCTCCTCCCCGCGGAGGCGGGGCCCGAGCGCGAGTGGACGAGCTCCCAGGGGGCGAGCGGACGGGCTGGTAGGCGAGGCCTCTCTCGTGGCCTCACGAGCGCTTCGTCCTGGTCCGCCCTCGCTCGCGCCCTGCCTCCGCGGGGAGGAGGGGGATGATGATGATGCTGATGCTGCTCCTGCTGCTGATGATGATGACTATGATGATGATGATGATGATGATGATGATGATGATGATGATGATGATGATGATGATGATGATGATGATGATGATGATGATGATGATGATGGTGATGATGATGGTGATGAGGAGGAGGGAGAGGATGAGGATAATGATGGTGATACTGATAATGATGATGATGTTGGTTATGACGATGATGATGCTGATGATGAGGATGATGAGGATGAGGGTGAGGATGAGGATGGCGATGACGATGATGATGATGGTACTGATGATGAGGATGCTGATGCTGATGATGATGATGGTGATGATGATGATGTTGCTGCTGCTGATGATGATGATGATGATGATGATGATGATGATGATGATGATGATGATGAGGCAGAGGAGGAGGAGGAGGAGGAGGAGGAGGAGGAGGAGGAGGAGGAGGAGGAGGAAGGGGGGGGGAGTAGGAGGAGTCGGAGGAGAAGGAGGCGGAGGAGGAGGAGGCCGCCCCACCCCCTCCCTTCCCTGCACTCAGGGATCTCGCCAGGAGGGATCCGAGGAATTCCCCCCCCCCCCGTTCCACCGACGATTCATCCCTGCCCTGTTCCCTCCTCTCGTCCACCCTCCTGCCAAAAGTCATGAGGCTGAATCCTCTGCCACAGAGAGAGGCGGGCAAGCTGCGTCGCCCTCGCCTCCTCCGTCCTCCGGGCCGCGCCCCCGTCCCCCTCTCCACCGATTCGTGGCTGCCCGTGGCTGCCCTGTTCCTGCGTCTCGTGCGCCCTCCTGCCAAGTCACGAGGCAGGATCCTCCGCGCCAAAGAGAGAGGCCAACGGGCTGCGTCACCTTCTCCTGGTTGGTGGTCATGGTGACCAAATGCTTCGCCGTGTCCCAAGCGTTCCTGAAGAGATCGATATCTCCATCCCGTCATCCCCTCGTCCCTCCACCTGTTCTCTCCCTCCCTACCATTATCCATGCCCGATTATATGTATATGTGTATGTTTGTATACATATACATATACATATATATATATATATATATATATATATCCTCCCCTCGTGTGTTTCAACTGCCCAAGTGTTTGGTGTGTCCACTTTTCGAACTCTCCGGGGCGTTGTCTTACCTGATCTCCTTCCTCCTTTCCTCCCCTCTCCTCGTCTGCAACTACCTCTTTTCTTCGCTTATCTCTCTTCTCTGACCCCCGCTCTCATCCCCTCCCCTCTCCTTGTCTCTGCCTCTCTCTTTGCTCTGTTCGCCTCTCTCCATCTCTCTCGATCGCTCCATGAAGCCCCCCACGGACGAGCGGGCCTCCGCTCCCCAAACCGTCCAGAACTTCGCCTCCCAGAAGGCCACGGCTCCTCCCCCCCCCAGGCCGCCGTGGCAGCACGCCCTGGCCACCGGTCCCCTGTGGCGACCCGCCGCACTCCGCGCATCCCACCCCACCCCGCCGCCCCGCCCGCCTGCTTCACAAACTCGCAGTGCACCGACACCGGTCGGGCACCCACTGAGGAGGAGGAAGGAGGTGGAGGAAGTGGGTGGAGTCACCGTCCCGCGCCTCTTGTCCAGCCGCCTCGGCGCCAGGGGGGGGGGCTTCGTTCCGGGGACCCTCTCTCCATGCGAGCTGTGCTCGGCACCTGATTGGCGTTCTCCCCTGCGAGCCTGAACACGCGTGTCCGCATCGGTGTGTGCTTGTGTGTGTGTGTGTTTGTGTTTGCGTGTGTGTGTGTGTGTTTGTGTGTGTGTGTTTGCGTGTGTTTGCATGTCGTGTCGTGTCGTGTCGTGTCGTGTCGTGTCGTGTATGTGTGTCTCTCGCACTCATCTCTCTCTTTCTCTCTCTCTCTCTCTTTCTCTATCTCTTGTCCCATGAACTCGTCCTCCCCGCCGCCTTCGGAATCTGCATTGCGGCTTTCCGTCTCCTTCTGGATCCCCTTTGATGCGCTCTCCCTGTTATTGTCCCTATACCTCGCCATGCCATGGTTACAGCTCCTTTTCCATCCCCCTTCATGCTTCGATCTTCCACGCTCTGGTTCATTCAATCCTCTCCTGTCCCTCTCACGTCCCCTGTCCCGCTCTCATTCTTGAGTCCTGCTCACGTCCCCTGTCCTGTCCCCTGTCCTTACCTCCTGCTCTCCTGCCTGCTGAACTTTTACCAGCGTGTGCTGCCTGTGCCCCGCAGATTCGGGATCTTGGATGGCAGCAAGCTTCGGCGGCGCGCACAAGTGGGTGGAGGGAGGGGGGGAGGGCTTCTTAGAATGAGGCTGCGTCTTACAAGGCGCGGGCCTTCCACCTGTAGATACGGCCCGCGCTTTCCAAGAAGCAGGGGTACTTCTAAGAAGACCTCTCCCCTCCCCCCACCCCCATCTGCGCGTGGCTGCAAGCTACGCGCCGCCGCTCCCGAAAGAAAGGCCCGGCGGAGAGGCCGCCTTTGGACAGGCATAGGAAGCGGAAGGCTCGCCCTCGGCAGACCTTTTTGGGCTGCTCCGGGCTCGAGGACTCCGAGGGTGTGTCCCGCCTCTGCCCCCTCCTCCGCCCATCGGAGAAGAGGTGGACGAGGAGGAGGAGGACGAGAGGGAGGAGGAGGCGGGAGAAGGAGTTGTGAGGAGGAGTTGGGAGGAGGAGGGGGAGGAGGAGGGGGAGGCGGGAGGAGGAAGAGAAGGAGGAGGAGCTGCGCCATATCTCTCTATCCGCTGCTCCCTCGCTCCCTGTTGCTCGTGCCCTCCCGCGCCCCCCCCCCCTTCCGACGACAAGATTGGCGGCGAGGCCCCAAAAGGGTCTCCTGGTGATCTTCTTGCGAATCTTGTCCTCCTGCCGGCGGCGCGCCCGGGGGGGGGGGGAGTCCGCAGGGGCGGGCCCTCTCACAGGGCCTCTGAGAACCCCCCCACCCTCTGAGAAGGCGCTCTCTCGGGGCTTCGGAGAGTGAGCGTTTTCTGACTCGGCGTTCGGCGTTTCGACACTGGGCGGGAGGGGGAGGGGAGAGGGGGGGTTCTGGCTCCGGCCCGCTGCTGAATGCGACTGTTTGCACCAGTGCGTCCTGTGGGGGAGACTCCACCTGCTTGGCGCAGGCGCCAAAAACAGCCAAGATCTACTCCATCGGGGGGGGGGGAAGAGGGGGTGTGAGGGCCCGCCCCGATCGGCAAAACAATGAATAAGAGAACGACCACAAACAGGGGCTTAGCTGAACGGGGGTTTAGGCTTGTCCATCTGCCTCCGTGTGCTATGCCCCCGCCTACGGCGCCCAGGGCCCCCTAAGCGGGGGCATAGGAAGACGTAGCAAGCGGCGATCCCCGTGCCTCCGCTTGCTGTGCCCCCGTCTCTGGCGCCCTGATGATCCCTCTCATTTCCCCCCCGGGCGCGCCGCAGATCCTGGCCAATGGCTATATCTCCCACCTTGCTGCTGTCCGCCGTCTGCTTGACCTGCGCGGGAGGGCGGCACCAACGGCTGCTGCCCACCTCTTCTCCGCGACATCCCCAAGCCCGCGCCTGCCCCGCCTGTCCGTCCTCTTTCCTCAGGTTTGCGTTGCATTCGTCGGTTATGTGTCCAGCCCTTGGCAAGATCTCTGTTTACTGTTTCTGCAACCAGACGCGTCTCTTTTGAGCTAGCTGCTGGGACCTCGCCATTGAGTAACCTTCTCAGGGCTCTCGCTCTCTCGCTCTCTCTCTCTCTCACTCTCTCTCTCTCTCTCTCTCTCTACGCACTGTAGGACGTCCCTGACACTTCTCGATGAAGTTCCTGGCTCCCGTCACGGCTGGCGTTGCAAACATAGCGTGCAGCATCGCTCTCAGAAAAGCACGCCACCCCTGAGAAGCGATCGACCCCCCCCTGCGAGGACCCCTTCTCTGCGCACGCCGTCCTCCTGCGAGGAGGGCCTTGTCGGTGCACGCGATCCCCTGCCAGGGCCTCGTCGGTGCACGCTGTCCCCAGGGTGACAGGCCTAGAGGTTGACACCAACACCAATATCGGCGGTGTGCCTCCACCGAGGGAAGAGGATCCCGATCTCGGCGATAGTGGCAATATTCTGGCTGCCAAGGTGACCGAGATATTACCACCAACACTGAAATCTAGGATCAGCTTCCCCCTTCGGAGGCAGCCCCCTTGTCTTGGTGTTGGGGCCCCCTTGTCTTGGTGTTGGTGGTGGTGGGGGATGCCGTGTATTGAGCGGGCCAGCGGCGCAAGCCCTGCCGTGGCTGTCCTCCCCGCTTCGGCTCGGAGCCCGTGCGCACCTCCGCCGAGACGGCCGCCTCCCCGCCGGAACCCTCCCGAGGAGCAGACGCGCGGGGTTCCGCCCGCCCGCCAGTCTTGCCACGCGCTGGAGGAACTCCAGGAAGCGGCCAACGGACGGACGAACAGACGGGGGCGGCGACGGACAGTGTCGGGGGCGTCCAGAAGGGGGGCGTCCAAGAGGGGGGGGGGGCGCAACTCAGGGCCAGCGGCACGTGCGCGGCGGCCCAGGGAGGGGGCGGGGACGTATTGAAACCAGAAGAGGCGCCAGGAAATCTGGGGAGATATCGTGGCCCCCGCCATGATATCCCCCCCTCTAATCATCACCCCTCTCATGGTCGCCACGGAGATGGGTGGGCAAGATGCCGAATCTGCCACTCCCCGGGCGCGGTGTGACGAGGATTTCGAAGCGACAAAGGCTCTCCAGGGCGAGCAGCGGTAACGGTACCTGTCTTCCTCCCTGCCACGGGGGGGGCGGCCTCTGGCGGGGGGGCGGCTTCCAGACGCCATGTGCGGGGCCGCGAATCCCAGACGCCCCGCGTCGCGCGAAGCCCAATTATCCAGAGCTTTCCTCGCGCGCCAGGGCCCGTCCGGAGGGGCATCTTTCCAGCCCAGCGAGCCGCGAAGCGCGATGAACCAAGCGTCCCTGCGGGCGGGCGGAGGCAGATGAAGGAACATGAGGGGGATGGACGGAGGAGGAGGAGGAGGAGGAGGAGGAGGAGGAGGAGGACTAGGAGAAGGAGGAAGAGGAGGAGGACAAGGACAAGGAGGAGGAGGAAGAGGAGGAGGAGGAGAAAGAGGAGAAGGAGGAGGATGAGGACGACGCACATGGAGAGGAGGAAAAGGAAGGAAAAGAGGAAAGGGAGAACAAGGAGGAGACGAGGAAACACATGAAAATGAAACATAGGAGGAGGAAGAGGAAGAAGAGGAGGAGGAGGAGGAGGAGGATGGGGAGGATGAGGACAAGAAGAAAGAGGAGGAGGAGGAGGAGGAGGAGGAGGAGGAGGAGGAGGAGGAGAAGAAGGATGACAACGACGAAAATAGGAAGGAGGAGGAGGAAGGAAAGGAGAAGGAGGAAGCGGAGGAGGAGGACGGAAACAAATCTGGGGACGAAGAGGAGAAGGAGGAGGAGGATGCGGAGGATGAGGAAAACCAAGATGATGATGCTGATGATGATGATGATGATGATGATGATGATAATGATAATGATAATGATAATGATAATGATGATGATGATGATGATGATGATGATGATGATATGATGATGATGATGATGATGATGATGATGAGGATAATGGGGATGATGAGGATGAGGATCATGATGATGATGATGAGGAGGAGGAGGAGGGGAGAGGAGGAGAGGAGGGGAGGAGGGGAGGGAGGAGGATGAGAGAAGGAGGAGGAGAGGAGGGAGGAGGAGGAGGAAGAGGAGGAGGAGGGGGAGGATGACGAAGAGGATGAGGAGGGGAGGAGAGGGGAGGAGGAGGAGGAGGGGAGGAGGAGGAGGGGGAGGAGAGGAGAGGAGGAGGAGGAGGAGGAGGAGGAGGAGAGGATGAGAGGAGGGGGAGGAGGAGGACGAGGGTGGGAGGGAGGAAGAGGAGAACAATGAGGAAGAGAAGGAAGAAAAGGAAAAGAAGGAACAGGCGGAGGAGGAGGAGGACAAACATGAGAGAAAGGAGGAGGAGGAGGAGGAGGAGGAGGAGGAGGAGGAGGGGCGGGAGGAGGAGGAGGAAAAGGAGGAGGAGGGGAAGGAGGAAGGGAAGGAGGGGGAGGCGGATGACAATTATGTTGATGATGCTAGTGGTGATGATGATGATGGTGATGGTGATGGTGATGATGACGAGGATGAGGATGACGATGAGGATGATGAGGAGGAGGAGGAGGAGGAAGAAGGGGGAGGCGGAGGGAAGGGAGGCGAGGAGGAGGATGAGGAGAAGGGAAAGGAAGAGAGGGTTCGGTCAGACATGGTACTAGCGAGGCCGTTGTGCCTTCGCAGGTGACGCACAATCTGTGCGCGAGGTGGAGAGGGGGGAACGTTTGCCCAGCTTTTTCCCGCCACCCTTCCAACGAAGGGAGGAAGGAAGAGGAGAAGGTGGAGGAGATGTGGAGGAGGAGGATGAGAGGAGGCGGAGGAAGAGGAGGATGAGGAGGAAGAGGAGGAGGAGGAAGAGGAGGAGAAGGAGGAAAGGGAAGAGGATAACGGGCAGAAGGGGGAGGAGGAGCAGGAGGAGGAGGAGGGGGAGAGGGATGGGGAGGGAGGAAGGAGGATTGGGAGGAGAGGGCGGAGGAGGACGAGGAGGAGGGAAAGAAGGAAACAGGAGGAAGATCGGAATCGGGATCGGGCTTGTGGAGTTCGGCCGTCTCCTCGATGACTCGCTTGCGAAAAATTAGGCCCCGCCTGCTTGGAGCTCAAAGCGGCGATGCTCGCTAGGCCGCCTACCTTGAGGGCGGCCTCTTCTCGGACAGGGCCGCGCTGCCCCTGCAGGGGCAACCCCCATCTCTGGCGCGCGGCCGCGAGGGCGCCCCAAGGGAACCAGCCCAGCCTCGGGACCCCGACAAGGGGCGAAGACGCGAGAGAACGAACGACCAGACAGCGGCGGCGGCGACGAGGAGCGACGATGACGCGCCCGAGGGCGGGGGGGGAGGAGCCGGAGCCCGAGGCGACGACCGCTGAATTAGGGACCGCTGCAACTTCACGCAAATACAAAAATGCGCACCCCCCCTCCCCCCCCAATGCACTCCCACGGCCACGGCCTCTACTCCCCGCTCCTCGGCCGCGAACTCTCGACGCTGGTTGTGGAAGGACCGTGGGGGCGGGGGGTAAGGATGGCCCGTGGGGCGTGGGTGAGGTGGGAAGAGCGGGCGCGGGTCTCCCCTGTAGAACATCAGGAGCAACGAGGCCGCGTCGGATCGGCTCACGCAGCCGTTGACTGCCTGCAAGTCCACTCACTTCTTCAGCTGGGCGAGGAGCTCTGCCGCGTTTCTCTCGAATGGGCCGCGAGGTTGTGGGCCGACTAGGCTCTCTCCGCCGCGGTCGAGGACCGCCGCGCGCCCGACTCGGGTGAACTTGCGGCCGATGTCGTGGCAGAAATCTATAGCTATGATCAGGCGGCCCTTGTTGTCGCGCGTCTTGTCGCTCCTGTTGCGCTTCCACCGCCAGCGCAGGCAGATCAAGCAAATCGCTCGAAGCGGGAGGGTCTCCAACTCGGACTGGTAGACTCCTCGAACAAGCTTGCCCCATGCTGCCTCCTGCTGCGCAAGCCACCTCAATCCGCCCATGAAATCGCGAAGGCGTGTCGGTCCTCGACTTTTGAAATCCAACTCCCCCCCTGCTCCTCCCTGGTGCGAGGTCCTGTCCCTGGCATCTCTGGCATGCGAACCCCACTGTCGATGCGAAACCGCCCTCTACGAACATGAGGGCGAAGATGGTGCACGCCGTCGACGCGAACTTGGCGATGGCTCGGCTGTCTGCCAGGGCCAGGTGAACAATGATGAGTGCCAACTGCGCGTTGTCTCCTGGTCTTCGTTGCCCGCGATGAGCTTGGCTCCGGACTCCACCTTGCCTTGCTTTGCATCTGGTTCGGCCTCGGCGCGCGGGGAAGTCTGCGGCCGCTCGGAAGCCCCCGGGTCCGCCACGCGCCCACGGCTGTTCGCCCTGGCTCAATCGTTGTTTGGAGGGCTGCACGTCTCGAGGTGGATGGCCGCGGAGGTGGAAACGTAGACCGCCGATGTCGGGCGGTCGGTATTCGCACAGAACGCACTGAAAGGGGTGCGACGGTCTGGACGGGGAGGGGCGCGAGGGCACCCCTGCCTGGACATTGGCCTCGAAGCAGGGCCCGATTAAGACGTTTGCGGCGACAGGCGAAGCGGGCGAGAACGGATCAGATCGCGGACCACGCGGAAACCCCGCGCGCGGTTGAGGAGGCCACGACGCGTCGCGAAAGTCCGACCATCTGCCTTTACCTCTCCTACTCCTGTCTCGAGCTTCCAATCGAACATCCATTCTGCCTGGACCTCATCTGGCGGAGGCGCAGGGTCAGGCGCGGGCTTCGCGCGACTCGGCGGGGCGGCATGCGACGGGGCGCGGGCTCGAACCGCCGCGAAATCAAGCTGGGAGAGCCCCTGCAAACAAAACTGGGTCCGTCAAGCGACCTGGGTTGACGCTGATGTAACGGCGCGCAACCCGCCCCCCGCCCAAGTCCCCGGCGGCCCTTTTGGAAATCCCCCCGGGGCCTTCGGAACCACGGCGACGCCGCCATAGACGGCGCGCCCCCGCGCAGCTGCCCCCCCCTGCCGCGCGGGCCCCGAGTCGCCTCCAAAATCCCAAAGAGGAGACATAAGTATTGCGGGTGCCTCTGGTGATTTCGCGCCCATCCCGCGCGCCAGCGCAGCTTGCGAATAGTGAGCTCGGCGTCGGCCGAAACGGCGCGCCAAAGGGCCGGGGCCTGTTTCGCCGTCGTCGCGCGCGTCGCATCGCTGTTATACGTCGCCACCCGCCCATGCATGGTTCGCAGCGAGGGGGGGTCGGCAGCGGCGGCTCGAGGCCGGAGAGGGCTGCCCTGCGCAGAGTTCAAGAGGATTGTTCTTGGCCGGCGGCAAGGGAGTGAGAGAGGCCGCGCTCGTCCCAGAGAAGAAAAAGAGTCTGGGCGCGCCGAATAGCGTCGGCCCTCCTCGACGTCGGCCGATTGAGTCACATTCAGCATCGGGCCGAGGTGCGGGACCGAAACTGAAACTACCTGGCGCAAGCTCTGGATGCGATCGCGCCCATCTCTTACAGGCAGCAGCCCCTTCCCCGTGAAAGTGCAGATGTTGCCCCCGTAAGGTAAGTTTTTTCGCGCAACCCACCGCCCCCAGCTTCCGATGCAGATCAACATCGCAATCTTCGAGCACGCACAGGACATCTTCGGGAGGGGGGGGGGGGGGGGGCGAGGTGATATGAATCCGAAACGCGTCGCCAACGCACGCGCGCCCCCCCCCTCCCCCGCGCTCGCTCGCGAGATCCTCCGCGCGGCCACTCAGGTCGAGACGGTCGGGTCTCGATTCCGCCATGCGCGTTCCAAAAGGTGAGCTGCCCCCAAAAATGCACCGGGAAAGCTCGAAACCGCGCGCGCCCCCCCCCCCCCCCCCCCCCATGAGTCCTCATTCTCCTGACTTCCAGGTCACCTCCCCCTCCAACGTTTCCAAGGAACTCGCGCTGCGCTTGAAGCGCTCCATGCGCAAGTCGACTCGTTGGCGCGCGAGCGGACGGTCTCTTCAAAGCCCCCCACCTCCCGCATGCAGATACGTTGCTCAGGTCGTCGCGGCCCGCGGCAGAACAGCAGCCAGCCCTGCAATGGCGCTGGCCGAAAACAGTAGCTCACAAGAACCACGCCCTCTCCGTAATCCCTGCATTGAACGCGCCCGAAGGCGTGGCACATGTAGCGCGACGCGATAACTGGATTGCACTCGCGCTGTGCACTGCGCGGAGGCCCTCCGAGCCAGGCGCCGCAATATTCCGCAGCTGAGCCCCTCGACTACCACGCCAAGCAATGAATGGGGACCCGACAGGTCAACCTGATCTGTCTGAAGGCCCGCCCCCCGTAGCGTTGATAAGGAATCCCTATCTGGCGTAGAGCGGCCCCATCCCAAGCCGCGCGTCTTCTTCTCCATGCTATCCATCGGGCCGAGGCACCTCAACCAGAGTTCCGAGGGGAACGTGTCCGCGGGCGCGGCTCGTCGTTTCTTTGGCGCGCCTGGGAGCACCTGGAGACTCGTCACTTGTCCTCTTGCTCGGTCTCGCAGTCGTCGGCAGTAGCATGCGCGCAAGGGCCCAGGTGAAGATCTCCGCACAAAGCAAGTTGCGCTGCTGGCGTCGGGCGCACCTTCCCGTCGCAACCAGGGACGGACCAGAACTGAGCGAGCTCCGCTGAGGTACAAGCACCACAACACTGGTTTTGTTGAGTCATACCTGCATGCCCCCGCCAATCGCGTCGATCTCACCGCGTCCGCCAGCTCGCGCCTGCTCCAAGCCCCTTCGGTTTCTTCTCATCAACGTTCACGCCGAAGTCGAAGCACTGCTTGCCTTTGTAGTCGCAGCTGTTGTGACACATGCTTCAAAGTGCACTCGCATCCCGCCCAGGTGCCATCATCTGCGCCAGTCCGTGCGAGTCGTCGTGTTGCGCGTTGTCGTGATAGCTGTTCCTTCTGATGCGTAGGTCTGCTCTTCACTTAAAAATACCGTTGTCCTGCTTCGCTGATGAGTGTCGGCTCGAGGTATGCAACGGTCTCGTCTGGTCGTCTTCGCGCCACTAGCTCTCTCCACATGTCTTCCTCTGCCAGCAGTTTGGTGCACAACGGTGAGGACTCCCTTGTGCTTGACACCTTCCCGCGCAACCTCCATGATAGCATCCATGTTCCAGTGTCGGCGTACATGCTGCTCGCGCGGGGTGAACTCCTTCGTGCGAATCACGTACATGTTCAGTGGTGCGTGATCTCGTGGTGGTCTCCCCTGATATAATTGAATAGAGGCAATCAGTCTGTAGGGCGGGCGGCACTGCTTCAAACAGTCTGACATCACCCATGGTGCACGTATACAGCACACGTAACTTTGATTGCCTGAGGACTGAACGTGTAGGTTGAAGCTCATATGATATCGTATGCATTGACAACATGTTGTGCTGCTCGTTGTAATTGTTCGCCTGTTCCGTGTCCTCCATGTTTTCGGGCACGGCCCTCGCCCACAGCCGCAGTGCCCGTTCGAATCGACTGCCCTGTGGCACGGCTAATGTCGTGGCCGTCCTTGAGGTCGGTGCACAGATCTTGGCGTACCCTGAATTTGGAATGCCGACAATACTTCATCATACCAGTTCGGCAAGATCTACACGGTCTGGAAGTCGTTCGGCGTTTCCCTCCTTCGCGTACCTCGGCTCCGGTGGAAAATATAACACCATGATCGTGATGTCGGATGGGCCGCGTTGGGTTCGCACGGCCATCGCCCACCCGTGCGTCCCTGGGGGGCTTGTCCACAGTCTGCGGATATGCGCCTGGGAGACACAGGAATGGAGTATCACTGAACAGCCAAACGATCGATTGGTGTATGGGCTTTCTGCGGCCTCAGCCCCCGGAGCGAGGCCCAAGAATGCGTCTGCCTAGGATATGTTCGCTTTGTCGGTGATTCGATCTGGTCCCGAACAACGCTATGATTTCCATGTTGGGGCAAGCTCGGACGATCTCTTCCATACCCGGCCCACAAGCATGGAGGGGGTTGGATCCAAGCACGCGGAGGGTCATCGGCCAGCAGGCTGCCGTTGTCTGGCGCGATGGTCAACGGAAGGCCGAACGGGTCCCCTGGTGTACCAGAAGAGCGCTGCTGTGAATCTGACTTGGGCTGTCACGCAGCTGGAGGAGGAAGAGAAGGGAGGAGGAGGGTGAGAAGGGGGATGATAAGCGTGACGGAGCAGGCGAATCTCGACTCATGAGGGTGATAGGACGAGGAGGGGATGGTGAGGCTGAGGAAGACGAGGACTCGCATGAGGACGAGGACGAGGAGGAGCAGAGGGAGGATGAAACCACATGCTTCTTCTCCTCTCGCTTGTCACTCGCGTGTCTTGGCCAGGACTGGACTGCGCGGCCGCGCTCGCAGGCACTTCGGGCACTTGCAATGATCGTGTCGCTCTTCTCCCTCCTTCCCCTCCTCGCCATGCATTTCTCCCTCTCCCCCTTCAGAGGACGAAGGATGAGGAGGATGAGGAGGAGGAGGAGGAGGAAATGTGGGGAGGGAGGAGGAGGGAGGAAGGACATAAGCAGGGCTCTGACTCTGGACTTCCCGCTGGGTGCACTGCTGTCTTCGCGCACGTCCCCTGCTCTTCCAGGAGAGGAGAAGTTGATGAGGATGGAGGGCTCGTGTCCGGCCCCGGGAGAGTGGGCCGCCTTTGTCCGCATGAACTCCTTCATCTTCTTGTCGTTCTCTATGAGCTTGCCGAGCTCCCGCCACTCCTCGCGGCGGCGGCCGCCGAGGGGCACGCCCTGTCTGGGGCGGCGGCTCCCAGGGGAGGCGCTGGCGGGCCACGTTCGGGAACACGCAGGCCAGGCTGGGCTGGGGAACTACAGTGGAGGCCCGACCACAAGAGACCTCCCACAAGAAGCCCAACCCTGAGCCTGAGACCCCAGGACGTTCCACTGATCCTTGCTCTGGGATCGTCGCGCTCTCCGCAGCAGAACCATCGAAAATCATCGAAAACCGAGACCCAGGGCATCCTTGGGGCAAGCAGGGTTTTTCTTGGCATGGGTCTCCACTGTATCATACAAGACTGAGCCAGACAGAAAGCCCGATGACAGATCTAGCGGAGCTGACCCGTACTGACCTGGACTACATAGACCAGACTGGGCCCGAGTGGCACCAAGGGAATACAAGGGCCGAGGACCAGTTCAACTTCCCAGGGGCTGCAACCTGCCAGGGAGGTGCACTGGCGGTTGAGTTCTATGCAAGGGTGGATGCAGGAGACGCATGAAGATGTACAGCGCAGTGACGATGGGGTGGAGCTGACCAGGCGATGGAGCGACAACGCGACGGAGCTAACCGTTGAGGAGCAGATGACCACCCCGAAGAGAGAGAATTGCTCGAGGATCAAACTGGTCGTCCTGCCTCTCCTCCGTCCTCCTGCCCATTTCCTCTCTCCTCCTCCTAGTGCTGCATCTCCTGCTCTTTCCTCCTGCATCATCGCTTCTCTCCTCTCCTCCTTGTCCTTCTCTCTCCCCCCTCCCCTCCCCCCCTCCTCCTCCTCCTCCTCCTCCTCCTCCTCCTCCTCCTCGTTATCCTCCTCCACCCCGTCTCTGGTCCTCCCCATTCCCCTGCCTCTTCTCACGTCAACACGCTCAGCCGCTTCGCCCCCAACGGCCCCCTCGCCCCATTCGTGCGCAAGGCGGGCCACCCCGCAGCGCCGAGCTCCTTCTCGAACTCGGCATGCTCCTTGTCTGCCTGCTGCTTCAGGGAGGCCATCTGCGCCTGCGCAGCGGCCGTCTCCGTCGTCGTAATCGTCGTCGTAATCGTCGTCGTCGTTCTGATCCTCCTCCTCCTCCTCCTCCTCCTCCTCCTCCTCCTCCTCCTCCTCCTCCTCCTCCTCCCCATCATCACCAGTATCAGCAGCAGCAGCATCAGCATCAGCACCATCCTCATCACCATCATCATCACTACCCCCATCACCATAACCATGACCATCACAAGCATGATAACCATAATCATCATCATCACCATCACCATCACCATCACAATCATCATCATCATCATCATCATCATCATCATCATCATCATCATCATCATCGTCATCCTTATACAATCATCATCAACAACATCGTCATCGGCATCGGCATCGTCACCGTCATCGTCGTCATCATCATCACCACCATCATAATCATTGTAATCAACATCATCAGCATACTCATCATCCTCCTCACCATCGCCGTGATCAGCATCATCACCATCGTAATCAGAGTCACCATCAGCATCACCATCACCACCAGCATCAACGTCATCATCACCATCGTCAGCATCGCCACCGTCAGCAGCAGCATCATCATCAGAAGAACCAACATCAACATCAGTAGCATCATAATCATCATCATCATCATCATCACACCATCACCGTGATCATCACCATCATAATCATCAGCATCATCATCAGCAGCACCATCATCATCAGCAGCATGATCACTGTCACCATCACCATCATCAGCAGCAGCATCATCAACACTTTCACAATCATCATCACCAGCAGCATCAGCATCAGCATCAGCATTACCATCACCATCACCATCACCATCACCATCATCATCATCATCATCATCATCATCATCTTCATCATCATCACAATCAGCATCACCATCACCATCACCATCACCATCGGCATCAACATCACCATCACCATCACCATCATCATCAGCATCATTATCACGATCACCGTCACCATCACCATGACAGCATCATCATCATCATCACCACCACAACCACCATCATCATCATGCTGGGGGCGGAGCACTGGAGACCGAACTCCCCCAGGTGAACATGGTGGGCCGCTCCTTGGCGGCGAGCAAAAAGGGGATAGGGAGAGGGGGAAGGCTTTTAATATAATGAGGCTGCCTCTTAGAAGGCACTTGCCCTACATGTATAAACAAGGCCCGCGCCTTCTGAGAAGCAGGGGTGCTTCTGAGAGCTGGCAGGTGCTGACCTCCTCCTAGCCTGAGCGTCCCTCCGGCGCCCGCGGGCGTGGAGAGGCCGCGATGGCTTCGGGTGCCAGGGAAACGGGCGCTGCACCTTCCTGCTTGGGGTATGTGGGATCGCGGCGGCGGGGCCCGGCCAAGAGTCAGCAATGGGGTATCGGATGCATGAGGCTCTGCGGCGTGTATTGTGGCGGCACGTCCGGAGTGGTTCGCAGATCCAGAAACACTCGGGGCGAGATGTGTTTTCGGGAGCAGCGGGCAACCAGCAAGCCACGGGGGGACCAGCAGTCCATCGGGTCAGCCGCCCGGTTGGTGCCGGCCCAAGGGCCCACCACACGCAGACTGCATCGTGCATGTCACACACGTTGTGTTGAGAATTTAGGAGTGGCCAGTGCTGTTGCAGCAAATGTGCAAGGCATTCTCGTCTGAAGCGGGCCGGTATTGTCGATGAGGCCCGGGCGGGGGATTGGGACATCACGCTTTTATCAGAGATGCACGCTCCAGATGGCAATTGTTATTGTATGTCCGTGTGGAGGAATACGCTGTCGTGATTGCTCGGAGTGCTGCCATCATGCTCAGCCCCGCTGTCGCCAAGTTGTGGTGGGATCAATACGTTGCGCCCACATTTTCGCCGTCAGGCAGAGCTGTCGCATTACACATCGCCATTGGTGGTCGGAAGTAATTATGCTTTCGTTTCTGTGTACGCTCCGCACGCCGAGCGGCCACAATCCGAACGAGAGGCGTTCCGCGACGAGCTGACGACCCTTCTTGCTGCAATCCCTGTGGGGACGGCTCGCATTGCGGGGGGCGACTGGAATGCTCCCATTCATGCTGATATGGCTGCACGGCTTGGTTGTGGGACTCGTCTGCTGCCCGGGAGCACGTCGGCGCACGCTCAAGACGTCCTGGGGTGCTTGAACGACAGTGGTCTGAGCCACCTGGACTCGCACCTGGCTGCCAGGCACCGTGCGACGTTCCGCTTCCCTCAGCAGACGATGGCCGCGAACCGCTGGCGGGAGTACGACTACTTCGCCACGGACATGCCGTGCTCGGCCGGCCTCTGGTGCCAACTGCGGACAGGGGCCCTGCCATTCCGGGACCACTTTTTCAAGAGGGTCCGCCTTCAGCTGCCGGCGGCGCCGGGGGCCAAGGAGCGCCGCATTGCAAGAGGCCCCCCGGGCACTGTCCAGTCTGGCTTCGGCGACGGAGCTCGGCATGTGGGCCCCATCCGACGCGAGTGGATGCAGGGCCCTTCCGCCGCAGCCACCGCGTTGAGGGACCAGTACTCCGCGGCGGCCGACGCGGCACTGGACGCTCGGGGCGCGCCAGAGGAGGATATGGCCTGGGACGACCTTGCTGCGGTGCTCAGGGCCTCTGCCGCGGGCGTCGTCGGCCGCTCCGCGGGCGTCAAGGTTGAATGCCCGTTTGTCGCCCAGCGGCGCACCATTGGTCGTCAGAATGCCGCTGAGCGGCGGCTGGCCTGGGACGCCGTGCGTCGCGCCCGGGGCGCGCCTGGCGAGGAAGCCGCAGTGGCCGCTCACCGTGAGACTCGCAGACGGCATCGGCTTGAGTACCGACAGGCCCGGGCACGACTCGTCAAGGAAGTGGCAGCCGACCTGACCCGAGCAGCGGCCGACAACGACACAGGAGCACTGTACCGAGGCCTTCGCCGCCTGGGCGTGTGGCTGAGTGACCTCGCCCCCGCGGAGGCCCTGCCGTTCACTCCGAAGGATGCTCGCGACCACCTCCTGGAGCTGGACGAAGCTGCTCCGGCGGTGGACGCTGCTGCGCTGGACGCGGTCCCGCCGCACGTCTGGCGCGACGCCCTCCCACCGGGCATGTCCGACCTTGCGGAGCCCCCCTCGGCCGACGAGGTACGCGCTGCCATTCGTGCGATGCGGGATTCCGCTCCTGGAGACGACGAGGTCAGCATCGGCATGGTCCGGGCCGCCAGCGCCAGAGTCCAGGAGCAGGTCATCCGCCTGGTGCAGCAGATGTGGGTTGCCCCGCCAACCGCCTGGCGAGACCGATTCGGCGAGACGCCCTTCCGGGGGTTGCAGATACTGTTGTTCAAGAAGAAGGGGCTGCGGACGGATCTGAACAACTACAGAGGTATCTGCCTCATGTCGGTGCTGTCGCGGATTCAAGCCAAGGCGGTGGCCACCCGCCTGGCCCGATGGGCAGAGGAGGCGGGTGTGCACTCCAACACCCAGTGGGGGAACCGAAAGTATCGGTCTACCCGCGACGCCATTCTGGTGGCGAGGGCGACATTGGAGGAGGTGACCAGACTGCCTCGGGCGCCTGGCGAGGACACGCTCTGCTTGATTCTGTTTGACATCATGAAGGCGTTTCCCTCTGTTCCTCGCCCTCTACTACGTGCTGTCCTCCTACGGCTGGCCCTCCCCGCAACCCTCGTGGACCTGGTGATCGGCCTGCACGGCGTCACCTACTACGTCGTGCGGACGGCTGCGGGCGACTCCGACCCCTACTGCCTCAGGAGAGGGGTGCGGGAGGGATGCCCTACCTCTGGCTTGCTCTTCACGCTGTACCACGCGGTGGTCATGGCCGCGATTCTGCCGAAGCTGCCCAAGACTCTGGCCACTTACGACCCGGAGCGGCCCCTCCCGAGGGCGGCGCCTGCAGCGGAGACGAAGCAGACCCTGGTGCTGGACACGCTCTGCTTCGTTGACGGCACGACTGCGCTGCAAGAGAAGCGCCACTGTGCCGTCACAGAGCAGGTTGTCAGCGACGGCCTGCGTGCGCTCGGTTCCCTGATCCACCCGGGCAAGACCGAGCGCTACCTCCTGCACGGAGCGGCTCCGGCCACGGGCGGCGAGCCCGCCCGGCAGCCCGCCGTGAAGCTGCTAGGCGCTTGGTTCGACGCAGATGGCTCGTACGTTTCTGACGACAACCACCGCTTGGAGGCTGCTCGGAAGGCTTGGCGGGCCCTCTGGAGGCAGATGCCCAGGCTCGGGCCGACTGTGCGGCAGCGGGGCTCCATCATCGTGCAGGCAGCTGTCATATCCAGCCTCCTCTACGGCGCAGAGGTGAGAGCCTTCCACTCGACCACCATCGTGCGGTACCAGCGGCTCGTCGACAGAATGGTGCAGGGGCTCACAGCGTGCCGTCTCCGCTCCATGAAAGGCCTCAAGACGGGTACCGACCTGCGCAGGGAAGCCGGCATGCAGTCGATCGAGGTGCAGGTGGAGCGTCGCCAGTATCAGGACTTGGGGCACGTCGCCCGCTACCCGCCAGAGCGGGTCGAGCGCTGCATCCTCGGCGCCTGGATCCCTGGTGTCTCGGACTTGACAATGGGCCGCGGGGAGGGCAATCGGCTGCGGCTGCGCACGCAGTACTGGACCCGCATCCGAGAGGTCATGTGCCACACCGACGTGCCTGAGGCAGAAAGCCGCAGCGCTGGATGGCCACTGCCGCGGACCGGGCAGTCTGGCAGGCAGCTGTTCGGGAGGCCGTGAAGACGGCCGAGGAGCACGCCCTCCGAGACTCCTGGGTCCTGCGACACTCCGCGGAGGCCGAGGCGGCGCGGCAGCTCCAGGCAGCGGCGCCAGTGTACCCCGAGGACGGCACACTGCAGTGTCCCAAGTGCCAACGCTGGTTCCCGAAGCAGGGCTTCCGCCACCACGCTCGGCAGTGCGACGGGGGCCCAGCCAAGGTCCCGCCGCGGCGCACGCTCTGCGACAGGTGTGGCAAGATCGTGTCCTGCATTTCCGACCACCAGAGGCGCCCTACTTGTCAGGAGGCGGCAGCCGCGAAGGCTCGGGCACTGGCGGCCGCCACAGCTCGACCCCCGCCGCCTGCCAGGCAGGGGGAGGCCGAGGAGGAGGAGGAGGAGGAGGAGGAGGAGGAGGGAGCTGGAGCAACGGTCCGTGTCCGAATCGTCGGCAAGCGGCCAGCTGCCGCGGGCGCGATTCTGCGTCGGCCAGCCGCTGCGTCTTCCCCGCCCGTCCTCCGGCGGCCCGCAGCAGCTGCTCCCCCGTCGGGCGTCCTCCGGCGGCCCGCGTCGGCGGCTCCTCCCGCCGCGGCTGGGGCGCCTCCCCCGCCCCCGCCGCCCCCTCCCCCCGCGGCGCCGGCCGCCCCCCGTGTCGCCTCCCACGTGCGGGAGCGGGCAGGCACCGCCCAGGAGAGGGCCGCCCGGGCCCAGCTACTGCGCGACGGCCCCCGCGAGCCGGTGGTCGATGCTGACGGGGCCATTGCAGCGGCTGCGGCGGACGAGGCCGCCGGCTGCTTCTCCGTCCGCTCCCTCTGCCACTACTGCAGCCAGGAGCACTCCGAGCCCCTTTCCGTGTGTGGTTGTACTGTGTGCTCTCGAAACGCGGACCGCCCAAGCCAGAATGGACCGAACTTTGCCCCTCCTGTGGTCACCTGTGGAAGAGTGAAATCGCAGTGCGGGGCCACAAGATGGAATGTACGCGTCGCCGCCTCGCTGCCGGGCTGAAACGTCCCCAGCGAGTGCGGGCCCCTGGCCCCTGACCACCCCCCGGGCGCGGGGCCGTGCCATGCAGGGCCTCGCTGCTGCGCGCGCCACCGCCGCGAGTGCAGCCGCCCCCGCCTCTGCCCCTGCGGCGGCCGGCGCCCTCCCGGCGGCCGCCGGCGGCCCGCCCCCGGCAGGGGGCCGCCTGGCTGAGAACGACTGGAGGCTGCTGCACACGACCGCCGCCCTCGTGGTTGCCCTCGACCGGCAGGTGCAGCTCCACGATGACAGGGTCTCGTGGCTCTTCGTGCTGTGGGCCGAGCCGCTCAAGCAGGAGACCGTGCGAGTCCGGGACGCCTGGAGGGCGGCCGACCCGTGGAGGGGGCAGCAGGATGGCGACGCTGATGCTGCTCCTGGCCCTCATCCGATGGGTTCCCAGAGGTCGGCGCTGCACGCCCTCTTCTTCGACCACATGGCCTCCCAGCTGCCAGCGGAGAGCCCCCACCGGGCCGCCCTGGACCAGCTGCGCGGCCTGGACGGTGAGGCGCTCGACAGCTCGGCGTTCCGGCTGCAGGCCAAACACCGGGAGCCGCGCGAGGGCACCCCGTGGGCGTGGCAGCTGGTGCTGTGCGCCGGCGACCCCTCGGAGTACGTGGCCTCGCTACACAGGGTCGCCCGGGAGCTGCGCGGCAGTTTCGACTCCATCAGCTTCATGGCTCAGCGCTCCCGGGACGGCCCCCTGTCCCTGGAGATCCGCTCCGAGCTCGGCAAGAGGAAGGGCGGCGGTGGGAGCGGCAAGGGAGGCAAGAACGCCAACGGGAACACGGGCGGGGGCATGGGCATGGGCATGGGCATGGGCGGCGGCGGCGGTCGTGGCGGTAAGGGCGGCGGCGGCCGCGGCAGGGGAGGGGGCAGGAGGCGCGGCAAGGGCGGGAGTGGTGGTGGTGGCGGGGGGGGCGGTGGTGAGGCCGCGGCGGGTGGCGGCGAGGGCGGTGCAGGGAGCAGCGGTGGTGGAGGAGGAGGAGGAGGAGGTGGAGGCGGCGGAGGTGGAGGAGGAGGTGGCGCCGGCGCCAGCGCCGCACCCGCGCGCGGGCCGAGGGGGAGCAGCACCCCACGCAGGCAGTGGAGGAGGAGGAGGAGGGGAGGAGGAGGAGGAGGAGGAGGAGGAGGAGGAGGGAGGCGGCAGCGGAGGAGCAGCGCCCCACGGTGCGACCGCGCTGCCGCCCCCGCAGCAGCGGATGGGGCCCGCCGCCCCCGTGGCTGCCGCCCCTGTCGCCGCCGCGCGGCCTGGCCGCAGCCGGAGCGAGGAGCGCGGACGGCGGGCCGCGCCGCACCCAGGAGGCGCGGACTGGGACATGTAGAGGCGTGAAGATAACCAAGCCTTGCGCAAAGATGACCGCACTTCGGAATCGAGAAGTGTATCCCATCTTTCTCACCCACGTGCTGTGGCAGCTGGCAGTCTGGAGAGCCGCTCGAGCCCGCCGCGGCGGCCCCCGCGGGGGTGCCGTAGGCGGCCCCGTTGCTGGCACCACCCCGCCCGCTGGGCCGGCCCCTGCGGGGGTGGCCCGCGGGCTTGCGGCTGGCGGCAGGACGCCGGTCCCTGGCGCGGTCGCCGCAGGGCGGCCCTCGTGCGCGAGCACATGCTTCTGAGAGGCCACGCCCCCTCCCCCTGACCCCCTTTCTGCGCGTGGCCGAGTCTTTGGGCTCCGAAGGACCGTCCAGAGAGAGACGACCCGCGCGCGACACGAAGAAAGCCGCAGAGGGCTGTGGTCGAGAGCCCCACGGTCCACGTCGTGAAGAGTCGGGGGGGGAGTGCCAAAGGCGCCCCTTGGGCCCGAGGTGCCCCCCGCTTGTCGCTTTCTTTTGGGGGACCCTGAGGCCCTCCAGGCCTCGTGAGGGGTGGGGCTCTGCAGGCCATGGGCGCCTCCCTGGAAATCCCCGGGGCACCCTGCGCCAGTAGGGCGCCCGAGTGATCTGGGGTAACTCGGGTCCGGGGCAACTGGGGTTTGGATTCCCGAAAGAAAGAACCCGAGTTAGCCATGACCCGAGTTACCCTAATGATTTGGGGCTCTGGACGCCCGACTTTCCTGGGGTAACTCGGGATCGGGATGCCGAAAAATGAACCCGAGTTAGCCTTGACCCGGGTTACCCCTGATGAGTCGGTCTCTGAGCCAGGGGCACTTCTGGCCACACCCAGATAGTGCTGGAAGCTTGGGTAAACCCACTGTCCTGGACGGGGGCACCTGGGCGTCCGAGGGCGACAACGGTTCAATGCGTCCAGCACGGCCGTGTCTGGAGCGGCCTCCACCTACGGGTTCCGCAAGGTCTCCCCCCACGGCCTCTTCCTCTGCGGGGACCCCCCCCCTTCTGTACGCGCAAGAGCCATGGCGCCGCGCCTTCGGCACTCAGAAATGAGGCTCTCGCTCTGGCTTTCCTCAAGATTTACTTGGGAGCCGTGCTACCTCTCGAGACCTCCTCGCGGCTCATGCAACACCCACGCTTCAGCGACCCGCCCGCCCGACCCGCCCGTCCGTTTCTGCCGCTTGTTCCCCTGTTCCTAACCCCCTTTCCTGCTAATATCTGTCGTGTTCGATCCATATCCTTCCCCGTTGTCTCGTTTCTCTTCCCTCCCTTACACGGTTTTAGGGGTAGCGCCAACTACATCTGGCAGGTAAGGAAGATCTACCCAAAACGGGGGTCCGATCGAATACGAAGGAGGCGGGTATCGAGGGCTCGGGATATACATGCTGAGTGGCACGAGCGACCAGTCTTAAAATGATTGGTCCCCAAACATTTGTTGCGCTCAGGGGGTTTCACTTTTGTTCTATGGAACTGTGACTGGGCGTCGTTCTGCCAGCTCCGTGCTCGCCATCGCCGCCCCGTCGACGCCTCGTCGCCGCCCGTCGTCTGGGCCTGGGTGTCTGTCTGGTGGTTCCGTGCTCGCCGTCGCCGCCCCGTCGCCGCCCCGTCGCCGCCCATTGATTTTTCCGAAAATATTCCACAACATTGAGTGCACCGCACAGATTGCACTGCATGGGTTGCACATGGATTGCGCAACGTAGATTTCACAACATAGGAATGTACAACATTGAACACACCACGTAGACTGCGCACGGTAGATTGCACACGCAGTGCACAGAAGAGATGGCACCACATGGAATGCACAATATACATCTCAACATATAGATTGCATCGTATAGAATGCTCAGCGTACCTGTGCATGCTTATATATATATATATATATACACACACTAGAACCACGCGCGCTACGCGCGCGTTTAGGTTCTAGCTTAATCCGGGGCAACGGCCCAACAACGGACGGGGGGTCAAAAGCTGAATGCGCTTCAGTTATTCATCGGGTTGCGTGGGTCGCGGTTCGAAAAACTATTGGGCGCTCCTCACCCCCAGGCGGCCCGAGGAGGCCGAAGACGACACATCTTCCTCGTCCTCCTCTCTCCCTCCTCCTCCTCCTCCTCCTCCTCCTCCTCCTCCTCCTGCTCGTCGTCCTCCTCCTCCTCCTCCTCCTCCTCCTCTTCTTTCTTCTTCTTCTTCTTCTTCTTCTTCTTCTTCTTCTTCTTCTTCTTCTTCGTCTTCTTCGTCTTCTTCTTCTTCTTCTTCTTCTTCCTCCTCCTCCTCCTGCTCCTCCTCCTCCTCCTCCTCCTCCCCTCCTCCTCCTCCTCTTCCTCCTCCTCTCCTCCCCTCCTACTCTTCCTTCTCCCCTCGTTGTCTCGTTTTCCTCCGTCCACCTCCTCCTCCTCCCATCCTCCCCTCCTCCTCCTCCTCCTCCTCCGCCTCCTCCTTCTTCTCCTCCTCCGCCTCCTCCTTCTCTTCCTCCTCGTCCTCGTCCTCCTCCTCCTCCTCCTCCTCCTCCTCCTCCTCCTGCTCCTCCTCCTCCTCCTCCTCTCCTCCTCCTCCTCCTCTCCTCCTCCTCCTCCTCCTCCAACTCCTCCTCTTACTCCTCCTCCTCCTCCTCCTCCTCCTCCTCCTCCTCCTCCTCCTCCAACTCCTCCTCTTACTCCTCTCCTCCGCCTCCTCCTCCTCCTCCTCCTCCTCCTCCTCCTCCTTCTCCTCCGCCCCTCCTCCTCTTCCTTCTCCTCCTCCTCCTCCTCCTCCTCCTCCTCCTCCTCCACCTCCTCCTCCTCCACCTCCACCTCCTCCCCCTCCTCCTCCTCTCTCCTCCTCCTCCTCCTCCTCCTCCTCCTCCGCCTCCTCCTCCTTTCCTCCTCCTGCCCCGTCTCCTCCTCCTGTCCAGCCCTGCATTGCTCACCAGACGACGCCGCAACGCCGCGCAAGCACCGGGCCACATCGGTTGAAGGGAACACTAGCAGGAGGTATCCCTTTTCCTCTTCCTCCTCTTCTCCTCCTCCTCTTCTCCCTCCTCCTCCTTCTCCTCCTCCTCCTCCTTCTTCTCCTCCTCCTCCCTCTCCTCCTCTTCCTCATCTTCTTCCCTCCTCTTCCCCCCGTCCCCCGCTCCCCCCCACTCCTCCTCCCCCCCTCCTCCTCTTCTTCCTCCTCCCCTTTTCTCCTCCTCCTCCGTCTCCTCTTCCGCCTCCTCCTCCCTCCTCCTCCTCCTCCTCCTCCTCCTCCTCCTCCTCCTCCTCCTCCTCCAACTCCTCCAACTCCTCCTCTTTCTCCTCCTCCTTTTCCTCCTCCTCCTCCTCCTCCTCCTCCTCCTCCACGTGCAAGAAATCCAGCATCATGTCGTGCAAATCAACGAACTGTGTCCCTCCTTGCCTTTTTGGGCGTCCTTGTAGGACTTTGTGGGGCCGTCATAGGGCCCTGTTGGGCGTCTTGGGAACCGCACATCATGATCCCAGAGAGGCCTCCGGGAGCATAATTTCGGACGCTGCGGAAGGGGCATCCCGAGAATCTCTAGGCAGCTCTTCTGGCCCACGTTGTGGTTCGGTTGGGTGCCGTTTGGGGCTCACTGGGGCTGGCTTGTAGCTGTTATGGGCCATATTGGGCCACTCTTGGGCAGTCTTGGGGCTCCTTGGGGGCGTCAGGGGCACTAGGAAGACGAAGCAAGCCAGTAAGCTGAAAACGTTCGTTCTACAAAAGGAATGGGCCGACATTTGCCTCTTGAGGGTCCTTTTGGGGCCCTCTTCGGCCGTCTTCAAGCCACCTCGGGCCTTCTTGGGGCGCTCGTGGGCGTCTGGGGGCCATCGTGGGCCACGCTGAGGCTGCCTCGGGGGTCCCTCTGGCCGTCTCTGGGGCTTCTTCGGCCGTCTGGGGGGTGGGGGGGCGCGGGCCCCGCAGGACGCCTGGGGCGGCTCTCTCGGGCTGTTTTGGGGCTCTCACGGGCTGTCTTGGGCACCTCACATCGGACGGGGTGGTCGGAGTCTGAGATCACCTCAGATTTTCGCCAATTCGCGAAGGCCGTGGTTCGAAAAGCTTTTGGGCGCTCCTCGCCCCCAAGAGGCTCGAGGAGGCCGCAAACCAGACCTCCTCGTCGTCCTCCCTCCTCCCTCCTCCTCCCTCCTCCTTCCTCTTTCTCCTCCTCCTCCTCCTCCTCCTCCTCCTCCTCCCTCCTCTCCTCCTCCCTCCTCCTCCTCCTCCTCCTCCTCCTCCTCCTCCTCTCTCCTCCTCCTCCTCCTCCTCCTCCTCTCCTCCTCCTCTTTCTCATCCCTTCCTCGTTCGCCCCTCTTCCTCCTCCTCCTCCTCCTCCTCCTCCTCCTCCTCCTCCTCATCTTCGTCCTCCTGTGCAGCCTGCGTGGCTCACCAAACGGCGCAGCCACTCCGCGCGAGCGCCGGGCCGCACGAGATGAACGGAACACTCGGAGAGGGCCTCCCTTTTCCTCTTTCCTCCTTTTTCTCCGCCTCCTCCTATACCTCCTCTCCCCGTCCTCCTCCTTTCTCCCCCCCCTCATTCCTCTCCTCTCCCCTCTCCGCCTTCCTCCTCCTCTCCTCCTCCTCCTCTCCTCCTCCTCCTTACTCCTCTCCTCCTCCCTCCTCCTCCTCCCTCTCCTCCTCTCCTCCTCCTCCTCCTCCGTCTCCCTTTCCTCCTCCCTCCTCCTCTCCTCCTCCTCCTCCTCCTCCTCCTCCTCCGTCTCCATTTCGCCCGTCTCCGTTTCCTCCGTCTCCCTTTCCTCCTCCTCCTCCTCCTCTTCTTCCTCCTCCTCCTCCCCCTCCTCCTCCGCGTGCAAGGCATCCAACAACATGTCGCGCAAATGAGCGAACGGTGCCCCTCTGGGTTTTGTTGGCCCTTGTTTTTAATGACCTTTTTTGGTAGCGTCCGAACTCATGTTCCCGGAGAAGCCTCCGGGAACATGATTTCGGACGCTGCGGAAGAGGCCTCCCGAGAATCTCTAGGCAGCTCTTCTGGTCCCCGTTGTGGTTCTGTTGGGTGCCTTTTGGGGCCATTTTGGGCTGCCTTGATGCTCTCATGGGCCGTCTTGGGTCCCTCTTGGGCCGTCTGGGGGCTCCTCGGGGGCGCCTGGAGCACTGTGAAGACGAAGCAAGCGCATGTGTTGAAAGTGTACGTTTTACGAAGGGCATGGGCCGACGTTTGCCTGTTGAAGGTCCTTTTGGGGCCCGCGTCGTCGTCGTCGTCGTCGTCGTCGTCGTCGTCGTCGTCGTCAATCACCGTCGCCGGTCGTCGTCGCCGATCGTCGATCGACCTCGAGCCTCCTTCTCTCCCCCCTCCTCCCCTCGACTCCTCCTCCCAGCCTCCTCCTCTTTCTCTTCCTCTTCCTCTTCATCCTCCTGCTCATCCTTCGCCCTCTCCGTCTCCTCCGCGAAGAAGAAATCCAACAACATCTCGCGCAAATCAACCAGCGCTTGCCCCCCGGGCCTTGTCGAAGGTCCTCTTAGGGCCCTTTTTGGGGCCGTCCTGGGGCCCTTTCGTCCGGGGAAACCGGAAATCATGTTCCCAGAGAGGCTTCCGGGAATATGATTCCGAACGAGGCCCTCTTGGGCCTCCCTGAGGCCGTCTTGGGAGCCTCCTGGGCCGGCTTTGGGGCCTCTTGGGCTGTCTTGGGGGGTCCCGTGAGCCCCACAGGGCGACCTTTCAGGGCCGTCTTGGGCCCTCTTGGGTCTCTGTTGGGCTGTCTTGGGGCTCCTCGGGGGCGTCTGGGGCACTGTGAAGACGAAGCAAGCGAGTATGCTGAAGATGTCCGTTTTACAAAGGGAATGGGCCGATGGTTGCCTCTTGAAGGCACTCTTGGGGCCCTCTTCGGCCATCTTCAAGCCATCTCGGGCCCTCTTGGGGCGCTCTTGAGCGTCTTGGGGCCGGACCTCGCTGAGGCTGTCTTGTGGGTCTCTTGGGCTGTCTTTGGGGCCTCATGGGCCAGCTTGGGAGGGTTCGTGGACCCGGGGCGGCCATGGGCGGGTTCGTGGACCCCACAAGACGCCCGGGGCGGCCACGCCAACCGCTGGCACCACCCCACCCCCGCTCCCGGGCCGACTACGCTATATATATATATGTATATATATATATACATGTGTATATATATATATATATGTGTATACATATACATACATACATGCACACATACACACAAACATATATTGCACTTAACGGGTTGCAGTACATATACTGCACAACATAGATTGCACCACATGGACTGCACGACATAGCTTGCACCGCATAGATTTCACCACAAAGATTATCAGAACAGACACTGTTTGGGGTCCACGCTGGCTAACAGTGTTTTATCCTTTCTAGAAAATCATCATTGTTCATCCCCCTCCTCTGGTGCCCATCGTGGTTTGCCCCTCCCGGATCTCGCACCCTGTGTTTTACAAAAGACGGTCTTGGGCCGCTGGGGGGCACACAATTAGTCCAACAGCCTGGCCAGACATTGGCCACCCATCCGGCCACGTGAGGCGTTTTCGGAAAGCAGGCCGTAGGCGTCTTCGATCCACACGCCCCCTGTGATTTACGCAGAGGCGACCCATCAAAAGCCTGGACCGTCCGCCTCCAAGATGGCCAAAGATGCCCAAGACGGCTTCCAAGGCAATCAAAGGCGGTCCCAGATGGCCTCCAATAGTTTCCCAGACGGCCGAGAATAAGGTCCCAAGGTGGTCCCAAGGGGGCTCTGTAAGGAGTCTCTCTGTGGCCGTCGTGGAAGCCCTCGGGGTCGGCTCAAGAGGCTAACACAATTGAGAGCTAATGTTTCAATTGGTTTCCGATTCTCTCGTTTCGGTAGCGTGGGCACACAAGACGGACCAAGAGATCCCCTGGACAGGACCAAGGCTGCCCAAGAAACGACAACCCGAAAACGGGTCAAAGTCGGCCCAAGAGGACCCCAAGACGGCCCGAGATACCTCAAAGACGTCCCCAAAGTGCCTCAGGAGGGCCCCAAGACGGGCCAGAGATACCCCTGAGACCACTCCCGAAAGCGCTAGACGTCAAGAGCCCCAAGACAGCTCCAAGGCGGCCCCAGAGGGCCCCTTCCCAATTCCCGCAGTGGTTTCCTTGACGGCTCGGGGAGCACGCATTCCACAAGCGTGGCGCGATGTCGCTCGACGCCGCCCTAAGCAGGCGCTTTGAACAAACGGAGAACGGCGATGACTCGCCGTGGGCGTCATCGGCAACTGTACGCAGCAGCGAATGGATGTATGCGACTGCACAGGGATGACCACCCGAACCATTGCATTTGGCAGAGTCAAGCGAGCAAACCGAGCAACATTAGATAGTACATAACGAAGGGTGAGCGTGCTACAACGAGCTCAGAGAAGCAATGAAGGTGACATATGCCGAACCACGTCTCTCCATTCATGCCCGCTATCCACCCGAGCGCCTGTGCCGAATCACGTGCTTCGTAGGCGGCGTTGGCTTGCTCAATGATGTTGGCCATCTCCTTGTAGACGGCAAAAAATGCAACACTCTGAAGATGATGACACGCAACATGAACACGGAATGCAGTGCGTCACGTCTGCACATGAGGGCAAACGCTGGTATTCGAACAGCCTCCTTCGACCTAACAATAAGTTTACCTCCTTCTTTAGCGCATCACCTGAAAACGTTGACACCATGACAGCAAAACCACGAAGCTCCACGTACTTCCAACAACCCCAAAGCTCCCAACAGATCTAAGCGCCTGAACTGAAGCCTGGAGCACCCAAACACAATACGATATCAAGTCCCACTTAGGTTTTGGAATTCCTGCTCAAGGCCATCGATGTCTCCAACACCATGGTCTAACATCCCGACTGCGAGGGCCGATCCTGTGATATACCTTCTGCCGTTCTTGATACAGCGGCGTGTGAACGGCACGCAATCAGATCGAAAAAGAAGTGCGTACAACCTTCAAAACGAATCCCTCCGCGAGGACATTCGACTTGTCCCTTAACGTTTGGTTACATTCAACACATATGCGTGCGGACTTGCAAACCGATTAAGCCTGCGCGGTCTTCAAAGATAATCCCTGCGTGGGTCTACACATGGATGCCCAGTGTGTGAACATTCACATGCAAGCCCCTTATGTCGGAGGTGAGGGGGTGAGATCGAAGTGGAACGGAGAGCCCCCCTACCGGGAAATCGATTTCGGTTTCGTGTTCGTGCGTGCCGTGCGGGCGAGGCGAAGCTGCGTGGGCGGGCGAGAGAAAGTCTCCTGTGGCTGAGGCGCGGCCGGACCAAATGACTCCCTTCCGGGCGGCCGGGGGCCCGCGGTGTCCCGCCGGTGTCCCGCTTGTGTCCCGTGTGGCTGAGGCGCGGCCGGACCAAATGACTCCCTTCCGGGCGGTCGGGGGCCTGCGGTGTCCCGCCGGTGTTCCTCTGGTGTCCCGTGTGGCTGAGGCGCGGCCGGACCAAATGACTCCCTTCCGGGCGGTCGGGGGCCTGCGGTGTCCCGCCGGTGTCCCACTGGTTCCGTGTGGCTGAGGCGCGGCCGGACGAAATGATTCCCTTCCGGGCGGCCGGGGGCCCGCAGTGTCCCGCCGGTGTCAAGTCGGTGTCCCGTCGGTGTCCCGATGATGATGATGTTGATGATGATGATGGTGATGATGATGATGTTGTTGTGCTATTTTGATGATCGATTGTGAGTTCGATAGTGAGGTCGAATGTGAGATCAATAGTGATATCGATAGGAATATCGATTGTGAGATCGAACGTGAGACCGAATGTTAGATCGATTGTGAGATCGACTGTGAGATCGATAGTGAGATCGATAGTGGTATCGGTAATGAGATCGATTGTGAGACCGAATGGGAGATCGAAAGTGCGATCGATTGTGATACCGATAGTGAGATCGTGAGACCGAATGTGAGATCGATTGTGGGATACTGTGAGATCGATTGTGAGATCGATAGCCAGATCGATTGTGAGATCGATCGATTGAGATCGATAATGAGATCGGTAGTGAGTTCGATTGTGAGATCGATGGTGAGACCGAATGTCAGATCGATTGTGAGATCGGTGATGATATCGATAGTGAGTTCGATAGTGAGACCGAATGTGAGATCGATAATGAGGTCGAAAGTGAGTTCGATAGTGAGATCGATAGTCAGACCGATTCCGAGATCGATTGTGAGATCGATTATGATATCGATAGTGAGATCGATCGTGAGACCGAATGAGAGATCGATAGTGAGATCGATAGTGAGTTTGATAGTGAGAACGAAAGTCAGATCGAATGTGATATCGGTTGTGAGCTCGATTGTGATTTCGACAGTGAGATCAATAACGAGACCGAATGTGAGATCGATTGTGAGATCGATAGTCAGATCGATTGTGAGATCGATCGATTGAGATCGATTGTGAGATCTTAGTGAGTTCGATAGTGAGATCGATCGAGTGCGACGTTGGTCCCTCTCCCCCCCCTCGCCTCCTTATCACCCGAAGGGTGGTCGTATAGGTACGCTTTAACACACTTATATCCAGTGTGTGGCCTTCAAATAGAAGTAGGCCGCGCCTGGCTCGGGAAGGGAAGGGTGATGGGCCAACGAACAAACAACTACAGCAAATACAACAAAACACCAACATGGGGACAAACAACTATACACTCACACGTGTTAATCTGCTTGTCGAACGCAAACCCGCAGACATGATCGACCCACGAAAACGGAAAGGGATTCAGAACCGTGAGGCATGCAAGCGTTGCCAAGCACTTCAGTTGGGCGATGGGCAGTGGCAGTGCTGACCATATCAATGGTGATGACACTGTCCCAAGGGCTGTGTTGTGCTGCTCTGCGAAGTTCTGCGCCGCACAGTGGCGTGCCAGAGGACGGGCAACGGAACGTGCCAGTGGACGTGCCAGCGCGCCGCGCGATGTACCAGGGGGACTTGCCACGTGATCTGCCCGAACTGATTTGGATCTCAAGCTCGGGCTCCCTGACGGCCCAACTCGCCCAGAGCTGGCCCAAGTCGAAGGTCGAACAAAAACAATCAACCCGAACTCCAGATTCGACTCAACCCCGAAAGGGACGAGGCGACACGGGGCGCGAGGCGCATGGACGCGCCACGGGATGTGCCAGGGGCGCACTAAGGAGATGTGCCGGGGGGACGTGTCAAGGGGCGTGGCAAGGGATGCGCCACGGAACTGGAAAGGAAAGCGCCAGGGGACAAGCCAGGGAGCGCGACAAAGGACGAGCCACAAGACGCGCCCGCCGAAGGGGGAGGGGCATACGACGCTCCGCCCTCGGGGGTTCGGACACCCAAATGTTTTCACGCTTGTCCCGCCCTGGGGCGCTAGGAACCCACGTGTGTTCACGCGTGTCCCGCTCTGGGGCATTAGGAACCCAATTGTGTTCTCATGCTTGTCCCGCTCTAAGGCGTTAGAAACACAATTGTGCTGTCACGCTTGTCCCGCACTGGGGCGTCAAGGAACCACGTGCTTTCGCGCTTGTCCCGCTCTAAGGCGTCATCAACCCACGTGTTGTCACCGTTGTCCCGCTCTGGGGCGTCAAAGCCGATGTTATGTTCACACTTGTCCCTCTGGGGCGTTATCAACCCACGTGTTTTCACTTATGTCCAGCTCTTGAACGTTAGGACCCCACGTGGTTTTACGCCTGTACCGCTCCTGGGCATTAGGAACCTATGTGTGTTTCACTTTTGTCCCGCTCTGGGGCGTTAGGAACCACGCGGTTTCACGCGTGTCCCGCTCTGAGGCGCTAGACAACCATAGGGTGTTTAAGCTTGTCCCGCCCTGGGACGTCAATTTGGACGCCCGAAATGGGTACCGAAAAAATGGGTACTATGCCCAACAGCAAGTGTTGTCCCAAACCAACAGCGGCCGCTGTTGGGCAGGCGGCCCCCTGTCTCAAGTGAACACAGGCCGCGGCGGCGCGGACAACGAATCCTGTCCAAAATGAACAGGAATTGTTGTTGGGCATCGTACCCATTCTTTCCGTGCCCATCTCGTTCGTGCAGAGTCAAGAACCGATGTTGTTTTCACGCTTGTCCCGGTCTGGGGCGTCAGGAAGCCATCAGCTTTCACGGTTGTCCGTACCTGGGGTGTTAGGAACCCACGTGATTTCACGCTTCTGTATTCCCAAGACCACATGGGCATCTTGGGGCGCCGAAGCCTCTCAAGTTTTGCCAGGTCTGCGTTTTGCCTGAGACGTGCTCGAAATATCTTTGAGCAGGACGCGCCATTTTCGAGCGGGCACGCAAGAAGATCAACATGTGTGCATTTCGCACAAAATTGTTTGGCCTCCATACCTCGCTATTCAAAGAAGATTATGCGCCGAACGCTTTGCACTTTTTTTGAACCCATGAAGCGGAGGTCTGAGAGGGCGCACTCTCCTCGAGTAGGCACGCGAGAAACGCATTGTTTAAACAACAACTTTGGATTGATCGAGTCTTTCGTAAACAACGAGCGGACACCTGCCAACCCTTTTCGAACTGGGTTCCGGAGACAATTGACGAAACCAAAGGAGAACCCTGGGCCCACGCCCTTTCCGGAAAAAGCAATAAAAGCTGCCTGCATCAATCCACATATGGATACCTAGTGTACGCTCTTCAAAGAGAACCCTTGGGTGGGAGGCGGGCAAATTGGTTCCAATTCTGTACGATAAAATTAAATACCTACGCTCAGAAGTACGAGTGATTCCAATGCGCGGCTTTCGACAAGGATTCCCTTGCACCCGGCTCGGAATTACACACGTTGTGAATTTACACGCGTTCTGCAGGTGGGGGGGATTACACACGTTGTGAATTTACTTGTGAGCTGGTGAACCACGCGCGCACTTCGCGCGCGCTCCGGTTCCAGCCCAGACAGAGCCATCGTCGTATCAATCAGCGGATGGACAATCACACCATCCGTCCACGATCACCGCATGGGAACAACTGCGCAAACGCGGGTATATATATATATATATATATATATCTTAATCGCGTCTCCCCCGCCTATCTCGGCGTGCCCCACATGGAGCTCCACCTACGGCCCCAGAGACAAGATTCGCATAGCGGCACGCCCCTCACGCGGATCGTGCCCAGCAGGTCGTTGCATATACGGCACCAGAGAAAGGCTTCGACACACCTCTCAGGCGGATCGTGTCCCGCAAGGGAGCACCACCCACAGACCCAGAGACAAGGTTCGCATCCCGCCCCCCTGCCTGCCCCACAGGGAGCACCACCCACAGCCCCAGAGACAAGGTTCGCACATCGTCCCCCGACCATTTCAGCACACCCCACACTCGGGGGCGCGCAAACATGGATTCGCGATCCATAGATTTGGCGCGCGGTCGCCAAATCCATGGATCGGGGGAGGTGCCCTCCCCAAAATGCGGGCGGTGTCGCCGCGTTCGGCGGCGGAAATCCCTCCCCAAAATGCGGCCGGTGTCGCCTCGTCTGGCGGCGGATCTCCGCGACTTCCCGTGGGAACGGGGCTGATCGCTCATCCACGCCACCTTGATCCGTGTTTGCGGATCGCCCGACGTACGCAAAACGAAAAATTACATAAACATAGAACCTCGGAGGTCCGCGCGGATTTCTTGCATCCGCGCTGGACCCCCCTCCCTGGTGCTCGGAGCGCGCCAGGGGTGGCGCCAGAGTCGCCGCGGAGGGGCCCCAGCCCAGAGCCGCTCGGAGACATCAGCGCGGACCTCCGAGCTGTTATGTTTGTGTAATTGCTCGTTCCCCTAAAGTTACATCGGGTGCGCCCCCCTACAGGACGATCTAGAGGGACAGGCCCGACTCAACCCGAAAAAAAACCACCAGCGGCACCATCTGGCCACTTCGCCCCGCGGCCCCCCGCCCACGTCAGCACACGCCCGTGCCCGGGCCGTGCCCCTCGGAGGGGGAGAGCGCTCTCCGTGTGCGGCCTCTCGGCGGGCGTGCTTGCAGCGGGGGGGGGTAGCTCGGGCTGCCTGCTGCAGCCCCGCTCGCGCAGAGCGTGCAGCCTGCGATCGACACAGGCACGCACGGTCAGGTCGGGCCTGTCCTGCGACAGGAGGATTTACAAGTGGATCTTGGACGAAAAATAAAATTATCCCAGTGCGACCCTACCTAGAAGTTGGAGCCCCTAGGAAAGCAGCATTAGTAGTAACAGTAAAGCTAAGCTGCAGCTAAGCTACAGCTAAGCTAAAGCTAAGCCAAAGCTAAGCTAAAGCTAAGCTGAAGCTAAGCCAAAGCTAAGCTAAAGCTAAGCTAAAGCTAAGCTAAAGCTAAGCTACAGCTAAGACGAAGCTAAGCTAAAACTAAACTGAAGCTAAGCTAACGCTAAGCTAAAGCTAAGCTAACCGTAAGCCATAAGCTACAGCTAAGCTAAATATAAGCTTAAGCTAAAGCTAAAGCTAAAACTAAAGCTAAGCTAAAGCTAAGCTAAAGCTAAGCTAACGCTAAGCTAACGCTAAGCTGAAGCTAAACTAAAGCTAAGCCAACGCTAAGCTAAAGCTAAGCCAAAGCTAGCTGAATCTAAGCTAAAGCTAAGCTGAAGCTAAGCTAAAGCTACGCTAAAGTTAAAGCTAAGCTAAAGCTAAGCTAAAGCTAAGCTAAAGCTAAGCTAAAGCTAAGCTAAAGCTAAGCTAAAGCTAAGCTAAAGCTAAGCTAAAGATAAGTTAAAGCTAAGCTAAAGCTAAGCTAAAGCTAAAGCTAAAGCTAAAAGCTAAAGCTAAAACTCCCAGGGGACTGGGGGAACCGCGAAGCGGGGACCGGGGGAACCGCCCGGGGCGCTTTCCATTTCCCGGCCCCTTTAAGCTAAGAGAGTAAGAATCCTTCTAGGCAGAGCCTAGGTAGGGAACATAGTCAAAGAAATATCCCGAAGTGGTCAAAAAATACTTCAAAAGTCGTCCCCATATCATTTCTAGACTTTGTTTTGAATTTTCCTCCTGTAGAGGGACAGGCCCGACTTAAACGTACGGCAGGCTCGTGTCGTGACGACCCCGGCGTTGGTTTCTGACACCGCGTGGATCGCTCAACCTGGAGCGATCGGCGGGGTTTCGATCGCCCGATCGCTCCGTGTAGGCCAATTCTGGGCCACTGGCGGCGTTCAACCCTGAACGCCCGCGGCGGGGTCGCCAGTTGACACGACGCGAACCTACCGTACGAGCGAAGCAGGAATGCAATCCGACCATGACAAGTACAAGATCAAAGGCGCTCTCGAAGATGAGCGGCGAACGCGCGGGCTCCCGGAGCGGCAGCGGCGAACCATACCTAGCAGTGAGCGGCCAACGGATCGACCCCAGGGGCCGAACTGAGGGATGCCAGTGCAACTTTGGAGAACAGGATGGCGTAGCCTGCTGTACTTGAGCAACGCAGCAGCGCCGATGAGACACCCGCCTTGGACTCCTGTGGTGAATAGGAAAGCTTGTAGGGACTGGTGAGGAGGGGACTTGGGACGGCAAGGTTTCTTGTAGCATCGTTGACGCATCTTGGATTTACTCTTGTCCTCGCTCTCACCCCACTCCTCCCCCATGCATGGTATTCCTTCCCACCGGGGTTGCGGAGGGCGTGGGCATGATCTGAGACTCCGAGAACAAGAATGGAAAACTCAGGCCGCCTACAGTCGCGACATAAGATAAGCACAACCCAACAGGCAACGTGGCACGCGCAAGCCTGAGGGCACAGTACCACATGCCAAGGATTGAAAGGACTTAAGGATACCCTTGATTCCGTAGTATCGACCCTCGACTCATCGGTCGCGACTGTACACAGGCTTGCTCCCGCTGGTGAAAGAGATTGTCAGCGTGACACCAGGGAGGAGGGAGTCCTTCTTTTTTGACTGCAACTCGTTCTCGAGCTTGCGGTAGATGTCGTCAAAGACAACGCGCTCTCGCCTTCCCAATCCTGCCACCCGTTCGAACTTGGATCGCGCTCGACCACTTTGCGATGCACTTCATCACCAACTGCGCCAGGCTGAACCAAAACCAGGGGCGTGCGCCCCTCCTCAATCGCCCAACAAATGGAAAGCGCGACTGGAATAAGAAAAAACAGCACCACAAGAGAAATCGGCAGAAGACGAACTTGGATCCGCAACCGCACTCGCTCTTATCGGTTGGCTGCGACAGGAACGCGCTGCACTTCTGTTGCGCTTCCCCTGGCCCTTGCGAGGCACCAGCTGGAGCAGACCGTGGAACGGCATATTTCGAATACGTGTTCAGACGACGGCACACTTGCTCTACTCTCTTGGAACACGTTCCGAAATACTGAAGGCTACAGTGAGCATAGTCGTCGTCGTCGTCGTCGTCGTCGCCATCCAGGGTCGGCGGCGCTGACCGTAAGGCCTTCGCAATACTGAAGGCTGCAACGATCATCCTACCGCGAAGAGCGCTGGACAAGGAACGACGTGGCCCTCGCGGCCACAGCGAGCCTCTCGGCCACGAGACAGGCGGACGCCCTGGGCGCAGGGGTCCAGTGGCACGACCCCTGCACCCCGACAGGGGCCAGAGGGGTTCCAGGCTTCCCCAGTGTTCCAGTAGGTGATCGACTACATAATTGGTCGACTCCACGATGAGTTTCTTCGCCGAATACACGAGAAATGCGCAGAACCGTCGGACCTCTAAAGAATACTCGAGGCATTTGTTCATAGATTGATCTCCTGTCCGAAGGCCCAAGAGGCGCCCAAGACGGCCCACGGGGCCCACAACAGGGCTCACGAGGGGCCCAAGAGGGGTAACTGACACTGAAACCTCGAACCCTCCGCCCCAAAGGGCCCTTGAGACCGCCAGCAGACGCCCAAGAACCCCCCACCAAGAGGCCTCAAAATGGCCCTTAGGGAGCCCCTCAGAGGCTCCCAAAGCGGTTTCCAAGAGGCCTCCAGAAGCCTCACTGTGGACTTCTTCCCTCTTGTGGGGGTCGGCAGCATTGCGAGGCAGGGGTTTATCCATATCCACCGCCTGGGAAACGACGCCCTGGTGCCACAGCGGGGGGTGGATGTGGATATATTGTGGCCTCCAGGGGCCCGAATATATCCACATCCAGCGCCCGCGAGGTCCTCGAAAACTGATCCTCCAGGCGGTGGTCATGTAGAAATTCCTGCCTCGGAAGCATGGCGCAGCTGATGGGACTGTTTTCCACCACCACCATATGTTGGAGGGGGAGGGGGTCCTCCTCCTCCTCCTCCTCCTCCTCCTCCTCCTCCTCCTCTTCGTCCTCCTTCTCCTCTTCGTCCTCCTTCTCCTCGTCGTCCTCCTCCTTCCCCCGTCCAACTTATGGTGGTGGTGGTGGGAAACAGGCCCATCAGCAGGAGCCTCTGGCATACATCCCGCAGCCGCTCTCTCCCGTGCGACGCGTGCAGCCGAGCCGTGCCAGCACCTCCCCCCAAGACGGAGAGCCGGACGCACCCTCTCTCGGGCAGAGGGGCCTCCTCGAGAAGGGGGGGCTCCGAGCAGCCGGGGTCGGAGGCTCCGGCCGCACCGCCCATGCATCGCCGATGCCGTCGCCGACGCATCGCTGCGATGCCTCGGCGGCCTCTGCGATGCCTCCTCGGCGTCGCCGGGCGTGGGGGAAGGCCGGGCCCCACGTCGCGCCGCATCGCCGGTGCCTTGGCAGTGGGGCGCGACCTCCTCCGACCCCAGCTGGGAGGCCTCAGTGGGGGCGGGGTAGAGGGCGTGGCCTCTCCCAGAGATGGCCTCCGCCGCCCCCGCGGCGGCCCGAAGACCGGAGCCGAGGCTGCCTCGAGGGTTCTCCAGACGCTCAAACTCGAATAGGGGATCGACTAACCCCGGGAAGCAAACAGTAACCCCCCCGGCGATATCGTTAGCACAGAAAATAAAATAAATAATTATTTTGGGCGGCGCCCTCCGGCGATATCGTTAGCACATAAAAAATATAATAATTAATTACTGTGCCCCCCCCGGGCCCGAAGCTGGCGGCAACGTGAGGCGACAGCCTGAAGAACCAATGCGCACGAACGCTTGCCAATGGGTGCCAGCCTTGCTAGAACACTGGGAAACTGACGCGCATCGGAAATCTAAGGTAAATCAGAAATGACAAACAATGAAATCGAGGTCATAGAAAACCGTACGGAACCATAGGACGTCGCAGGAATCCGTGAGGAGCCCAATCGAAGGAATGTCACAGGAACTTGAAAGGACCCCCCAAAGGAATCCCAGAGGAATCTCAGAAGGAAGCCCACGCAGAATCTCAAAGGAACCCGATTGGAAATTCGAAATAATCTCAAAGGAACCCCACAGAAATCGCAAAGGCATCTCAGCGGCAGCTAAAACGAACCACGAAGGAATCTAAGGAATCTGGAAAACGCGGGCTCGCGTGGACATAGGCAAACCCCACTGCGACCGCAATAGTTTTTTTATATTTTTTCAGGGGGTCCTATGGAAGAGTCCACGGAGGGATATCGCAGACGGATTCCGCGAACCCCCGCGATATGTTAGCACATTTATTGAAAATCCGATAATCCACAGGCACCGGAGGTCGATGTGATGCTCCCTTCAGGGATTGTCGAAGGAATGTCACAGGAACTTGAAAGGACCCCCAAAGGAACCCCATAAGAATATCACAAGGAATCCCACGCATAATATCAAAGGAACCAATGGAAGTTCAAAGCAATCTCAAAGGAGCCCAACAGAAACCGCAAAGGCATCTCAGCGGCAGCTCAAACGAACCACGAAGGAATCTAAGGAATTTGGAAAACGCGGGCTCGCGTGGACATAAGCAGTTCCTATTGCGACCGAACTAAGGAAATTGATTCTTTCGGGGGATCCTATGGGAGAGTCCACGGAGAGATATCGCAAACGGATTCCGCGAAACCCCCCGCGATGTGTTAGCACATTTATTGAAAATGAAATAATCCACCGGCCCCGGATGTCGATGTGATGCTCCCTTAAGCAATGGGGCATCAAAGGGATATGACCGGAACCTCAAGGCACCCACAGAATAACATCAAAGGAACACCAGAGGAGTCTCAAAGGAGTCCCAAAATAATCACAATGGAAACGGCAAGGGATCTCAAAAGAAGCCAATCGGAGTATCAAAGGAATCTGAGGAATCGCACAGAAACGCACCGAATCACAGGAAGCGACAACAATTGCGGCTTGAAAGCAGGGCCCAAGGGGACCGGGCATTCAGAGGCTTGTGGAGGCCTTTCTGGATGCCTCCTGGGAACCTCCGGGGACCTCCCCTCCGCGGACCTCTGGTGACCTGCGGGGGATATCGCTTCCGCCCTGGCCCCGGTGCCGGAAGCGTTATAATTTCCTCTGATGAGGGAGGGGGGGGGAGGGGGGTTTACTGATTGCTTCCCAGGGTTAGAGAATTGACTTTCCAATGTAAGTTTTCCCGCCGAATCTACGAAAGATGGACGTTCTACGCTTGTCTTGCACATTCGGCGGGAAGACCAATTCTGGAATGAATAAATTCTGTAGTCGATCCGCTATTCGACCAACCCCAGACCCCCTCGCGTGTTGAACAAATCACGACGGGGAGGTTATCGCTATTTGCGGCCTCCGGGGGCCCCTGCCGGGCCCCGGGACCGTCCGAAAGCGACTCGGGCGGAGAAACAGGTCCCGGGGCAGGGGTCCAGAGCTCTGGGGGTCGACGCTGCGCCAAAAACCACGACGTCGAGGGTCTGGGACAGGCCCTGTTGCCAGGCACCCGCACTGGCTCCAGACCTCCTCGCAGACGGCCCCAAGAGCCACAGCACAGTGGCACCGCGTCGTGCTGCGGCTAGTGCGAGTCGGGGCCCATGGCTTTTCCCTTGGCGCAATCATCGCGAACAGGCAGCGTGAGCCCACCCAGAACACATCGAGCACAACGTAGGCTGATGCTTCGCTCAAGATATCCAAACTGCTGTGCCTTTGTGGGTGCAAATGATAACAAGAGAACCTGGGCAGCAGCCGTCCACGCCCACCGACCCACCCCACCCACCTCGCACACTATGGTGGCAGACATGCGCGGCAGCGCAAGCGGATATTGCACTTCGGGCACATTGTTTACGCTGCACGGCAATGCTGCGACGAAGACTAACGTGTAGACACTGGGTGTCGACATACATTCTCCTACGTCAGGAGCTTCTCCTACGTCAGGAGCTTCCACGTCACTCGCTCGCCAGTGCCCCAAGGCTCTCGCCAGTCCCCGTCGTGGGGCACGACTGCAGAGGGCCGCTGCCGGCGTCGCCCCCAGCTCGCTGGCAGCCGAGTCGACCCCTCCTCGCTGCTCCTGCGCTGCAAGCGAGGAGTGGCCTGGCCGCTTTTGCATCGCCACTCGTTTCTTCTCTTTGCACTGCCACTCGTGCGCCTGCCCGCATGGGATCCAGCCGCGCCTGCGGTTGAGCCGCAGGCGGCCAGGCCAATCCTGCCCCACCTTCATGCTGGCGGCGCCCTGAGACCCAGCCACGCGTGGCCGAGCTGCAGCACAAGCCGAACAACAACGCTACGTATGCCGCAAAAGCTTGTATCGATCGGCGATCGGCACTGACCTCTGCAGCCCCGCACACCCGTACCTTGTCCGCCGCCTTGCCAGACGTCCACAAGCGAAGTGGTGGAAAAGCGCTGTGACGCAACGGAACAGAAAGAGGGCGCCGAGCGACTGGGTAAAGCAGCTGGAAAGACGCCGGCGTGAACGCTGAAGCCAATCATTCCTGACACGAAAGAGAACAGGCCGTTACGTTTACCACATCGAGAAGATCAATCAAGTGTAATCAACATGATCTATCCACGAACCCAGAAAGGTATTTAGAAACGCGAGGCACGGCTGCGTTCAAGACGCCTGATTGGGTGACCGGCACTTGCAATACTCAAAATATCAATCGCGAGGAACTGTGCCAAAAATTGTGCTGTGCCGTGCCGTGCTGAAATGAAATGCGTCATGCCTTGATGAATTCCGTTGTGCTCTATAGCGTTGTGCATAAAGTCGCCCGTGGCATCCGAATCCTGACCGAACTGATCCGGAACTTAAGCTCGAACTGCCTCTACGCATAGCTGGCGCAGGGCTGTTAGCAGCCGGAACGTGTGGGACGCTCAATCAGCTCGAGCTCAAGATCCGACCCAATTCCGCAGCGGAACGAGACAACGCGGGGCGCAGGGCGCGTGGACGCGCCAAGGAATGTGCCAGGGGCGCGCAGGGGAATGTGCCAGAGGACGTGTCAAGGGACGGGCAGGGAAAGCGCCAGGGGACAAGCCAGGGAAAGCGACAGGGGATGAGCCAGGGGACGCGCCGAGGGGGGGAGGGGCATACGCCGTCCCGTTCTGGGGCGTTAGGAACCCATGTGTTTTCACGCTTGTCCCGCCCTGGGGCGTCAGGAACCCACGTGTTTTCACACTTATCCCGTTCGGAGGCGTAAAGGACCCACGTGGTTTCACGCTTGGCCCGCTCTGGGGCGTTAGGAGTCTCAATGTTGTCAAGCTTGTCCCGCCATGGGGCTTACGAACCACATGGTTTCACGCTCGTCCCGCTCCGTGGCGCTAATAACACACGCGAATTCACGCCTGTCCTGCTCTGGGGCGTTAGGAACCCACTTGTATTCACCCTTACTCCGCCCCAGGGGGGTCCGAAACCATGTGTTGTCACGCTTATCCCGCTCTGGGGCGGTAAGAACCCATGTGCTTTCACGCTGGTCCCGCTCGGGTGCGCCAGGAACCCGCACGTGTTTTCACGCTTGTCCCGCTCAAAGAAATCAGGAACTCACGTGTTGTCACGCTTGTCCCACGCTGGGGCGTGAGGAACCCACAGGTGTTCACGCTTGTCGCGCTCTGGTGCGTCAGGAGCCCACGTGCTGTCACGCTCGTCCCCGCCCTGGGGCGTTAACCGTATACCCTCGAGAATAAACACTAGGGGATAATAAAATTCGGGGTTCAGGGGGAGATAATCAAAGTAGCCCACAAGACCTCAGCATCATCTCGAAGTAAGAGATGATCAAGAGGAGACCAAACCGAACACGTTTTGAGACATCCTTGGCGTTTAGTCTTCATAGAAATATCCTCAACAATGGCTTATATCGCTGGAGACATCCTCGACAAATCCCTTGTTTCGCTTGAGACATCCACAAACTATTGCTTATTTCGCGTGAGACACCATCAAACTATTGCTTATTTCGCTTAAGAAACGTATCGTTTCGCTTGAGACATCCTTCAGTATATGCTTGTTTCGCTTGAGACATCCTCGAGTATATGCTTGTTTCGCTTGACACATCCTCGGAATAGCTCATCCGCCTCGGTGTCCCTGGAAAATCAACCGCGGCGATAATAAAGTTCAGGCGGGCGGAGGAATGGAGAAAACGATATACAAAAATTACCCTGCGACGTACCCAACCCAATGGCATCAAGTGGCAAGCGGAGCAGGGTTCTTGCCTCGACTCCGTGGGTAGCGACGGTGCTCGGAGTCAACGGGACAACTGTTACAGAAAATTTGCGATAGTGGCGCCTTTCAGGATGGTGACATAGGAAGTGAATTTGGAAAATTGGCGACGGTGCTCTGAGTCAACGGGAAAACTGTTTCTGGAAATTTGCGATAGTGGCGCCTTTCAAGGACAGTGACCTAGAAAGTGAATGTTAAAATCCATCAACAGTGCTCTGAATCATCGGGAAAACCGTTCTGAAAATGTACGAAAGCGGCGCCCCTCATGATGGTGGCCAAGGAAGAGAGAGCCGTGCAGGCGTGCTTCTTCTACCACCGGTAGGGAGCTACCGGCCGACAATATGCGCGATGATAATTGTTAAGAGGGCCCGACGGGCAACCTCGAAGGACGGTAGCGATGGCACAAGCCGCAGAGAGCGAAGGCACGCGGCATTGCTCGTGGTCACGAATCGGGAGTGATTAGAGAGCCCGACGGACAATCTCACCTCAGGGCCGGCAAGCCTCGGCAATGCTGCGTCAGACTCGAGCAAAGCAATGAGAGCGTGGCAGGCGGGCTTCTTCTGCCGCCGGTAGGGAGCTGCTGGCCGACAATATGCGCGAAGATAATTGTTAAGAGGGCCCGACGGGCAACCTCGAAGGACGGTAGCGATGGCGCAAGCCGCAGAACACGGGCACGCGAGCATTGCTCGTGGTCACGAATCGGGAGTGAGTAGAGGGCCCGACGGGCAACCTCACTTCAGGGCACGCACGTCTCGGTAATGATACGCCAGACTCGCGCAATTCAAAGACAGCCGGGCGGGCGAGCTTTTTCTTGCACCGGTAGGGAGCTGCAGGCCGACAGTATGCACGATGATCATTGTTAAGAGGGCCCGACGGGCAACCTCGAAGGACGGTAGCGACGGCGCAAGCCGCAGCGCCCTCCATGTCGAGGTCAAATATGAGTCTGCGGTGAGTACCCACTGTGCTAGGCCCCTCAGCAGCCCTCGAAAGTGGCGACAGTTTCGCAGATCGCAGCCCCACACAGGGATGACCAGGTAGGAGGCAAGCTGGCACGCAGCGACGAGCGAGGTACGATGCAGGAGGGGAGAGTAGAGGAGGAGGGGAGAAGGGAGGAGAGCGGAGAGGGGGCGGGAGAAGGAGGAGGAGGAGGAGACGCGACCGCACTGCTCTATTCAAAACGAGAACCCAACAGCCCCCCAGGGATGGCGAGGTCTAATCTGAATCTGCGGTGAGTACCCACTGTGCTGGGCCCCTCAGCAGCCCTCGAAAGTGGCGACAATTCCACAAATCGCAGCCCCCCAGGGATGGCGAGGTCTAATCTGAATCTGCGGTGAGTACCCACTGTGCTGGGCCCCTCAGCAGCCCTCGAAAGTGGCGACAGTTCCACAAATCGCAGCCCCCCAAGGATTGCGAGGTCTAATCTGAGTCTGCGGTGAGTACCCACTGTGCTGGGCCCCTCAGCAGCCCTCGAGCTTCACAGATCGCAGCCCCCCAGGGATGGCGAGGTCTAATCTGCGTCTGCGGTGACTACCCACTGTGCTGGGCCCCTCAGCAGCCCTCGAAAGTGGCGACAATTTCACAGATCGCAGCCCCCCAAGGATGGCGAGGTCTAATCTGAATCTGCGGTGGGTACCCAGTGTGCTGGACCCCTCAGCAGCCCTCGAAAGTGGCGACAGTTTCGCAGATCGCAGCCCCCCAGGGATGGCGAAGTCTAATTTGAGTCTGCGGTGAGTACCCACTGTGCTGGGCTCCTCAGCAGCCCTCGAAAGTGGCGACAGTTCCACAGATCGCAGCCCCCCAAGGATGGCGAGGTCTAATCTGAGTCTGCGGTGAGTACCCACTGTGCTGGGCCCCTCAGCAGCCCTCGAAAGTGGCGACAGCTTCGCAGATCGCAGCCCCGCAGGGATGGCGAGGTCTAATTTGAGTCTGCGGTGAGTACCCACTGTGCTGTGCCCCTCAGCAGCCCTCGAAAGTGGCGACAGTTTCACATATCGCAACCCCCCAGGGATGGCGAGGTCTAAACTGAGTCTGCGGTGAGTACCCACTGTGCTGGACCCCTCACCAGCCCTCGAAAGTGGCGACAGTTTCACGGATCGCAGCCCCCCAGCGATGGCGAGGTCTAATCTGAAGCCCCGTAAGACGTCACTCTGCTCGCCCCACAGCAGTCCTCGAAAGTGGCGAGAGTTTCACAGATCGCAGCCACCCAGGGATGGCGAGGTGGAGGGAAGAGAGGAGCAAGGGAGGAGAGGAGGAGGGAAGATAGGAGAAGGGAAGCAAGAGAGGGGAGAGGAGGAGGGAAGAGAGGTGGAGGGAGGCGGGAGGAAGGAGTGGAGACCGCAGTGCTCTATTCAAAACGAGTACCCAACGCAGGAGGGTTGGGAACAAAAATAAAAAGAAACAATAAGAACTGAAAAGGAAAAAAGAAAAAATCAAACAGAAAAGAAAACAGAGGAGGAGGAGAAAGAGAAGGAAAACTCTCAAGTTCAAATGTATTAGATTTTAGTTACAAGCGCTTTATGAAAATTAAAATTTTTAAGTGCTCGCTCATGTGCTTCATTTTCCATGGATAATCAACCCCAGGGATAAAAAAATTCAGAGGGGGGGGGCATGGAGAGAGAGAGAGAGAGAGAAAGAGAGAGAGAGAGATACATCATAAAGAAAAAGAAAGGAAGGACTTAAAGAGAGAATATATATTTAAAAAGAAAAGTAGAATAATAAATGAAAAGGATAAAGAGAAGAGGAAAGGAGGATAAAACAAACAATCTGAATATTCAAATGTATTAAATTTTATTTACAAGCGCTGTATGAAACTTAAAATGTTTAAGTGCTCGTGTAGGGTAGCTCACGTGCCTCGTTTTCCCTGGATAATCAACTTCAGCGATAAACAAGTTCAGGGCGCCAGGGGGAGGAGGAGGAGAAAGAGATAGAGAGACAGAGAGAGAGAGAGAGACAGAGAGGCCAGGAAGGAGAAAGAGATAGAGAGACAGAGAGAGAGAGAAAGAGAGACAGAGAAAGAAAGAAAGAGAGACAGAAAAAACTACAAAGAGACAGAAGGACATTGGTTTCGCTTGAGACATCCTGAAACAACGTGTTCGCTTCGCTTGATGTTGTTGAAGTAACTTCGATGGCGAACTTTTCCCGTGATAATGAAGTTCGGCCTCCGCGCCCCCGCGCCCCCGACCAAACTCTTATTGGTCGACGATAAAAAACTCTAACGACTGAAGGGGGGGGTAACTTGATTATCATCGGCATCTGGTTAAGAATCCACGAGTGTTCGTGCTTACCCCGGGGCGTCAGGACCCCACGCGTGTTTTCAACGCTTGTCCTGCCCTGGGGCGTTGGGAGCCCACGTGCTGTTCACGCTTGTCCTGCCCTGGGGCGTTGGGAACCCACGTGCTGTTCACGCGTACCCCGCTCGGGGGCGCTAGGAAACCACGTGTGCTCACGCTTGTCCCACTCTGGGGCGGTGGCGGCCCGCGTGTGTGCACGCTTGTCCCGCCCTGTGGCGCCAGGGACGCACGGGCGTCCACGCCTGTCCCGCCCTGGGGCGTTGAGAACCCACGTGTTTTCCTGCCTGTCCCGCCCGGGGGGGGGGGGTAGGAACCCATGTGTTTTCAGGTGTGTGTGTGTGTGTGTGTGTATGGTGTGTGTGTGTGTATGGTGTGTGTGTGTGTGTGTGTGTTCGATGCTAGGCGTTAACAACCCACGTGGTGTCATGCTTGTCCCGCTCTGAGGCGTTAGGACCCTCCGTGTGTTCACGCGTGTCCCGCTCTGGGGCGTTGAGAACCCACGTGATGACACGCTCGTCCCCGCCCTGGGACGTTAGGCACCCGTGCGTTGTCACGCTTGTCCCGCCCTGGGGCGTTAGGCACCCCTGGGTCGTCATGCCTGTCCCGCCCTGGGGTGTTAGGAAGCCACGTGTATTCACGTGTCCAGGCCACCCGGGGGGATATTATTTGACACGCGGTCAGTCGTCTGGGCCAACCAAAGCGGGGGGCACAATAGCAAGAACACATTCAGGAATCGAGGACGGATGCATGATACGTGGAATAAATTATGATGGGGGCCTCCTGGGGGCTTCTGGGACGCCTCCTGGGGCTTTCAGGAGCCGTTCGGAAACCATATAGTTTCGCGTTTGTACCGCTCTGAAGCGTTCGGAACTAACGTGCTTTCACGCGTTTCCCGCCCTGGGGCGTTAGGAACCCATGTAGTTTCATGCGTCAAGGCGTTAGGAACCCCTGTCCCGCTCTGGGGCGTCTAGGACCCACGCTTTCTCACGTGAATTCTGCGCTGGCGGGTTAGGAACCCATGCGGTTTTACGCTTGCCTCGCCCTAGGGTGCTAAGGACCCACGTGTTTACATGCGTGTCCCGCTCTGGAGCGATCGGAACCCACACGGGTCCACGCTTGTCCTGCTCTGGGGCGCTGAGAACCCACGTGTTGTCACGCTTGTCCCGCCCTGGGCCGTTCCGAACGCACGTGTTTTCACGCTTGTCCCCTTCTGAGGCGATAGGAGCCTACACATGTTTTCACGCTTGCCCCGCCCTGGGAAAATAAGAACCCACGTGTTCACATGCTTGTCCCGCTCTGGGGCGTTAGAAACCCACGTGTGTTCACGCTTGTCCCGTTCTTGGGCGTTGAGAACAAATTTGGTTTCACGCTTGTCCTGCTCTGAGACGTTGGAAATCCATGTGTTCTCAAGTTTGTCCCGCTCCGGTGCGTTAGTATCCCATCTGTTGTCACGCTTGTCCCTCCCTGGGGCGTTAGGAACCCACATGTTGTCACACTTACACCGCCCTGGTGCGTTTGGAACCCGCAGGTGTTTTCACGCTTGTCCCGCGCGGGGGCGTTAGGATCCCATGTGTTGTCACGCTTGTCCCTCCCTGGGGCGTTAGGAGCCCACATGTTGTCACGCTTGTCCCGCTCGGGGGCGTTGGGAACGCATGTGGTGTCACGCTTGTCCCGCCCTGGGGGGTTAGGAACACACATGTTTTCACGCTTGTCCCGCTCTGGGGCGTTAGGAACGCATATGTTGTCACGCTTGTCCCGCTCGGGGGCGTTGGGAATGAATGTGGTGTCACGCTCCGAGGGCCACGATCCCTCGCAAATGCCGGTCCGACAGCACTCCCAGAACCACCTGGGCATCGGAGGAGGAGGAGGAGGAGAATGAGGAGATTGAGCAGGCACGCGCGAAACGCACTTATTAAAAACAACATGGGACTTGACCTCTTCTGCATCGGGCGGAAATCCGCCGGCCCTCTTCGAACTTGGCACCGGGGACAGGCTGACCAACTAAACGAGAACCCTGGGCCCCCGCCCTTCCTGGGAAAGAACGGGGCGAATTGCGGTGAAGAGGGTATTCGCCGTAATGGCGGCATCGGGGCAAACAGAATCACGCACTCGAGATCGTCAGCAAAGGCGTCCCGCCCGACTCCCGCCGTAGGGTGTCGATCTGCTCGCGCAGTGACCTCGCCAACGGGATGGCGAGAGAGGCCAAGAGTGTATGCTTTCATTCGCGGCGATGACGGTCGTTATGGGGGTGGGAAGAGGGGGGGGGACGGGGGGGGGCATAACGTAACGCCTCCCCTCCGCAGACTGTGGCGCACTGCGGCAGTGCCGGGGACGCACCGAGGGGGGAGCGATACATCATAGGGGGGGGGAGGGGGGGAGGGGAGGTGATGGGGCACAACGCGCACCATGGCCCCGAGGGGGAAAGAACAAACTGGCTCGGCTCCCGGACTGGGCGGGGGTCGCGAGCCCAGGGGAAAATGGCGGAGCAGAGAAGCCGCTGCCGAGGACAGGTGGGGGATCGGCGCAGCGAGGATGGGCCCGGCCAGGCTGAACAACGCAGCGACTCGCCCGTGGAGAGAAGAAGGCGAAGGCGGACGGAGGGAGGCTGGCGGGTCGAGAAACGAACGGGTTTTTCCTAAGCGTCCTGCGGTGTCGGGTCCTCGTTTTGAAGAGACAGCGCCCTGCGTCTCCTCCTCTCCTCCTCTTCTCCTCCCACTCCTCCTCCCACCCTGGCCGCTGCCCTCTGCGTGGCCACCACTTCCGCCAACCCGGCACGGCGTTTCGTGGCCCCACAGGAAGCTCCACCGAAGACCGCACCGGACGCGGGAGGCTGGCGGGTCGGCAGACGGAAGAATTTTTTTCGCACCATCAACGCAACGAAGGTTATGAACTCCACCCTCGAGCATTGCAGATCAAGACAGCAGGGCTGCGCCGCAGCGTGAGATGGATGGGGGCGAGTGACCGTCGTCGAACCGCACGCCGTCCGCACGCGTCGGCGGATCGAGAAACAGAAGGGGGACCCCGACGTCTGACGTCGTTGCGAGCCTGTCATGTTAGAAGCGCGCAAAACACCAGTAGCCGGAGGCGAGTGCCCTTCTTGATGCATGCCGTCTTTGCTCGATGGCGGAGACAAAGACCCACTTGCCTGCTAGACCCCTCGAGCCAGATCGATCCGCGATGGCCCCTAAGGCACCCGAAGCCCTGGGCATCCTAGCAATTCTGATCGTCGAGATGCCGCGCGCGATGCGGTCCTGCCCTTTCGCCTTAGACATCCTTGCAACTTTGGGCTCCGAGATGTTGCGCAAGAGGTGGCTGAGCGCGTCTCGCCAAAGACATCCTCACAACTCTGCGCTCCGACATTCCGTGAACTAGGCGGTCCAGTGCGTTCCCCCTGAGACATCCTCGAAATTCTGAGCTCCGAGATGTTGCGCGCGAGTTGGTCCAGCGCCCTCGCAACTCTGGTTTTCGAGATGCCGCGCGCGAGGTGGTCTGGCGCGCTTCGCCTGAGACATCCTCGCAGTTCTTGGCTCCGAGATGCTGCGCGCGGGGTGGTCTGGTGCGTCCTTGCAATTCTGATCTCTGAGATGCCGTGCGCGAAGAATTTCAGTCAATGTGGCCTGAGGCCGCGCACGAGGAGGCCCAACCCGTTTCGCTTGACACATCCTCGCAACTCTGGGCTCCGAGATGCCGCTCGCAAAGTGGTCTGGCCTGTTTCGCCTGAAACATCCAAGCTGCCGCGCGCGGGGTGGTCCAGCGCGTTTCGTCCGAGACATCCTCCCACATCAGAGCTCCGAGTTGTCACGCGCGAGGTGGCCTGACGCGTTTCGCTTGGGAAGTCCTCGTAACTCTGGGCTCCGAGATGCCGCGCGCGAGGTGGACAGTCAGGCGCGTTTCGCCTGAGATATCCTCGCAGCTCTGATCTTCGATATTCCGCGCGAGAGGTGGTCCAGCGCGTTTCGCCTGAGACATCCTCGCAACTCTGGTTTTCGAGGTGCCGCGCGCGAGGTGGTCTGGTGCGCTGCGCCTTAAACATCCTGGAACATCGGAGTTTCGAGATGCTGCGAGAGAGGTGCTCTAACCCATTTCACATGAGCCATCCTAACAACTGTGGGCTCTGAAAGGATGTGCGCGAGGTGGTCCTGGCCGTTTCGCCTTAGACATCCTCGTAATCCTTAGCTCCGACATGCTGCGCGCGAGGTGGTGTGGCGCGTTTCGCCTGAGGAATCCTCGAGGAAAGAAGGGTAAGACCCGAACCAGCCATTTGAATCCACTATTGCTGTCGAATTGTGCTCTGAGTGGGGTCTGGGCGCCGCCTGGTACATCCTCGCATGCTGCGCGAGAGGTGGCTTGGTCCGTTTCGCATCAGACATCCTCGTAACTCTGAGCTTTGGGATGCCGCGCGCGGGGTGGTCTGGCCAGCGGCAGGAAAGCGGGGCCCCTTTGCAGAAGGGCCGACGCGCGACGCCAGCAGTCGGCCCCTCCCCAACATCCTCCTCCAGGGCCAGTCTTTCCTCCTGCTGCCTACCGTTGCTGCCTACCGTTGCTCGAAATACCTTTGTTGCTGCTAGTGTTAATGCTGCAGATACCTTTGTTGCTGCTAGCGTTAATACTGCCGGTCCTCCTCCTCTTTCTCTTCCTCCTCCTCCTCCGCCTCCTCCTATTCTGCTCAATTATGTTATTATGGTAAACGCCTGTCTATGCGAGACGCCCCGAACAACAAAACACGGCTAGGCCTCCGCCGCCCTACTTCGAGCGGAACCTGCGGGCAAACCTGTGCCAAAACGAGCTCACACGGATGCCAGCGTCCAGCTCTGTCCCCAAGTCGCGTCTTCGACCCAAGGTTCAAGGGGCAACTCGTCATAATGTATCACCACTCTTCTCCTGGCAACCCTTACCAGTGCCGGACGATCATGCGCGCCAGGCAATCTCTGATGGCTGGCAGTCCATCATTCGCAGTGCTGAACAGCTGGGAAAGATGCCTTGACGGGTCTCCCCTTCTGCCGCTTGAGGGCCTTGGAGGGCGGAGCGCTCGGGCAGGGTCTGCACAACGAATCGACCCCTGCCCAAGTGTAGCCTTCGGTCCGCACTTGGTGCAACACATCACCCATCCAGTCCCCGCCACCCGAGCTCCACCCCCGCCCCAGACTTTGTACATTCTTAAACAGTGGCCCTGCAGAGCCGTCAGAGCCTGCACCCCTTCGAGCACGCGTGCATTCACGCCCTCATCGAGGAAGGACTCCTGAAACATGGAGACAGCCAAGTGGACAAACCCATGACGCGAGCCAATCTTTTGTTTTAGCATTCGGCCCTCATTGTGATACTTGGCGAACCCACGCCGAAACTTGGTTTGACTCCTAGTCTGGACATCGCGGTTCTGATGCCCGCCTTCACCAGGAAACCCAGATGGATCCGACCAACACAACGAGCTTATCAGAACGTCCTGGAAGCCAACCCATTTGAACACATCGACCTGGATGTCTTGAAACTCGCTGATCAGCTCCTGTGTTTTCACCGTGTTTGGGTGCTTGGCCGCGCCCCCCTTCGCATGTCCATCCGCGTCCCTGTTGCCAGCGCGCTCCATGTGCGTGGATTCGCTTTCTAAAAAATTGAAAGGCGCGGCGCGCCCCTGCGTCTTCCTCGCGAGGGCCCCATCTTCAAAGACGCGACAGTATACAAACCCCACGCAGGCCCTGGGATGTCTCGAGCCAGTCGCGCCAATCGGACCCGCAACCCGCCCCAGGAGTCCCGCGCAGTCAGCGAAGAACGCGTGGGCATATAATATGCGTGGCCCCCCCCCCCCGTCTCTAGCTTGTTGCAGAGGGGAATCTTCGCTGGCGCCAGCCCCAACTGAAAGAGACTTCCAATGCAGCTCAACAGTCCAGCTCGAAAAAATCAAACAGACGCGGGGCCGCTGGCCGATCCGCCAGCGAAACCACATCCTGACAACAACAAAAAAACCTTGCCGCCGTCAAGCTTGTTAAACCCCCAAAAAAACGAGCACTCAGAAGCTTTCGGGGCCCCAGAGGTGGCCTCGCGGGGCCCAAACGCGATCCCCGCGGCAAACTTCTCTTCTTCCTGGCAAAGGTCCCTGATCCTCCCGGCTGCGTCCTGGGCCCTGACCGACATGCAGACCCCCCCATGGCTGTCGATGGCGGGGCGCTCGAATCTCCCGCGGCGCAGCGATCCTGGAACTTCTGTGCAGAGCCAGCAAAATCCAATTGGGCCCACATTCCGATTTCAAACGCGCGCCTGGCGGCGGCCACGATGAGTTATGGATTCCGGCCCGCTCGCCATCCTGGAGACGCCACCCCCGAACAAAAGCCTGCGCAAGACGCGCTCGAGCCTGCTATTCTGTCCGCGAGCTCCACTGTAAGCCCTGCGCCCTGCACCCCGCCGCGCCAGGCCGCGAACTACGAGGGGCGCCATGGGGCAAACTATCAACTTCCCCCACGTCTGCCCGCGGGAAACATCGCGAAGAAATCGGCGCCCACCCTATCTCTCCGAGCGCGACGAGGAGCGCGCGCGCTGGCGACGCGGCCGCCGACCGCGGGGAACGGCAACTTTTCGGCTCGCCTACAGCAACAACCATGACAATTCACGTAATATCTAAACTCGGCGCGCCGTCCCGCGCCGTTCTGGCCAACTGATAAATGACATTGGGATGGCCCGGTACGCGCGGCAACTTCATGTCTGTTAGCCTCCTACAGGCAAAAAATTGCACGCCCCTGCGCCTGACGCGCCTGCCGCGCTGCAAGGCCCGAGGCAGCCGCGCCCCAGAGAGCCCCGAACTGAGACCCAGCCCCGTAAACGCCACTGACCACCGCGCCTGCTGACTTCAGTTCAACGAGCTTCTTGCGCCTTCCAACAGCTTTCCTGAGCTTCTTGAGCGCCGCGGTGTTCCTCCTGATTCCCTCGACTTCCGTGTCGCATCCTAAGGATCGAACAACCGTTTTGCCACTGCGCCCGAAGTCCTTCCTGGCCACCGCGAGCCTCTTGGCGGCCTCGCAGTTGGAGCCCGAAAAATATGTTTCTTGCCCGAGCCCACAAGCTCAAACTCTGCAAACCCTTCTTGAACTGCGCCCCCGTCTCCTTCAAATTCTCACCAATGAACTTCGACCGGCAACTGGGGGGAGACATCATCGACGACATTGCGCACGTAAAGCGCGGGATAAATCGAGGACAACGTTCTCCCAATTCCGTGCAAAACTATCTTCGTGAATCCGGCAGCCGAACTGCAACCGACTAGAACCGCGCCCGTGAGACGCGTGATCCATGAGACTGCACCCGCGAAAGCGGTCGCCCTGGGTCCTGCGCGCAGCGCAACGGCCGACATAGTCAATCCCGAATGGACCCCTGCCTCCTGGGTTTCAACGGAAATAACATTCCAGGAGGTACCCTCGCGTTGTCATTGTCTAAGACCACGCAAAGAGTGCATGCGTCAAAGCTCCTGGCTGGAGCGCGCTCGCTGAACGTTGAGCGTCGCCGGCCAGCCCCGTCGCGCCCCGTGCCCCTGGGGCCCCAAATGGACGGAGAGCGGCGACGCATGCCCCAGACGTGGCCTCGATTTGTCAAAGACAATCCCCAAACCTGAAAATCGAGCATCAACGCCAGCGGGCGCAATCCAGCGTCGTCAGGTTTCCCTGGGAACACAATAGCAGTGGGGAGCTGATCTGGAATCTCGGACGGGGCCGTCCTCCCAAGACATCATGACGTCCACCAAGCGGCCCAAGTACTCTGTCCCAAGGTGCACCCAAGAACGAGGATTGCGGTCGCCAGTACCTAGCCCAGCATCATGCTTGAACCGAGTGAGGGGCCACCGGGCCACCAGAGGGCTGGGCCCCCCAAGAGGCTCCGAGGCCTTCGCTAACTGGACCTGGGCGTCCGTGATCCCCGACTTGCGGTGTTATCAATCGGACCCCAGCTCCAACATCAAACTCCCGATGGCCTTGCCGCCCTGCATCTCGATCCCCTGCTCATTCCTTGGGCAAGTCACCAGACTCGTGTGCTTGCTGCAGGCACGAGCCGCCTTGCCTTCCTTTAGCGACAGACTCCTTAGCCCACACCTTCCAGCGTGTCCACTGCTTCCTGGAATGCTTGGCCATTGAATGATCGCGCGTGGCTCTGGAAGCAAGCAAGAACACGCCGATCTCACAACCTTCGGTCGCCTCACTGGCTTCGAACAGATCCTCCATCGAAGGCGCGATCACAATAAACTGAGGCTGCAAAAATTGCGTCGGAGGAAACCATGCCTTGCCCGCAACCCCTGGGACCGCCCAGTATATCCATTGCGTCGCCCCCCATAAATGTCGTAAGCCCTACATAGCCCCAGCTCAACGTTGTCTAACCACTCTTCCCAAGACACCTGGAAACTGATGTCCGCGCCCCCAGACTGCCATGCCCAAGCTCTGTTCCCAGGCTCTCTGATGCAACCTACGTGCTGCTTGGTAGGGAACTTCTTCCACTGGACCATGACGTGGATCGGGGGGCTAAGGTAAACACCCTTCATCCACACCTCAGCTGGCCACTGGGGGCAAATTTTACGTCGGGCGAGGCGGATTCTGAACGACTAATTTAGAATATCCGAAATAATACCCACAAATGGTTAACAAATGCTCAAAACATTGTCGCCCGCCTATTTTCTTGCTATTCTTGAATATTCCTCCTGTATGGGGGCAGGTCCGACTTAAGGCTCATGTGGTGCATCGTGCAAAACCTGCACTCCCTCTCGGCGCACTGGCCCTCAAAACATGGGACACAATGAAAACGAACCGACCGATCGCGTTCGCACTGGCAGCACATGCAACCTGGAGGCCTCTTGGGCCCTTTTGGGGCTGTCTTTTGGCGGCGCGCACAAGGGGGTGGAGGGAGGGCGGGGAATTCTTAGGAGGAGGCTGCTTATTAGAAGGCGCCTCCTTACATCTATAGACAAGGCCCGCGCCTTCTAAGTAACAGGGGTGCTTTTAAGAAACCCTCCCCCCACCCCCCTCTGCGTGTGGCTGAGTCTTGAGGGCCTCTGAAGTCGTCGTGGGGCTTCTTTGGAAACGTCTTGGGCGCTCTGGGGGCGGTCGTGGGGGCCTCTTGGGCCGTCTTAGGCCGTCGGAAGGCCGACAAGGATTACATGTCAGAACCCACTAGGAAACACCACCGCCGCTCAAACGTTGGAGCACCAGGCTCGTAGTCCATCCGCTGCGGGGTCCACGTTCGCGCCGCAACCGGTCATCCAAAGAACAGTGCATCGCTTCAGGAAGCGCCCAAGACCCGCAAGAAGCTATCACCTCCAACTCCCTGGGAATGGTGACAGTAAACCGACATCCATAGCAGGCCCCCAGATGGCACCGCATGCGCATGCCTCGCACACACACACGTCCAGCCTGGGGAATCTGACCTATCTCCTGAATGTGAATCGTCATCTGGTTGAGCTGTCTCCAAGCGCCACTGACTAGACCTGCAGAGTCGGCCATAGCATGGTCTCCAGGAATCACCGCAAGACGGAATTCAGCTCCGAAGCACTTTCTTTTCAAAGCCCCTACATTGCTGGCGATCGTTTCAGGACTGGCAAGTCTGGTCTCTTGCCCCACCAGAATCTGAGGTTGGTCTCCAGACATACTGCCGTCAAGCCTCCATTCAAGAACAGTCTCCCAGGAACTCCAAGAGTTGGCGCTGCAAGAGAAAAACCCAAGAGGTCGTTGTTGTTTCCTCTTGGTGATTCGCCGAGGCAACTGAACAGGATGCTGTGCCTCACCAGTGCCACGCGTAGCTGCACAGACCGTGTGCTCCCACAGGTGCGACATCATATCCATGGTGTTGCAGCTGACTCTACCCTGGTCTTCCATCTTCCCAAAAAAGCATATCAACTGCAGAACAACTAGGAATCTGCTTGCCACCACCAACCGTATTAGCTCGAAACTCGTCACTATGTCGATGTCGGCCTTCGTGTGATGCGACGCACCGTTCCTCCAGCGACTCCCTAGACCTGGGACATCAAGTGGATCACCGCACCGAGGCGCCAGCTCTCCTCCTCCTCCTCCTCCTCCTCCTGCTCTTCCTCCTCCTCCTCCTCCTCCTCCTCCTCCTCCCTCTCCTCCTCCCGCTCCACCTCCTCCTCCCTCCCATGCCATTAATTTTCTGATGAGAGGAATGCTGAACAAGAAGAGTTCGAAGAAGACTCCAGGACCCTGAAATTCAGCACCAACGTTTGGCACACCATACTTTACGCTGCATCTTTCGGAGACCTCGTCTGCCCCATCGCACCAACCAACCATGTCGCATCCATGTCGAATACATGTCGAATCCGTGTCGACTCCGTGTCGAATCCGTGTCGGATCCACGTCGGATTCACGTCGAACCCACGTCGGAGTAAAAAAAGCACGATCACTTGCAAGACGGAGTGTTATATCAAACATATGTGTTGAGAGAGGGAGGGAGAGCGAGGGAACCTCACCAAAGGGGATGAGGGAGGAGCAGGAGAAGGAGGAGAAGGAGGGAGAGAAGGATGAGGAGGACAAGCGATCCCGACTCCTTCCCCGTGACTGCAAGGCCCCCCTCCACCCACAATTGGACTCGGCGCTGATCTGGGGGCGCGGGGCGCGTTGCCAGCGCGGTCCCCGACGCCTCGGCCGTTGGGCCGCACGGGACATGCTACGTCAGCCTGCCCCCCCCTAGCTCAACGCCCCTACCACTTCTGCTCGTCTTGACGATGCTGCTGCTGCTCCTCCTGCTCCACCTCCTCACCCCCTTTCTAAGACGGGCACGGCCCTGACCAATAGATACACCGCTACTCATCCCTCTCCTGCTGCTGCTGCTGCTCATCCTCTTTCTCCTCCTCCTCTTCCTCCTCCCTCCTCCTCCTCCTCCTCCTCCCCGAGACAGCTCCCCAGCGAGTGGAGGCCAAAGCCTGTTTGCAGCGATCGCCTCGTTGAACTTCTGCAGCCCCTTGTCTAGCCGGTTCTCCAACACGCGTATCTGCTTGGCCACGGCCTCCCGCGGAAGGGGCGGGCTCGCACGCGCGCGCGCGCGGGGAACGGGCGCGAGGAAGCAATCCCCGGAGCCCCTTCCAAACAAAAGCGTGCTCATCGCTCCAAGCAGACCGTCATCCGCTCGCCCCCGCCGCTCGACCTTCTCTTGCAGCCAGTGCTGTCCGTCCCTACCCCCCCTTCCAGAGGCAGGTCCCTGGCAGCCCCCCGTGCCACCCCGCCCCCACGGGGGTGGCACGGTGGAGCCGCAGAAGGCTCGACCACGCCTGGCTCCACAGCCAAGGCGCGGAGATCAGGGCCGCTCTGTGCTCAGGAGCGGCTCGGGCTTGCGGGCCGCTCCTCAGATGGATGTGTCGTGGCAACTGCTTGTGGCCCGGGCCCGCCGTGGCCGGAACGGCCCCCGGTGTTCCTGACTCTGCGCTCCCGACGGTAGCACGATGACTGCAGAGCCGTAGAGCCTGTCAGCAAGCCTCTAGATTCGAGCTTCGGCGGCTACGCAACGAGCCACCGTGCCATGCTTGCATGCACACCTGCCTGCGGCAGAGCGTGCGATGCTACGTTCACAAGCATGCGCTGTACGACTTGCGGACGACTTAGCTGCCCCGATACGCAACGCGCAACCCGTAGCGTGTCGACACGGAGCTCAACACGAAGACTGAATACGCAGTTCTGGTGCGATAAGTTACGCTTGTCGAAACGTGGGCCAACACGTGCCGAACTACCTTTTTGTTCGTCGGCGGCGAGGCGGAGGCGATCCGCACCAGCGTCGGGCTAGCCGGGGCACCGATAGGCAAATTGTCCGGCGTGGGGAGGGGGGGGGGGGCGGCCGCGCGGGGGGAGGAGGAGAGAAGCGCTCAGAAGCGAAGACTTCCGCGGTGAGCGGGCCGGGGCGCCCAGCCAGGGCAGCGTGCCGAGCTAATAACGCGCAGCGTGCCAGCACGGACGTCTTGAGCACGGCACGCGTTGCGTCCCCCAAACGGGCGTATCAGGTCAGCTATCGGCGGCGAGCGAGGGGGAAGTGGGAGGGAGAAGGAGGCCTTCTCAGAAGGCTCGAAAGCACCCCGGCCTTCTGAGAGGTTCCTCGAGCCTTCCCCGAAGGCACAGCAAACCTCTCAGAAGGTGCGAGGATTTCTGAGAAGTCCCGCCGCCTTCTGCGAATGCATCCTCCTTCTCACTTCCCACCAGGCGCGCCGCCGAAGTAGGTTTTTGGATCATAACTCGGGCCTCGGGCGGCCGTTCGGGAGACGCTCCTGGCACCCGGCACCCCCGGAACGCTCTCGCCGAGGCGCAGCCGCGGGAACGCATCCGAGGCTGGAAAACCGTCGAGTACCGACGAAGACGTCCGAAAATCTCGAACCTCGAACCACGGGGCTCGCTCACCGCGGAGGCTAAGGGCAGCGAGCATCGCCCCGAGAGGGCCCGAGAGGCGAGGCGCGGAGCAAAGGCCATCCGAGAAGGCTCCGCCCCGGCGAGGCCCCTCGCTGCCCCCCCCCCTCCCCGCCTGCAGCAGCGGCGGCCAGAGGTCCGGCACCCCGAGGAGGGGCTTCGCGTATCCCCACCAGCCCATTCAGAAACCCTGCCCTTCAGAGCTGACGAGAAAAGGGACGACGAGACACATCTAGGGAAACAAATACAGCAAGGGGGTGGCCTTGGAAAGTCTCTTCGGGCCATCCCTGGGTGCCGCGTGGGGGCGAGGGGAATAGGAGGAGGGGGAGGAGGAGGAGGAGGAGGAGGAGGAGGAGGAGGAGGAGGAGGAGGAGGAGGAGGAGGAGGAGGAGGAGGAGGAGAAGGAGGAGGAGGAGGAGGAGGGGGAGGGGGGAGGGGGAGGAGGAGGAGGAGGAGGAGGAGGAAGAGGAGGAGGGGGAGGAGGAGGAGGAGGAGGAGGGAGGAGGAGGAGGAGGAGGAGGAGGAGGAGGGGGAGGAGATGGAGGAGGGGGAGGAGGAGGAGGAGGAGGAGGAGGAGGAGGAGGAGGAGGAGGAGGAGGAGGAGGAGGAGGAGGAGGAGGAGGAGGGAGGAGGACAAGAAGTCGCGTTTCAAGGAGGGCCTCGCCTTCGGCGCCGCCTCGCCATCCCGGGGAGGGAGGGCGGCGGGAGCCAGCAGAAGCCAAGCAGCGGCGGGTCCGCCGGCGGAACGCAGAGGCGACGACCGGGCGACGCGACTGCTCGCACGACGGGTGCCCGGGAGCCCCGGCGGAGAAAGGAAGTGCACGGGCAACTCGTGCCAGGGAGGAGGCGGGAGAAGGAGGCAAGGGTCTCGGGCGCCCACGTCGAAGCTTCTCGAGCGGGGCGCGGCCAACGAGAGTGGCCGAGGAGGGGCAGAGGAGGCAGGGACACAAGGGGTGCCTCTCCGGGAAGGCTGCCCATCCTCACCGTGCGTCCTCCTCCTCCTCCTCCTCCTCCTCCTCCTCCTCCTCCTCCTCCTCCTCCTCCTCCGGTCGACTGACTGTAGGAACCTCCGCTGCCCTGCTGCGCAGAGCACGCCACGCCCGGCGCACCGACGCACAGAGCTCCGCACGTGGACTTGGAAACGTAATTAGGCATGGCGCGATGCGTTCCCCACAGCGCGGGCCAACCTGTGCCGAGCCAGCACGCAGCGCACGGACGCGGAGGTCTTCCGCACAGCACGTGCTGCGCTGAAGCACGGGCGTAGCGAGGCAAATAAGGTACGAGCCAATCTCTCTGGCCGCCCCGGGGCATGCGCCGCCGATGGCAGAAGAGCTCGGCATCCTGTGCAGATGCACAATGCTTCGTCTGCCTGCGGGATGGGGGGGGGGGTAAGGGTGGGGTAGGGGCAGGGATGCGATTAGGAGGAGAATCGCTCTCAACGGCCCCTGGAAGAAGGACCCGTAGGCATCCAGCTAGTTTCGCTCCCTGACCCCACCTTGGACCCCCCCCCCTCTACGGACCCCCAACGGAAGGCCCACCCCACCCCCCTCCGCACGCGCCCAGGCAGGCTCCCGTCCCCCCCTCCCTCGCCCTCTTCGGAGGCAACCCTCGGCCTCCCTGCTTCCAGCGCCTCCCGGACTCTCCGGGTGGGCTCCCCCTCCTCCCCTCCGACCTGCGCAGCTTGGGCCCGCGCGCGGGAGCGAGGCGCGACCCGCCCCCCCTGGGGGGGGGCGCGGTCCTCTCGAGAGCGCTCCGATGCACAACGGCGGGCGTGGGAGCCAGGGAGACCACCCTCCCTGCCCCCTCGCCATCGCTCGGACGTCCATCCCCCGTACACTCGTCGGCCTCGTGCGTCGTTTTCTTTTTGTTCTTTCCACCGGGTGCTCCGAGATACTCCTCGATGGCCCGCGCCGCGACAAAAAATGCATTACGTCCGAGGGATGCCGAGCCCCTCGGGGCGGCGGACGGGGGGGGGGCTCAAGTCGCCACCCTGGCGGTATACGCAGCCCGGCGTCTACGCGGCTTTCTCGTTCTGGCGGGTGGCTTTGCATGCAGTGGAGGACAGTCCACAAGAGACCTTTCACGAGAAGCCCTGCCCTGAGACCCCATGACGTCCATGGACTCTTGGTGTGGGAACGCCACGCTTTACATGGCAAAACCCTCGAGACCCAAGAAGCCCAGGGCACCCAGGAGGCAAGCAGGGTGTTTCTTGGCAGGCGCCCCCAATGTAGCTCAACCCCCCCTCTTTCAGCTCCGACCCGTTCACTGGGCGTTCTGCGCGCTGCTCTCCCTGCGGATGCTCTTCTTCCCCCTGCTCTTAGGTCGGGCATGTCCCCCTACAGGCGGACTCTGGGCGAAAAATTTTAAAAAATACACAAACATACCCCCAAATAGCCAAAAAGATATTCCAACAATCGTCCCCAGACTATTTTTGCAATTATGATTTTAGTGGGGTCCAGCGCCGATCCGAGAAATCCGCGCGGACCTCCGAGTCTTAATGTTTCTGTCATTCTTCCTTCCCCTCCTCGGTGGCCCTCGCCGAGACAAACGGCACACGTCCGAGGGACGCCGAATCCCTCGGGGCGGCGGCCGGGGGGGGAGGCAGGCACCGCGAGTGCGCCGCGAGGGTCCACCCTCCCTGCCCACTCGCCGTCGCTGGGACGTCCATCCCCGTGCACTGTTCTGACGAGCCTGCTCTCCACCACCACCACCATAAGTTGGAGGGGGAGGGAGTCCTCCTCCTACTCCTCCTCCTCCTCCTCCACCTCCTCCTCCTTGTCCTCCTCCTCCTTCCCCCCTCCAACCTATGGTGGTGGTTTTGGAAAACGGGCCTATCATGTTCAGCTTCGTGCATCTCATTTTGTCCACCGTGTGATCCAAGATGCTCTTCGAGGAGGAGGAGGAGGAGGAGACCAGCGTAGATGGAGGAGGAGGAGGAGGAGAGGAGGAGGAAAAGGAGGAGGGGGGGGAGGAGGAGGAGGAGGAGGAGGGGGGGGAGAAGGAGGGGGAGGGGGAGGGGAAGGAGGAGCAGGAGGAGGATGAGGAGGAGGAGGAGGAGGAGGAGGAGGAGGAGCAGGAGGAGGAGGAGGAGGAGGAGGAGGAGGGAAGAGGGAGGAGAAGAGGGAGGAGGGAGAAGGGAGGAGAAGAGGGAGGAGGGAGGAGGGAGGAGAAGAGGGAGGAGGGAGGAGGGAGGAGGGGGTGAGGCAGGCACCGCGAGCGCGGCACGCCGCCCCGAGTGGGAGCGCGCCCCCGCGCGCGCCGCCTGAGGCGGCGCGGCGCCTGGAAGCCTCTCAGATGGGGTCCGAGTAGGTATGGGGTCGATCAGAGGCCAGCACGCTCTCAAAACGAACAGAGGCCAGCACGCTCTCAAAACGAACAGAGGCCAACACGCTCTCAAAACTAACAGGGACTCTCGCGACTCGCCCGGGACTTCCTCGAAACGTTACCCAGACGGGGCGGAGGCTCCTTTTCAAAATGGGGCTTGCGCCTGCACAAGAGCTGCACGGATGCAAGGCAAATCCTTTTCCAAAGCGGGACTTCCGCTGAGCACGTCCATCGCTTTGAGAGGCCTCCCGGATGGGGTCTGAGCAGATGGGGTCTGAGGGCGCCGCATCGCCAATGCATCGCCGATGCGTCGCCGATGCATCGGCGCCGCATCGGCGACGTCGTCGGGGGGGGACGCACGGTCTCCACCTCGAGCCGCATCGTCGATCCATCGGCGAGGAGGCCTGGAGTCTCGCGGCCGCGAGGGCGGGCGCAGGCGAGCGCGAGGTCGGGCCCAGAGGGAGAGGCTCCGGAGGGAGACGCTCCAGTTATAGGGAGGAGTGATAGTAGGAGAAGGAGTAGGAGGAGGAGGGGGAGGAGGAGAAGGAGGAGGAGGGGGAGGAGGAGGAGGAGGAGGAGGAGGAGGAGGAGGAGGAGGAGGAGGAGGAGGAGGAGGAGGAGGAGGAGGAGGAGGAGGAGGAGGAGGAGGAGGAGGAGGAGGAGGAGGAGGAGGAGGAGGAGGAGGAGGAGGAGGAGGAGGAGGAGGAGGAGGAGGAGGAGGCAGCCGCTGTTTTCTTTTTTTCGTCGGGAGGGCTAGGGAGGATTATTGAGCCCCACGGGAGGGCTGTTACGCCAGGGTGGGCCTCGGATGAAAGGAGACCAAGTCGGATCACGCGGGGTTGAGCCAGACTGTACGGGATCAAGCTGGATGAAGCGGTATGAAACCCTTTCTCGAACCAGGGCAAACGCAGAATTTCACCTCCCAGGATTTGCATCCGAACTCCGGGAGGGAGAGGCTCCAGGAGGATCGGGCGGGCGAGTCGAGACTGCGGCAAGGGAGGAGGAGGAGGAGGAGGAGGAGGAGGAGGAGGAATAGGAGGAGGCAGGGTGGCATCAATCCGAATTGAGTTGTGGCAGGACCGGCTAGTAGAGCAAGCTTGCCTGGACTGCGAGAGCTAAAGCATGACAAACTGATCAGCATGGTGCCACACTAAGGCAAGGGCACATAGCGCTATGTCGGGCATGTCCCCCTACAGGCGGATTTTGGACGAAAAATCAAAACTACCCCCGCAAAAAAGCTCAGAAATAATCAAAAATAATGGACAATCGTCCCCAGACAACTTTTTGACTATTCTTGAATACTCCTCCTGTAGATGGACATGCCCGACTTAAACATAGCGCGACGCTCTCGACAGCCCCGCATATGAGGCAGAGCAGGCAAGTGCAATGTAGCCAAAGGAGCAACACGCGAGAAATTCAGCGCCGATCCTGTTCGAAAACTCTGCAGACGAGGCAGAGTGGGGAAAATGTGACGGTGGCGAGAAAGGCAACACACCAATGGCACGACTTAGAACATTAGCGACCGTTCACTTCGAAGCGCATGCCTGCAATTGCCCGGTAAGTCTGACTCCCCATCATATTCCTCCGATACGTATGCCCACGTGCGAGCATGAAGGAATACTTCCGTGGGTTCACTTATCGAGTGTCGTCTTAGGCATTGGTGTGCCAACCGAGTCGCTTGTTCCACCATATGATCCAAAATGCGAGGTGTCGAATATACAAGGGTGCGCTTTTTTAAACACGCGCGCAACCAGAAACAGGCCAGAGACAAGCAACAAATCGCAGACAGGAGCGGCATCGGGCCTTCGTGTTGTCCAGAGAGGCGTTGACACCACCATGTGTTGCCATCTCCTCGCGGAGGCGAGCGAGGCATCACTGCCTAGCGGCAGCCACAACAACACCCGAAACACTCAAGAGGTGCACCGCCCCACCGCCGGGACCGGAGCTCATCCAAAGCCTGACCCTCGTGTAGATGCTACTGGTTCGGTCCATCGCAGACGGCGAATTACACCACCGATCGAGAAGTCGGGTGCCCAAGTCCCGATCGACCGACGGATCGGATGGATAAGCGACGTTGCCGCGCCTAGGCGGACGGCTCGTAGACTAAACTCACAGATTGAGACGCTATGGGATCGTTCCTCCTGACTTAGAAAATTGCTCGTCACCATCCTCCTCGTCCTCCTCCTCCTGCTCCGCTTTCCCGTCCTTCCTTCTCCCCAACCTGCTCCTCATTCCAGACCAAGGCCCGGACCCGTATCCAGATTAAGAGACAAGCTCGGTCTCGAAGTTGGGTTCACAACAGCACGAACATTAGAAGGCAGCGCATGCAATGGAGAGGGATATGATAAGGCTGAACGAGGAGGATGGGGAGCAAGAGGACGAGTGGAATGGGAAAGAGGAAAGGAGGCATATGGCATATGAGAGGAAATACGACAACAAAGATCGTGGGGAAGCGGTGAATGGCGAATCAAAATGTGGTGGCACACCCATCCCTCTCCCTCCCATTTTCACCGGTCTCCTCTACAAGTGCACACTATCAATACTGCTCTCTTCTCCCCCCTGACTCTGTCTGGAAGATGCTCCGCCCTCTCCGCGAATTATCTTACGCACAAAATTGGGCAACATGATTGCATAATTTATTTACCAATCCGATCGCTTCAAGTGTTTTAACCTGATCATGATACTCCCGCTGCAACGTGGGCCTCACTTCTGCGCTTCCGGTCCTTGAAAGTCGCGCCCTCGCCGCAGCATTAGTCTCATTTCTGTGTTGTCGGTCCTCGAATGGTGCTCTCGCTGCGGTTCTGGCCTGATTTCGATTGTTCAAAATGCGGCTCCGGCCTCATCTCCAAATTGCCGGTCCTCCAACATGGTTTTCTGGCTGCGCCTTTCACGCAACCCTGGAAAAACATATATCAGCCAGCGTTGACTCCAAATAGATTGATGGACAGGAGAATACACCCCCATCTATTTGGAAATAGCTGGGGGGTGCCATTGGAAATGAGGGGGGGGGCCATTAGCAAAAAAGAAGGGGGGGGAGGGGGGGCCATTGGAAATAAGGGGGGGGCCATTGGAAAAAGGGGGGAGTCCTAACGACCAATTACTTATGATGAGCTAAGACTCCTATAGGGCAAGCGCATTTGGACGATTAAAGGATACGTTCTGACCACCCGCCGCGGTGCCGCCGAGGGAGGGCGGGGGATCGCCCAGGCACGCGCTCAGGAGATGCTGCCTCTGCTGCGCTTGGTGTCTGCTTGCGCGGCGAGGCCGTAGCCTCAGAAGATGCTGCCTGTGTGGCTCCCGGTGTGTGTCGGCCTCTCGTCGGCTCTGCCCTGAAGATGGCATAGGCCTCATATAGCAGGAGCTTCGTGGGAGGAAGAACTGTCAAGAGCTAGTACCCGTGAGACGGCGGCGCGCCTATAGGGGGAAGGCGGAAGGGGGGCGGGCATTCTCCGAAGGAGAAGCTTTCTTCAAGCCTCCTCCAAACCCAGAGATCCGACGCTTCCGAAAACATGTAACATGTTGGATTCCCGACACGGTGCGGTGACAGACCGTGCGGTGACCTCAAAATCCCAAGACCTCACCGCACAGTCTGTCACCGCACGGTATTGGGACCTCGGAGGCCCCAGTCGCCCGAGACGTCCTCGGAGAACGACCCGAGTCCCAAAACCGTGCGGTGACCCCGAATCTCCACCGACTCACCACACGGTGTGGTCACCACCCCGTTCGGGGGCCCCCGAAACAACGCGGGAAATCACGCCCGGTGCCCCGGACCCCATCTTGCTGACTCATGTTTCGAGCCGGCTCGATCTGCGAGGGTCCCCGGGGCCCGACCACGAGGCAACACGCCCGGCGTGACGACGACGCCGCCGACGACGAGGACGATGAGGATGATGAGGATGATGAGGATGAGGATGCTGATGATGCTGATGAGGATGCTGATGATGATGATGATGATGATGATGATGATGATGAGGATGCTGATGCTGATGCTGATGCTGATGCTGATGCTGATGCTGATGATGATGATGATGATGATGATGATGATGATGATGATGATGATGACGATGACGACGATGACGATGACGTCGTCGTCATCATCATCGTCATCGTCGTCATCGATGGGGCCGAAAAAGGCAACACCGAGGGCGCTTAACGAGTGCCGCGAGACCAGGTCGGGGCGCCGTCGCGAGCGAGCGGTGAGGCACGCCGGTGGCGGCACCCACGGGCCCCGAGAGAGAATCCCACGCGCGCGCGGGCCACCGCACACTGCTGGCGGGGGGGGGGCCCGATCTGCTCTGCGGCGCCCGGGCTCATGCTGTGCTTTCGCTCGTCTTGGGGACTCTTCAATTTTCTGTTGTTTCGCTCATGTTTGTGTTTTCGTGTGTGTTTTTTAGGGGGCAAACGAGGAGCAACGGCGGCGGCGCCGAGCCCCGGAGAGGAACCACGCGCGCGGGGCCACCGCACTGGCTGGCAGGGGGGCGCCCCCGAGCCGAGCTGCTCGGGCCCTCGCTTGCACGCCCACGTGCCCCCCGCGCGCATGCCTCGACCTCGCGGTGAGCGTTGTCTCATTCGGCGTTTCGGCATTGGGCGGAAGGACCTCGACGTTCTCTTCTTCGACGTTTCTCATTCGACGCTTTCTCATTCGACGTTTCGACATTGGGGGAGGGGGAAGGGTCTGGCTCCAGACCTCTGCTCGATGCGGCGGTTTGCAGCAGTGCGTCCATATGGGGGAGACCTCACCTGCCTGAAACAGGAGCCACGAACAGCCAAGATCTACTCCATGGGGAGGGGAGGGGGGGGTGCGAAGGCCCGCGCCGATCTGAACAAAAAACAAGAAAACGATCACGCGCGTGTATTGTGCTTCACCAGATCGCAAAAAGTGCTCCACGATGGTCCTCGCCGAAATACGAGGCACACGCCCGAGCGATACCAAGCCTGAGCTTATGCTGTGCTTTATGTTTTTTTTATTTGGGGGAGAAGCACGGTCGTGGAAGCGGGCAACACGATACAACAGCTGGCGATGAGATGCGAGTGCCGTTGCGCTGCCCTGAGCTTTGGGCTACGACGCACTTCATCATCGGCCTCCATCGCCCTGGTCCGCTTCTCCCACTCAGCTCAGCACAAGATCAGACAACATCGAATCGGAACATCGGATCGAATCGACAAATGCGTCGGATCGGGCCGCATCGGCACTGAGTCGGAATCGAATCGCGTCGGCCGCGCCAACATGCCAAACAATGTCATGCCAGCATCGGGACGCATCGGATCGTCGGAAGATTGGAATCGAGCCCGATCGAGCAGGCCAGAGTCGATTTTGAATCGGATCGATGGGATCGAAAGGGACCCTGCAGTGGACATTCTGCCTGGTGCGCCTTCTCCTCCTCCTCCTCCTCCTCCTCCTGCGATGAGGCTGCATCCTGGCGCTTCGAGAACACGTCCACCTCCATGGTCGAAATCTTCTCCTGCGCGTGGGGGTGTGGGGGGCGGCCCGGCTCGGCAGGGATAGAGCAGGGCAAGACGCCATGGCAGGCCAGTGGTCAGTGGCACTGCTCTCTCGGTAGCTCGCTCCTCTGTCCATTGTGCCCACGCACGGGCTTAAACTTCACTGCGTGATCAACGTCAAAAGGGGAGGAGCATCCTGGATGCTTCTGAACAGCAAAAAGGGGCATTGTAAACAGGCTGCTCGCACGTCCGTACTGGTGAAAAGAAAACTCCTCCTCCTCCTCCTCCTCCTCATTCTCCTCCTCCTCCTCCTCATCCTCCTCCTCCTCCTCCTCCATCGCTTTCTTCATTGAGTACATCTATCCTCCCTGTCGCACCCCCAGATGCGTTGGTAGGGCCGGGCGTCTCGCCCAAGCTTTCCTCACCAGCAATGATTCTGGAAAAACTTAGAGCTTGCCACAATTTCACGGGCGGTGGCCGGACCATTCTCAAACGGTGGCTCTCGCCGAGAGGCGCCGAGCGCATGCGTCTCAGAGGTTGGCAGCAGCTTCATGGATGGAGGGCGGGCACCGCTTCACGGATGGAGGGCAGGCCTCTCTCTCAAAATGTGGCTCTCACCGAGTCGCCGAGCGCATGCGTCTCAGAGGTTGGCAGCAGCTTCACGGATGGAGGGCGGGCACCGCTTCACGGATGGAGGGCGGGCCTCTCTCTCAAAATGTGGCTCTCTCTCTCTCTCTCTCTGAAAATGTGGCTCTCGTCTTTCTGAAGTCTGCAATCCGTGTTTTGGGATATTCGTGAGGGTGAAGTCCCAGGACAGGCGTTCTGGCCCGATTTCGGGTGGTCAGGACGCAACATTCACGTGGATTCGCGGCGCTGTAATCGCAGGAATGGCGGTCTGGCACGACTGAGGACTGGCAGACTTGACGCGATAGAGAATTATCAGACGGTTGTCTCCCAAATGAGCCCGCAATAAGAAGAAATTCTGAGAGGGACCCATGAAGTAGAAACTTGGAGGGAGGGATTGTTACAACATCGTTGATGCGGTTTGAGTGAGCCTTGGTCATCCTCCAGCTGCTTCTGATCCTCCTCCTCCCCCTTCTTCTCCTCCCTGCGCGCCTATGTCGGGAGGCCGCCTGGTATGGGCAACGCGGGTGGCTCCCGACAGGCCCTCCGTGCTCACAGTCAGATCTCGAGCTGCTCAGCAGCGCGCAGGGCTCAGTATCAGTTGAGTTCAACAGATTGGGAGCCCCACTGCGATGTCTTGTCTTGTCTTGTCTTGTCCCCTGCTCCTCCCCCTGCTCCTCCTCCTCCTCCTCCTGCTCCTCATCCTCCTCCTCCCATCCTCCTCCTCCTCCTCCTCCTCGACTGGGTCTGCCTCGGCGGCTTCAACATGGAGGTGGAGCAGCTGGTGCAGGGCTGGTACGGCCCGGTGCAGACGCTGCAGCTGGTTCCCCCGACCCCGACGTGCTTCGGGGCAGCCGAAGGTAGCAAGACAGACCATGCCTTGGCCAGCCGCAGCCTCTTCACCAAGGTCGAGGCCTCGTGGGCCGACCGCCGTGCGCCGGCGTGGCCCCATGTCCCAGTCCAGCTACCCGTGCTCGTCGAGGGTCTCCCGTCGTGGCTTCGGGTTCCTGGCGAGCCCAGTGGCCATGCCAGGAGGCGAAGGCCCCGTGGGGGCTGCGCGCCTCTCTCCCGAGGTGCGGGGAGTGGCACAGGGCGAGGTTGGAAGGCCAGCAGGCGCAGGATGCGATTGGGCTGGCAAAGGCCTGGGACTTCGGACTTCGTGGTGTACGCCATCGGGCAGGAGCTGGCCGACCGTTGGGGGTACCATGGCGCCCAGCGACGGCAGCACGCCGGTCGAGGAGGTCCGCCCTCGCCAAGCTAGTGAGGCAGCAGGGGCAGCCACCGCGCCGCCGACGTTACCAGTCTGAAAGTGCAGCGGCTATGCAGGTGGCCGCGCGCTGGGCGAACCATGCCATGCGAGCCTGGGCCACCATCTGTCAGCGGGTGAAAGGTCTCCAGCAACCTCTGGCCAACAGCTCGGCAGAGACCGCACAGGTCGACGATATTTCCCAGATGCTTGTTGAGTTGGACAAAGTGTTCGGTAGCTTGTCAGGTCCAATTCAATATTGATGCACCTCCCCACAGACGCGTGCAAGTTTTTCTGCTCTGGCATGTACTTATGTGGGCAGCCGTCCTTCACGACGCCGGCCCAAGGCATCATCGACTCTGCTGACGCCAAGTGCAGGCAGCCTCAAGAATCGGGTCAGCGCAGCCCATCTTTTCACCAGGAGCCATCCTTTGCAAGAGGTGGCAGATATGGCAGTGCGCGGCAGTCCACATGAGCTCGTGGAGCGCGAGATGGACAGGTGGAAAAAGGTCTGCACCTGGCATGGCCTGACTCAGGCGGCAAGCCCCCCTGAACTGGAACCGTGGGACGAGTTGCCGTTCATGGTCGAGCCACTCTGGTCATGGTAGCGATAGGATCTGGGATTTAGAAAAACGGCCTCGGATTTAGAGCATCCGTTTTTGAATTTAGTAAACAAGTTTCTGCGTATGATGTCTTGTCTTGTTTCGATTCGGCGGCGCAGTTGAATACATCCGCTTCTCGCTTTAGGAAATCATCGCTTTTTCAATAACTTGTTTTTAAGAATGCGCGTTCGTTCATTACCATGACATATGTTAGCCGGTGGTGGTCTCTCAGCGCGGCCTCTATGCGTGCCAGGGTCGGAGAGCGTGACAAGCGTGGCCTTTCTCGACACCAGAGGGGTGCGCAGGGGGCGGTCTCTCAGCGCGGCCTCTATGCGTGGCAATTTCTCGACACCACAGGGGGCGTGCAGGGGGTGGTCCTCTATGCGTGGCAGGGGCTTGTCAGTGTGTGCGCAGGGGGTGTTACTTCAGCGCGGCCTCATATGCGAGCCATGGCGGGAAAGCGCGGCATGCGTGGCAGCCAGAACCGTAGGGGTGCTGGTTTTCATCCCTGCCGCACGCATGGCATATTCTCTTAACCTTAAGGGGTTCGCAAGTGGTGGTCTCTGAGCGCGGCCGCTATCCGAGCCGTTCGTCCAGGGCGTAGCAGGCGTGGCACTTTCTCGACATCATAGGGGGTGCGCAGGGAACGGTCACCAACATGATTCTCACATGCTTCACTTCGGCTATCATCACTCCAGTCATAATATAAGTATGTGGGGGTCCTCGGTAGCGCAATTTGTTGTAAGAATGCGCGTTCAGTCATTACCATGACCTATGTTAGCCGGTGAGTTCATGACGGTGGCGCACCCGCGATCGGTGACGATGGCGTTCAAGGGCACGCGCGGCGCTGGGCCCCACGTGCCCGTGCCCCCGCGAGCGCTGTGGCACTCACTTTCCTCAACGCAGGCGTCCACATCACGAGCGAGCTGCTCCAGCGCCGCAAGAGGCTTGGGTTACGTCCGTCGCGCCCCTCTCCAGGAGGAATATTCAGAAATAGTCAACAATAGTCGGGGGACGACTTGTTAGTATTTCTGAGCATGTCGGGGGGATTATTCGACTATTTCTTATTTTTCGTCCAACGTCCCCCTGTAGGGGGACAGGCTCGACCTAAAGCTTGGGGTCTGGCTCGAGAACCGCTGCTACAAGGAGTTGGTCAGACGGCCGAAAGCTGAAGGAGGAAATCGGGCCATTGCGTTAGTCCACACGCTCCTGCGTGTATGAGCGAAGGGCAGCCGTGCCATCTCCCGCGCCCGGCTGGCTCACATTGACCTGCCTGACATGTGGGGAGCCAGTGGTGGCACGCGTACGACTGCCGGTGCCGCCTTCGAGCATAACTTGGCGGCCGAGGTAGCGAAACTGCTGGGTCTGCACAGTACCGCCGCCGCGATGGACGCCTGGGAAGCCTACGAGTCGGTGCGCCCCAGCGCGCTGCTCGACGAGGTGCGAGCGCGGCTTCCCGCTTACCCTCTGCTGGATTGTTTTAGGTCGGGCATGCCCCCCTACACGGGGATTTTGGACGAAAGATAAAAAAATACCCCAAGAATAAAACAAACATCAAAAATGATCACAAAATTGTTCCCAGGCGATTGTTGGACTATTTTTGAATATTCGCCCTGTAGAGGGACAGGCCCGACTTAAGGATAGTTGCAAAAAACCATCGCCAGCCTCGCGTGCTGCGTGCTTTCGCTGCCTGGTCGGAGCCCGTGGTCTCGTGGCAAGGGCTGCTGGCGGGGTGCTCGCACTCCACCGCCAGCGTCGCGCTCTGAGCCCCGCGCGCCGTGAGGCGCGCCCGCTCGAGCCAGACCGTGCCGCGCGCTCTCGCTGACGATCTGACGCTGCAGTGCGTGGGTGAGCGGGCGGGGGAGGTCCTTTGTCTGTGGGGAGCCGTGGCCCGTTTCCAGGCTGACGTTCGGCCCCCCAGGACTTATCCTGCAGGGTTCTGATGTCGGGCAAGTCGGGCTTCGTCGCGGCCACGAGGGCGGTCGCTCAGGCAGCAAGCAAGCAGGTTGGGGCCGGCCTCGCCTGTGCCACCCACATGCGAAACCTCGGCAACGAGCTGAACGGAGCGGATCGCAGGCGGCCCATGACGAGCAAGCGTTTCGTTAAGCTGAGAGGTAGGTTGGCCAAGGCGCAGGTGCTGTGTCGTGCGGTGGGCTCTCGTGCATCGTGTCTATGGCGCACAGGCCTGCTGCCCAGCGCCAGTCATAGTGAGGCGGTGTCCGGGACCACGGATGCGGAGTTGCGAAAGCTGAGAGCTGCGGCAGGTGGTCTTGTGAATGCAGGGGCGCTCGAGGCAGCTCCCTGACCGTGCACCTTGCGACGCAAAGTGATCTTGGCATGTCCGCGTCTCTCTTGGCCACTGGTCCGCACCATGTGTGCCCGATGCTCCGCGAGGGTACCCGACGGTGGCAGGTGGCCCGCATCGCTAGGCACTTTCAGGAGTTCCCTGACGATGTGCAGCTGTGGCCGCGAGCTTTGCGCGCGATCTGGTCGGACTCGGTGTGGCCGAACGGTACGCTTCACGAGCATGGCGAGTCGACCAGTCTGCTGCCGAGGGTGTGGAGCACCACGAGAGACGCTTGGCCATATGCCTTTAACCTGCCCTGTGCTGCAGAACCAAACGATTGGCAAAGAGATCGAGGTGCCGTTGCTCGCTGCGTTGAAAAAAAACGCGTGACCAGTACTTGGAAAAAGGACCTGTCACCAGAAGGATCACGGACCAGCATTCTTTCGAACTGTGTTGGTTTGCCGATGAAGCCGGAACCAGCGCGGCACACTGCAGCTGAATCTCGCATCCATTTTTGGGGTGATTGGAGCAGCCCAGGCAGCAGCCGTGGTCGACTATACCGACGGCTCGGCGATGCACCCTAGCATCCCCGACCTGCCCCATGCAAGATTGGACGTCGTTCGGGTCTCCGAAGATGGGGTTCCGTTGAGACTGGTGTTCGGGGGAGTGCCTGGGGTCCTTCAAACAGGGGGGATTGCTGAATGGCTGGCCGTCGCTCGAGCTCTCGAGGTTTTGCCTCAACTGTGCACTGTGGTGTTCGACCTGCTGTCTTTGGTTCAGGAGGGGCAGAAAGGGTCGGCGGCGGACGCCGGGACACCTGGCAAGCACGCTGCCGCATGACCTCATGAGTTTTCCTGGTGTCCCGCCAGTGGGGATTTTTCGGATGCGGTCCTGGCCCGCCCTGGTCCTGGAGTGCCGTTCCTGCACGTGGGGCGGGCCGTGAGGTGCTGGAGCTGGACACTTGTCGTCAAGATGACGGGCCTGAGCCACGAGGCCCGCCCCCCCCCAACAAGACCTGCCCCGATAGATACACACGATGTTAGGCCGCGTGCCAGGAGGAATGAGCAGAGGCGTTTCGCGTGCAATGTATCGACGAGGTCCCAGCTGGGCCTCAAACACCTCCGCACCATGCGTAAATTCTAACAGTGCTCCCCGAGTGAAGTGGCTCACGGCTCGGTTATTTGAGCACTCTCGGGGGGCTTGGGGTTCATGATGGGCCGATTTTCCACCACCACTACCATATTCAGGAGGGGGAGGGGGAGGGGGAGGGGGAGGAGTAGGATGAGGAGGAGGAGGGTGAGCAGCAGGAGGCGGAGGAGGAGGAGGAGGACCTCCTCATCCTACCTACGGCAGCGGTGGTGGAAAATTGGCCCATCATTCCACCCGCCTCGTCCGAGGCCGCGAGGGCCGCGGTGTGGAGGCTCCCGTCTGCTGGAGCGGGGACGGACCTGTGCGCCCAAGCCTCCGCGGAGAGACGCGGCGAGAGCCCGCGCCCCTCACAAAAACGGGTGGGCGCGCCACGAGCTCTGGGGCGCGCCGGGTGCCCGAGCCGATTGGGATCCGCCGTGCGCCAGCGGCAGCCCCCCCATATCCTCCCTCCACCGCCGCCCTCGACGTCCCCCCTTATCGTCTTCCTCCTCTTCCACCCCCTCCCCGCCCTCCCGCTTCTCGTTCCTCCCGCCCTTCTCCTTCCCTCCCAGTAAACTTCCTCCTCCTCCTCCTCCTCCTCCTCCTCCTCCTCTGCCTCCTCCTCTTCCTCCTCCGCCTCCTCCTCCTCCTCCTCGTCTTCCTCCTCCTCCTCCTCCTCCTCCCCCCCTCCTCCTCGCCTCCCCCGTCCGTCGTCCTCGCCCACCTCCTCTTCGCCTCCTCGCAACCTTTTGCGGCTCAAGCCTGGCTTTCAGGAGGCCTGGGTGTCCCGGCGGTTGGCGCTCCAGGGGGCGCAACTCCCAGGCCGATCTGGGACCTCTGGACGCCCGAAGTGGGCACGGGAAACATGGGTACAGTGCCGAACCACAAACGTTGTCCCAAGCCAACCGCGGCCGCTGTTGGGCAGGCGGCCTTCCGTCTCGAAGGGACGCGGACCGCGGCGGCGCGGACAGCGAGTCCGGTTCAAGATGCACAAGAACTCCTGCTGGGCATCGTACCCACCCTGTCCGTACCCATCTCGCTCGTGCCGAGGACCGATGCCTCCGTCGTAGGCTGTGGCCGGCGTCCGTGGGGGCGGGGGGGGGGGCCGGGGGCGGCACGAGCAGCTCGGGGGAGACAGGCGCTCGCCCTGCCGATGTCGGTGGTCTTCCGAGCCCGCGGCCTCGACACGGCCGAGGTGGGTCCGTTAGTCTTCAGTCTGTCGGCGGAGTGCCTGCTTCTCGGAGGGGCATCAACAGGTCAGGAGCCTTCGGCGGGTTTGTGTAAAGGACTCTCGCGTGAGCCCAAAGCACGTGCCGACCAGCAGCCGACCGAAACTCGGTCGGTTGGAGCGTGGCGAGCACCCAGCTGAGAAGTAGGGTGTGCTAGATCCCTCTGCAAGGCGCGGTCGGGCAACTGGGACGCGCTCTTCTATCGCTCGTTACATCCCTTTCCTCCTCCTCCTCCTCCTCTTCCTCCTCCTCTTCCTCCTCCTCCTCCTCCTCCTCTTTCTCCCCTCCTCCCCACACCCCTCACATGTTCCGTGGCCCCTCAGGTAGCTCCACCGAAGGCCCAAATGGCAGGGTGCTCATGGCGTCCCCCCGCTCAGCTCGGCACACGCCTCACACGTTTTGCGGCCCCCCACCGAAGGCCCCAGTGGCAAAGCCCACATGTCGGCGTTGCCTCTGTTCGGCCCATCTGTCAGATATTTCATGGCACCACACGGAGCTCCACCCAAGGCCCGAGTGGCAAAGCCCGCATGGCGGCGGCGACTCATTTCGGCACGCCCTTCGCGCGTGCTGATGCCCCATAGGGAGCTCCACCGAAGGCAACGCCAGCATGGCGGCGGGGCTTCATTTCGAAGCACACCTCACGCGCTTCGTAGCCGCATAGGGAGTTCCACCGAAGGCCCGAGTGGCAAAGCCAGCATGGCGGAGGTGTCTCATTTCGGCACTCTCCTCACACGCTTTGTGGCCCGAAGGGAGCTCCACCGCAAGCACCCATTGCGGCGTTCTCATGCGTATCCTGGCTCATTTCGGTACACCCCTGAATCGCTTCGTGGCTCCATGGGGAGCTCCACAAAATGCCCAGTGGCAAAGCCTGCATGTGGGGCAACTCCGCTTCGGCACGCCGCTCACACATTTCGTGCTTCCATATGGTTCTCCGTCATCTGCCCCACTGGCAACGCCCCATGTAGAGTAATTCCGTTGCGGTGCACGCCTCACACTTTTCGTGGCCACGTAGAGAACTCCACCGAACGCGCCAGTTGCAAAGTTCGCCTGCGTTCCCGCTGCCCATCATGTCAGCGCGCCTCACATGTTTCGTGGTAGGGAGCTCCACCGAAGGCCTCAGTGGGCAAGTTCTCACGCGATCCCGCCGTCCATTTTGGCACAACCAGCACGCGCTTCGTGGCCCCATAGGAAGCTCCACCGAAGCCGTACATTTCGGCACACGGTTCGTCCCCATCCCATTACGCTCTCGGGGGGGCACAAGCGGCCGTTCGGGGCGATTCGGGCCCCGAGTGACGATCGCCGGCCGTCTTGAAGCCATCTTGGGCCATCTTGCGGCCAACGTGGCCCGTCTTGGAGTAAGATCGGGCCGTCCTGGAGGCCCTGGAGGCATCTGGGCCTCGGGAGCGCAGATCTGCTGCATGTTGTAAAGGTTTGTGCCCCCGTGGAGAACAGGCGGTGCGTGCGAACGGGTGCGGTCTGGAGAGGGGCCCAAACGCCCCAGGAATTTCCGACAAAACACAAAGATAAGACGATGATAACATCGTGTGGGGATAACTCGAGAATCTCTGAGATCCCGCGGCATTCCCAGAACGTTCCAGAACGCTCTGTGAGAGCGTTCCAAAACTCTCTGGAGCGAATTTATCCTCGTCCTGGCCCCCTTCGACAACCTGCGAAGGCCTCCAGAAAAAAGACTGCCGCCAAGCGCCGATGGCCTGGGAGCGCGCCGGACCCCGCGCCGCCAAGGCCACCGCCGCCTTACCACTGCCGCCGTCTACGAGGCAGCGCTCCAGCACCGTATGACCTCGGAGGAGGAGGAGAGCGAGGAGGAGGAGGAGGAGGAGGAGGAGGAGGAGGGAGGAGGAGGAGGAGGAGGAGAGAGAGATGAGGAGCAGGAGGGGTGAGGGGTCGGGGAGCAACGGGGGAGGAGGGGCGTCGAGAGGCAGACGCACGGAGCCCTCGCGGGCTGCCGCGGCCACGAGGGCGCCGCCCTCCCGGGAGGGGGAGGCGGCGGCAGAGGCGCGTTGGGCGTGGGGGGCGCCTGGAGGCTGCTGGCCTGCTCGCTCTCGGCCTCGAGCTTCTCCTGCGCGGCGAGGTGCGGCCTCCTCCACGGCCTCCTCCGCCCCATTCAGTGTCCTCCTCCTCCTCCTCCTCCTCCTCCTCCTCCTCCTCCTCCTCCTCCTCCTCCCCCTCCCCTACCTTGTCCTCCTCTTGTTCGTGACTCTCCTCCTCATCCTCATCCTCCTCTTCCTCCGCATCCTCCTCCTCCTCCTCCCCTTCCTGGTCCTCCCCTCCCTCGTCCTTCTCGGCCGCCTCCTCCAAGCCTCCTCCACATTCCCCAGGCAGTGGTTGCTCTCACGTAGTGGCTCTTACTCGGGTTGCACAAAGAACTGGGTGGGTGTGGCGAGGGCTCGCCTGGAGGGCGGCAGCGGGCGCCTCGTGGGCGCCACAGTGCTCACTCCATGTAGACTCCAGCACATCGGCATTGCCCACACCACATAGGTTGCACCACATGGGCTGCACCACGCGGATTGCACAACAGCTTGCACACACATGGCTTGCACAACATCAGCTGCACCACCCAACTTGCGCAATCTGGCTCAGACTAGATAGGTCGCACCACGTCGCTTGCACCACATAGCTTGCACAACACAGCTTCGATACCATAGCGTACACCACATAGCTCGCACCACGTATGCACTGCATACATTGCGCCACATCTATTAGGTCTACGATGACAACCAGATGCTGGTAAGCCGTCCCTATCGCACCACCAAGCGTGTCCGCAGGCTGGGCTGGGCGTTTCATTCTTCGGGTCAGAATATCGGCCTGAGCCGAAACACTTCCAGCAATCACACAAAATGGGTGCTGGTCGTTTTCGACATGCGGCTCATGATTGTCCGTTGTCTTCCGAACGTGGCCCTCGCCAGAGCACCGTGCACATTCGACGTCTAAAAATCTCCAGCAGATCACAAGCAGAGGCCAGCACGCTCTCGAACCGAAAGGGGCTCTCGCGACTCGCCCGGGACTTCCTCGAAACGTTACCCAGACGGGGCGGCGGCTCCTCTTCTAAATGGGGCTCGCGCCTCCACAACAGCTGCACGGATGCAAGGCAGCTCCTTTTCCAACGGGGCTTCCGCTGAGCACGTCCATCGCTGTTAGAGGCCTCCTAGATGGGGTCTGAGTAGATAGGGTCGAAGGGTCGCGCCGCATCGGCAATGCATCGCAGATGTATCGGCGCGGCGATGCATCGGCAATGCATCAGCGACGTCGGTGATGCATCGGCGACGTCGGCGTGGGGACACACGGTCTCCACGTTGAGCCGCATCGTCGATACACCGACGATCCGGCGCGATCCTCCGACCCCATCAATTCGGACCCTATCTAGGAGGCCTAGAACTTAACCTTAGGTCGGGCATGTCCCCCGACAGGCGGATTCTGCATGAAAAAGAAAAAGATAGTCAATCACACATTCAGATGCTCAAACTTTGTCAAGAATCGTCCCCAGACCATGTGTGGGCTGTCTTTGAATATTCCTCCTGTAGGGGGACGCGCCCGACTTGAAACACACACTCTTGTCGCATCCTTCGTGGCTCGAGCCATGGACGGCCGTGCAGGTCCAACCGGAGCTCCCCGCCCGAGCTGTGGGCCCGCGGGGCGCTTCGTCTTGCAAGAGGTGGAGGCTTCGCGCAAGCAAGCAAGAATCACATCCGCCACCGTGCCCTTGAGGCACGAGTCAACCTCCTCCTCCTCCTCCTCCTCCTCCATCCTCCTCCATCCTCCTCCATCCTCCTCCATCCACCTGCTCCTCCCCCTCCTCCTCCTCCTCCATCCTCAATCCTCCTCCTCTTCCTCCTCCTCGCCCTGCTCCTGCATCTTCCTCCTCCTCCATCCTCCTCCTCCTCCGCTTCCTCCTCCTCCTCGCCCTGCTCCTCCATCTTCCTCCTCCTCCTCCTGCTCCTTCTCCTGCTCCTCCATCCTCCTCCTCCTCCTCCTCCTCCTCTCCTCCTCCTCCTCCTCCCTCCTCTCCTCCTGCTCTCTCCTCCTGCTCCTCCATCCTCCTCCTCCTCCTCCTCCTCCTCCTCCTCCTGCTGCTGCTGCTCACGGCGGACCTGGTCGTAGACCTGAAGCCGTCCTTCCCCTGCTCCTCCTCCTCCTGCTCCTCCTCCTTCTCCTCCTCCTCCTCCTCCTCCTCCACCTCCTCCTCCCTCCTCCTCCTCCTCCTCCTCCTCCTCCTCCTCCTCCTCCTCCTCCTCCTCCCTCGTCCGTCACCGCAAGAATGGCCTCAGGTCCGTGGCCGAATCCCTTAAGCCCCAGTCCTCAATCCTGGGGATGCTTTGCGGGGCCTGGGCCCTGACTTCACACATCCTCTGGGGCTCGTCGCGTGCCTCCTGGGCCCCGTCGTGTTGTGGCACGTGACAGGCCAAGAGGGTCCCAAGAGGCCCCCAAGACGGTCTAAGAGGGCCCGAGTCGTCGAAAGACCGTTCCAAGACTCTAAGATAACCTCAAGACGGCCCAAGATGCCCCCCGAATGCCTCAAGAGGCCTCCAAGAGGCCTTCTAAGAGAGCCCCAACAAACAAATAATTGATGTTCGCGAAGCTCTTCAACGATATTTGCCCTCGCGCCGTTTCGGCTTCCCGACGCTCCAAGACGGCCCAAGAGGCCCCCAAGATCGCCACACTACGGCCCAAAAGGCCTCCAAGAAAGCCCCAAAACGGCCCCAGATGCCCCAAGACGGTCCAAGAGGCGCCCAAGACGATTTGAGGGGCCCCCAAGGCGGCTCAAAGAGGAGCCCAGCTGGTGTGGCCGAGACAGTTCGAGCCCTTGGCTCCGAGATGCCCCCAGGAGGCAACCAGGAGGCCCCTAGAGGTCCCCCCCAAACCCCCAAGAGGCCACAAGAGGCCCCCGAGAGACCCCCCAGAAGCCCCAAGAGGCCCCCAGCAGGCTCCCAAGAGTCCCACGACTGCCCCCAAGAGGCCTCCGAGAGCGCTCCGAAGAGGCCCCAAGAAGCGGACCCACAACCCAGGCACGGCGGCGGGATGGGCCGAAAGCGATTAGATCCGCCGCCCCCTGCTTGCAGGGGTGCACGGCGTGCTGGACGATTCAGGTTTTGGTTGTGGTTCTTTTTCTACAAGAACTCCCCAGTGGGCTCCGGCACGTCCCGCCGGGGTCCCGGGAGGAAGCCGAAAACACCTCAATCCGGAAAAAAATCCTCCAAAAAACGGCCGTTTCGCTCGGGACATCCTCAAAAAATCGCGAAGATGGCCCAAGATGGCCTCCAAGTCCGCCCGAGATGGTCCAAGACGGCCTCCAAAACGGCCCAAGAGAGTCCAAGACGGCCCAAGACGGCCCAAGAGGCCCCCCAGAGGCCTCCCAGACGGCCCAAGAGGCCTCCAAGAGGTCCTCCAGGAGAGTCCGAAGAGGCCAAAATCATTGATTTTCCCTTGGTTTTTGAAGGATTTTGGCATTTGCGCCTTTTCGGCTCTCCGACGGCTCAAGACGGCCCAAGAAGCCCCCAAGATCGCCCAAGAGGCCCCCAAGAGAGCCCCATGATGGCCCAAGTGGCCTCCAAGATGGCCCCTAGAGGGCCCCAAGAGGGCCCAAGAGGCCTCCAACACGCCCAAGATGGCCTCCCAGACGCCCAAGATGGCCTCCAAGACGGCCCTGGAGCATTCCAAGCGGGCCCCAAGTCGGCCCATAGAGGCCCCCAAACGGCTTCCGACGGCTTCAGACGTGCCAGGAACCCACCAAGATGGCCGAAGTTGGCTCGAAGCTGGCCCGAGACGGCCCAAAAAGCCCCAAAGATCGCCCAAAGCTTGCCCAAGAGGCCTCCAAGACGGCCAAGATGACCTTCAAGATGCCCACGTGTTCCCCGAAGGCTTTCCAAACCGATTCGGGGAACACGTGGTCCGATAGCTTGGCAGGTCTGGCCTCCAACGTTCGGCCACATAGGCGCTTCCAAAAAGGCAGGGGGCGGCGGTGATTCGCCGTAGGCGTCTTCGATACGGGACCCGTGAAAATGAAACGCCTGAAGGGAGGGTGCGGTGTGTTGCAGCATCGCTGATACATGTTGGGTTTACCCTAGTCCTCCTCCTCCTCCTCCTCGGCTTGCTGTAAGGCCACGGAGTTCGGAGCTTATATTGATATTGGACCGAGAAAAGAAGCGATGGAACACATGAAACGCATGCACGTGCAGATGAAGAGGGGGAGCCACGACCCGCAATCCACTGGCCACCTCCGCGCCCCCACACAGGAGAGATGGGTGGTCAGCCGTGTCATCCATCGTCCCTGTGAGCCATGCGGTCGTTGGCCAGGTGCAGGTCGGCGAACGGATCAAGCGGCACAAGGAAGGGAGACGTCCGTTCACGAACGATCCACACTCGCGCATCCGATATTCCTCCTCCTCCTCCTCCTCCTCCTCCTCCTCCTCCTCCTCCTCTCAATCATCATCATCATGATCATTATCATCATCATCATCAGCAGCAGCATCATCATCACCATCAGCATCATTATCATCACCATCATCATCATCAGCATCAGCATCAGCATCAGCATCAGCATCAACATCATCATCAGCATAATCGTCATCACCGTCATCATCATCAGCATCATCAGCATCATCAGCAACATTATTATCATCATCATCAGCAGCATCAGCATCGCCATCATCATCACCAGTATCAGCATCAGCATCATGACATTGTCAGCATCATCATCAGGATCATCATCATCATCATGCCCATCACCCGCCTCCGTCTGCACGACTTTCACATCCCCGCCGCTCCCCACACAACCTTCCCCCCACACATGCACCCTCATCCACCCACAAGTTATCCATCATCCCTTCTGTCTCCCACGCCCGGTGCCCGTTGCTCCTGCCATCCTCCTCTTTCCCACTTCCATCTCCCTTTCGTCGTCGCCTTCCTCATCCTCATCCTCCCTCCTCTTCCCTTTTCCCACCTCCTCTCCCCCCCTCCCCGCATCCTTCACTCTCTTCCCAGTGCCCGCCCGAAATCTCCCCTCCCCATTCCCTTTGCTGACCTGCTCCGCCGCTCCACCCCGACAACGCCCCTGCCCTGGCTCCGTGAAGGCATCTGCCCCCCCCCGCCCCTTCCAGCGCCCGGCACCACGACCGAACGGCCAGGCCATCTCCTCCTCCTCCTTCTCCTCCTCCTCCTGCTCCTCACTCCTCCCCCTCCCCCTCCCCCTCCCCCTCCGCCTCCACCGCCTCCACCGCCTCCACCGCCTCCACCGCCTCCTCCTCCTCCTCCTCCTCCTCCTCCTCCTCCTCCTCCTCCTCCTCCTCCTCCTCCCCTTCCTCCTCCTCTCCTCCTCCTCCTCCTCCTCCTCCTCCTCCTCCTCCTCCTCCTCCTCCTCCTCCTCCTCCCCCATACAGTTTCCTTATACATAACTTCTCCCTGTCGCACCCCGAGGCCAGTTTTTAGGGCGGGCTGGGCGTTTCGCCTGGGACTTTCTCACACATGACCCTGAAACTGAAACATTGGCAACCGTTTCACAGATGGAGGGCGGGTCGTTTTCAAAATGTGGCTCTCGCCTGAGCGCCGCGCACATTCGGTGTAAACAGTTGCAAGAGTTGCACCGGTTGAGGGCGTGTGGTTGTCAAATCGTGGCTCTCGCCTGAGCGCCGAGCACATTCGTTATTAAACATGTGCAAGAGTTTCACCGATTGAGGGTGTCAAAATGTGGCTCTCGCCTGAGCGTCGTGCACATTCGATTTTAAACATTTGCAACGAGTTTCACCGATTGAGGGCGGGTCGTTATCAAAATGTGGCTCTCGCCATAGCGCGGCGCACATTCGGTTTAAACAGTTGCAAGAGTTTCACTGATTGAGGGCGGTTCCTTCTCAAGATGTGGCTCTCTCCTTAGCACCGCACACATTCGCTTACAACAGTTTCAAGAGTTTCACGGAACCCATCATCAACGTACCGTACATTTGTTTGCGAAGGATTTAGGATCACGCGGCTGCAACATTTACACTGATTCTCTGTGTTGAAGTCCTAGGAATGGCGTTCTGTCATGATTCAGGAACGTCAAGACGCAAAAATTATATTGGTCCGTGGCGTTGGAATCTCGAGAACAATGTTTGGGCATGATTCAGGGTCTTCAAACGGGTATCTTCCAACGACGCAGTTCCATCAATGGAAATGAACCGTTGTAGAGGCCTATGAAGAGGGAGCTTGGAGGGAGGGTTTACTCCAACATCGTTGATGACTCTTGGGCTTACACTGGTCCTACTCCTCCTCCTCCTCCTCCTCCTCCTCCTCCTCCTCCTCCTTCTCTCATCTTCCTCCTCCTAGTCCATGTCAAGAGCGGGGCCTGCAGAGACTGCTTCTGCTCCGTGAGCTTCGTCAGGGTCTCTGTGGCCATCTTGTTCTCGGCCTGGTCACCAAGGCGCCCATCCACGCACCCAGCCTCCGGAAACACACGCTGAACTCGCGCAAGACTCTGTCTCCATCCAAGCACTCCTCCCCATCCCCACTCCTCCCTCATCCTCCTCCGACGCGTGCGGGTGTGCGTGCATTGAATTGTGTGCACGTGTATGCGAAAGGTTGGACGCAATCAGCTCTAACTAGCGTGCCCCGAAATTGCTCCCCGCGACTGTGGTGTCACATCGCGGGCCTTGGTGTTGGTCTTGCCCTTGCCCCTGGCCCAGGGCAGAGGGTGCCTGGAGGGGGAGTTCCGGGTGTCCTCCCAGTGCTGACTGGGGTCCCTTCTGTCGCTCCTCCCTCCCTGTCTCTTCCTCCTCCTCCTCCTCCTCCTCCTCCTCCTCCTCCTCCTCCTCCTCCTCCTCCTCCTCCTCCTTTTCTCCTCCTCCTCCTCCTCCTCCTCCTCCTCCTCCTCCCTCCTGCAGCTGGTGCCGTCGGCCCGCGCCCGCCCGTCCTTCGTCGCCCGCGCGAGGGCCATTGGTGAAGTGAGTCGGGCCTGTCCTTCTACAGGGGGGATCTCCCAAAACTGGTCAAGCACATAGGGGGACGATGTTTGCAGCGACTCTCTGGCCAGTTTGGGCTCTTCTCGGACCACTTTCGATGTTTCGGCCACCGTCCGCCCGCAGGGGCACACGCCCGGCCGAAGGCCCCACGGCCTCCAGGCTCTGCGCCTGGCGGGGGGGGGGGGGGGCCGCGGGGGCGGAGGGTCGACCAGCTCCCTCGCCCCCGCCGAGCCCGTACCGTCAGGCCGGGCCTGTCCGCCTACAGGGGGATTGTGGGCGAAAGATCAAACAGAGTCAAACATGTATACCAACAAATGCTCAAACATACGATTTACCTAACAGCGTTTGCTGATAGGTTTCTAGTAGGCTCAAAAGAGAGCAGCAGATGACTCCACAGCGGGGTCGGGGCGGCATCCGGGGAGCTGTGTCCGAACTCGTGTCCGAACTCGTTTTTCGCAAACAGTCACACACTTCGTGCTCTTCGACCTCCCAGAACTCCATTCCTGGGCCACATTCTGAATGCCCGGAGCCAACTGTAGGCCACTTCGTGCTCTTCGACTTCCCAGAACTCCATTCCCGGGCCACATTTTGAATGCCCGGAGCCAACTGTAGGCCACTTCGTGCTCTTCGACTTCCCAGAACTCCATTCCCGGGCCACATTTTGGATGCCCGGAGCCAACTGTAGGCCAGGCCACTTCTTCGTGCTCTTCGACTTCCCAGAACTCTATTCCCGGGCCACATTTTGGATGCCCGGAGCCAACTGTAGGCCACTTCGTGGTATTCGAGTTCCCAGAACTTTATTCCTGGGCTGATTTTGATGCCCTGAGCCAACTGTAGGCCACTTCGTGGTCTTCGAGTTCCCAGAACTCCATTCCCGGGCCACATTTTGAATGCTGAGGCAGGCTGATGCTGAGGCTGAGGCAGGCTGAGGCTGAGGCAGGCTGAGGCTGAGGCCGAGGCTGAAGGCAGACTGAGGCTGAGGCTGAAGCAGGCTGAGGCTGAGGCTGAGGCTGAGGCAGGCTGAGGCTGAGGCTGAGGCAGGCTGATGCTGAGGCAGGCTGAGGCTGAGGCTGAGGCGGATGCAGGCTGAGGCTGAGGCAGGCTGAGGCTGAGGCCGAGGCTGAAGGCAGACTGAGGCTGAGGCTGAAGCAGACTGAGGCTGAGGCTGAGGCAGGCTGAGGCTGAGGCTGAGGCAGGCTGATGCTGAGGCAGGCTGAGGCTGAGGCTGAGGCTGATGCAGGCTGAGGCTGAGGCAGGCTGAGGCTGAGGCCGAGGCTGAAGGCAGACTGAGGCTGAGGCTGAAGCAGGCTGAGGCTGAGGCTGAGGCAGGCTGAGGCTGAGGCTGAGGCAGGCTGATGCTGAGGCAGGCTGAGGCTGAGGCTGAGCTGATGCAGGCTGAGGCTGAGGCAGCTGCAGTCTGAGGCTGAGGGCGGAGGCGAGACTGAAGGCAGACTGAGGCTGATGAAGGCTGAGGCTGAGGCAGGCTGAGGCTGAGGCCGAGGCTGAAGGCAGACTGAGGCTGAGGCTGAAGCAGGCTGAGGCTGAGGCTGAAGCAGGCTGAGGCTGAGGCTGAGGCTGAGCTGATGCTGAGGCAGGCTGAGGCTGAGGCTGAGGCTGATGCAGGCTGAGGCTGAGGCAGGCTGAGGCTGAGGCCGAGGCTGAAGGCAGACTGAGGCTGAGGCTGAAGCAGGCTGAGGCTGAGGCTGAGGCAGGCTGAGGCTGAGGCTGAGGCAGGCTGATGCTGAGGCAGGCTGAGGCTGAGGCTGAGGCTGATGCAGGCTGAGGCTGAGGCAGGCTGAGGCTGAGGCCGAGACTGAAGGCAGACTGAGGCTGAGGCTGAAGCAGGCTGAGGCTGAGGCTGAGGCAGGCAGGCTGAGGCTGAGGCTGAGGCAGGCTGATGCTGAGGCAGGCTGAGGCTGAGGCTGAGGCTGAGGCTGAGGCTGAGGCTGATGAGGCTGAGGCTGAGGCAGGCTGAGGCTGAGGCGAGGCTGAAGGCAGGCTGAGGCTGAGGCTGAAGCAGGCTGAGGCTGAGGCTGAGGGCAGGCTGAGGCTGAGGCTGAGGCTGAGGCTGATGCTGAGCTGAGGCAGGCTGAGGCTGAGGCTGAGGCTGAAGCAGGCTGAGGCTGAGGCTGAGGCTGAGGCTGAGGTGAGGCAGGCTGATGCTGAGGCAGGCTGAGGCTGAGGCTGAGCTGATGCAGGGTGAGGCTGAGGCAGGCTGAGAGGCTGACTGCTGACTGTGAGGCTGAATGCTGACTGCTTGACTGCGACTGACTGCGACTGTCATCGCGAATGCGACTACGACTGCGAGAAAATGCAGAAGAACAGCAGAATTCTACAACTGGATTATCATCTGAATCTCAAGGGGAATGCTTCCAGATATGCTCCTACACATCGCTGTTAGGTTGCTTTGCCGGGATAATTTTGTTTTAAAAAAGTCCCCTGACTATTGTGTAACTATTTATGAATGAGCGCCGTATCCGAGGCGTCCGCGAGCGGGTTGAGGTGGCGTGCTACACGCCAGCTGCCGTTCAAGTGAGCGAGCTCCACGGCCGTGGCCTGTTGACACAAAAGGTCCAGGGCCTGCAACACATCCCTCTCCAAGAGGGCGTCGATGGCCGTGAGTTGCGTGGGTTCATCGCCTCGCCTGCGCCGGGCACGAGGACGTTCGTGAAATAGCGGAGGACGATCGGGTTGAAGGCTCCGCCGTCGTCCCCCTTCTGCTTGGGGAGCAACGCCCTGAGCTGGCCGAGCATCTTCGTAGTGATCTCGCCGGGCTTGTCCTCCAGCATGCAACGAGCAGGCTGGCGCTCCGAGGTCCCGGCGCCGCCAAGAGGCCGCTCTCCCTGGGAGGAGCTGCGGCCGCCTCTGCGCCAGGGGCTGCGAGAGTCGCTGCTGCGATCACGTCGCCTCCTCCCCCTCCCCCTCCCCCTCCCCCTCCCCCTCCCCCTCCCCCTCCCCCTCCTCCTCCTCCTCCTCCTCCTCCTCCTCCTCCTCCTCCTCCTCCTCCTCCTCCTCCTCCTCCTCCCTCTGCCCCTCGAGCGTCCCTCACTCCGCCGGTCAGCCTCGGGCCGGTGGCTGTGGCCACGGCTGGGAGCGCGGCCGGAGCCGTCCGCGTCGCGCGCGCCCACGGCGACGCTCAGAGCCTCGCACGGGCTCGTCCGCTTCGGGGGGCGAGCGGCGCGCACGGGCCAGCGCCAACGCCCGTAGCCGTCCGCGGCGCCACCCCCCCTCTCGGTGTGTCGCGGGGCCTTCGCCACCAGCGGCCAGCCGGCCACCTAAAAACGGAGCCAGGGCCTCCGCGCTTCCCAAGCGGCCGCCCGCCATCTTGGCGCCGAGGCGGTTCTTGAGGTCCGTCATGGCGCTGGCTGAGCTCAGAGCCCTCGCCCCCACGACAAGCCGACGATATATATACCTCCTCCCGCCTCCCAGGGCGCACCCTGGGGTCCGGGGCCATCCCTGGCGGCTGCACTCGCCCCGCTGGACACGCACGGCCGCGGACGGCCGAGAGGGTCGACGTCGGTCGAGGGCTGGCCTTTACAGATCTGGAGCTCTCCCTCATGGAGGGGTCTCCACATGCCAATGTGGATTGCATCTCTCCCGGGGATGCTGTAGCCGCACTTCTTGGCGGAGTCGCCGCCGAAGTGAAGCGCAGGGCTGCGCTGCAAATCGCTGAACTGCTTGTAGTAGCAGTTCTCGTCGGCGGCCTTCTCCCCTTCGAGCCACTCGGCGCAGTAAGCAGCCCCATGTACTCCTCTGCCCAGTTTCTCCCAAAGCCTGAGACAACCTTTGAAACCGCTGGGCAACCGGACGGCCACGCAGTCCCCAGCCTCAGGGGTCTGGCCGTCAGCCCAGCACCACCCATGACACTCAGCGGCACCTGGGCCCGCATTCTCGTGAACGACCACCTTGTTGCCCAGCCTCCTGGAGTCGCTCGGCGGCCGAACCGAAGCGAGCGCGCCTCGGGGCCGGAGAGGCGGCCGCTCCTCCTCGACCACGCGACAGGGGGTCAGCGCGCCCTGGGGGCCAGCGAGGGAGCGCCTCCTCCTCCCCCTCCCCCTCCCCCTCCTCCTCCTCCTCCTCCTCCACCTCCTCCTCCTCCTCCTCCTCCTCCTCCTCCTCCTCCTCCTCCTCCTCCTCGTCCTCCTCCCCCTCCTCCTCCTCGGTCGGCCGCCGCCCGCGGCAGCTGGGCGGCGAGCGGCACGGCGCATCGACGCTCCGCGCCTGCCGGAGAGCTGCGAGGCAATCCCCGGGCGGGGATCGCCGAACCCTCGGCTCAGCACGCACCGCACTCGAGCCGCGAATGGCTCCGGACCGCTGCGGCATCCCTGCATGCTGCAAGTGCTCGGGGGCGAATGCATGTGGCATCACGGCGGCTCGTTCCCGCCGTGTCCTCCTTGAGCCAAGCGGCTTGAGCCAAGCGGCTTGAGCCAAGCATGCCCAAACACAAGCACATACGCATAAATACACACTTCCCATACACACACGCACTAGGTGTTCGCACTACGTGCAACGTGCATGGAAACATGAGGTCACTTCGCGCGTACGTCTGCCTTCCAATATGTGCGATCATGCGGCGACGCTGTTCAGGGCCCCTGTGCCGGGGGAATTGCCTTCCCGACCCCTGGGCCCGCAAGCGCCCCCCCGACTCAGAGATTGCCGAACAAATCCACGCACGGTGAACTTCTGCTTTCACTTGGCGGCGAACGAGGGGGGAAATGAAAAGGAGAAGGCCTTCTCAGAAGGCGGCGGGACTTCTCAGAAGCCCTCGGGCCTTCTGAGAAGCTTCCTGCGTCTTCGGGGGAGGCTTCGAAAACTTCTCATAAGGCCGGGGGATTTCCGAGCTTTCTGAGAAGGCCCACCCCTTGTCACCTCCCTCCTCGCTCAACGCCGACTCACGCCTTCGGGCCTGCATTCTGACACCGCGTGGACCGCTCACTCGTGAACGATGTCCGCCGTCGGGCGGACCTCGTCCTAGAGCCTGGAGGCTGTCCACCGTCGACCGCGTCCTTTCATCTTATGCAGGTGGTCCCACATGCCTTTCCGTCGCTCGGACGTCCATTCCCCTGTGCATCTTTCGGTTTCGCGCGAGTTGTTGTTTCCTCGACGATGCTGGATATGCTTCTCGATGGTCCTCGCCGAGGAACACGTGCGCACGCCTGAGCGATGCCAAGCGGCATGGACTGCGCGCGGCGGATTCCTTTTGGTGGACCCCGGGGCCCAGCACGGGCCCCCAGATGGCCCTGCGCCTGGCACGTCCACGCCAGCGCCAGCGCTGGCGCCGCGCCGAGGCGGACCTGTCGTGCTGCTCCTCCTTCTGGCGACGCCGCGGGTGCCCTTAGCGCGCGTCCACCCTGACGACCACGACCACGACGACCGCGACGACGAGGAAGCACCAGCGGCGGCGACGGCGACGGCGACGGCGACGGCGACGGCGGCGGCGGCGGCGGCTGCGACTGCGACGACGACGACGACGACGACGACGACGGCGACGACGACGGCGAGGGTGGCGGCGACGGAGACGGCGCTGGCGGCGGCAGCTGGCGGACTCCCGCGGCCCGGAGCGCCTGGGAGCCCGGCGTCGTCCTCGTCTCGTTCAGCTCCGCCTGCGCGTCGCTGGAGCGCCGCGGCGGCGCCGCTCTCCATCCCAGCGTGGGTGGGACCAGGGATAAGGATCGTCGTCGTCGTCGTCGTCGTCGCCGCAGCCGTCACCGTCGCCGCAGCCGTCACCGTCGCCGTCGCCGTCGCCGTCGCCGTCGCCGTCGTCGTCGTCGCAGTCGCCGTCGCCGTCGGCATCGTCGCCGTCGTCGCCGAACGGTGGCTTAGGCATGACTCTGTGCTCACGGTGCTCGAGATTCGAAGAGAAGCATGCAAGAGCTGCTGGAGGGCGCGGCGGAAGAGGCCGCCGCGATGCCGACCAGCGGGTCCGTCGGAGCACCGCGAGGAGCGGCGCCGCGTTCGCGGGAGGCCCGGGGTGCGGCGAGACGTGGAAACACGGGTGGCGTGGTGGGGGCGGGGGGGGGGGGATGGGGGAACGAAGGGGGAGGGGGGAATGGGGGGTAGGGTAAGGGGAGGGGGGGAAGGGGGAGGTGGGAGGGGTAGGCGGGGGGGAGAAAAGGCGGTGGGAGGCGGGGAGGGCGGGTGGGGGGAGGAGGTGGGCGGAGAAGGGAAGAGAGAGGAGGATAGGGGGGCGGAGGAAGCGCAGGTGGGAGGTGGAGAAATGGTGGGGGGAGGGGGAGAGGGAGGAGGAGAGGAGAAGAGGTAACCAGGCAAGTGAGAGGAGGGGGAGGGGGGGGTAGGACGGGAAGGCGGGGGAAGGTGGGAGAGTGGCGGAGGAGGGGGGGACGGTGGCGGTCGAGGCGTGCGCGGGGAGAGGAGGGGGAGGAGGTGAGCTGAGGATGGCAGCGTCCGACCAGGGACACCGATGCCAACAGTGCCAGTGCCAGGTGGAAGGCTGAGGAGGAAGAGGCGGGAGGGGGTGGGGGAGCAGAGGCGGATGACGAGCTGGCCCCCCCCGTTGGTTTCGCCTCCAGGGTGCGCAGGAAGTGGCGGCGCTCTCACGCAAGGCAGCGCCCCAAGGGTGGCGGGGTTTAGCTCGGGTGCCCGCGGATGGCCGCTCGGCGGGCCCGGGAGGTGGCACTGCTAGATTTTCTTAGAGTACGCAGGGGGGCGAGGCCTTGAGCGAAAAGCGCAGCCGCATGCTTCGCCACATGGAGCTCGTCAAACGTACGAAGCCAGGGCCAGTCGGGGATCTCTGAGATCTGGCGGTCCTGGAAAATGAATTGGGCGTCGCGGCCGTTCCAAAGCGCTCTGCAAGCGTTCTTAGAGGCTCCCAAACGATCTGCCGCGGCCCTAGCCCCGCCCAACAAATACCAACGGTTCGACACTGGAAGGGGATCGTCCGTGGGACCAGTAGTTCCGCTCCGCGGAAGTCTCCAGATCGAAGAAGTAGCGACTTTTTCACGAGAGCCGGCACACCGCCAAAGAGGACCGATGCGCACAACGCCGCTGCAGATGCCGACTCCCGCCGTGATAGCCGATTTCGCGCCATCCCGATTCGTACCTTACGTCAGACGACAGAACGGGGCTCAGCGAGAGATTCGTATCCAGAGCCCGAGATAGCACCTGCGCGTGCTGGCAGCACGATGTTAATCTTTCGGGCTGCCCACCATGTCGATCCTTCGGGCTGCCGTGCGAAAGGCCGTGCACACAGTGGCACGCGGCAAAAACAAAAGAAGACGCTCATGCAGGAAACCACTGCGATCGAAGACTGTGGCCCCGAACCCGTGCACCCCAGCCTTTCTTCAACCAGCGCAGACGGAGCCCAGCGGCACGACACGACGGACGGGCGACAGACGACCGACGAACGACAGGGCGGGGCGGGGGAGGGTGGGGAGGGGGAAACGAGGGAACGCGCGCGTGCCCGCGCGCACTCAGCCACCGCCAGCCGCAGGCAACGCGCCGAGGTGTGGTAGGACCTGATAGGATGCCATGTGCTGTCGGGCAGGGATTCTGTAAGTCCGCCGACCCCTTGGGGTTCGTCGGCGTGTGAGATGCTCCCCCCTCCCCGAAACCTCTCCCCCGGGACCCTTGTCCGATTGATTTGGAGATGGGGGTTCCCCCCGGGGACCACCCGAATGCGTCATGGGGGACAGGGGGGGCCAAAACGAGCCAAGAGGGCCCGAAGAGGGTCTCCAGACTGTCCAGGAGGGGCACGAGTCGCCGAAAGATCGCGCCAAGACTACCAAGATTGGCCCCAGACGTTCCAAGAGGCCCTCTTGGAGCAAAGATCGGCCCACCCCCTTAGGAAAGAAAACTTAAATGTTTAGCACATTCGCCTCTTGCCGCACAGAAATCTTGGGTGGCTCGGTGGCAGATTTGCCGCAATCATCTCGATATGTGTCGGTCAACCAAGGGAACTGTCTTGATCCAAACCGGCTAAACAAACGTCCGAACCAACGCCGATTAGATCAATGAAGAAAACAACGACACATTGGACAACTGTTTTTACGGCAGCGCTGGAGAGGGAGGAGGAGGACGACTACCACCAAGAAGGAAGGACGGGGTGAGAGAAATAGTAGCCCGTAAGACGGGGGACGAACCGTGCGTTCGCCCCGAAGGGCACAGACGACGCGTGAAGGTCGGTGGCGCACCACTGACATGTCCCGAAACGAGCCATCTATCGCGGAATCGATGCCTAGCCTGGTTCGTGGCAGGAGAGCCAGCACACCGCTTAAGCCACATTGGACAGCTTTGGTCAGACGTGTGAGTCAACATATGAGCGATGCCAGCGTGACTGGACGGCCACACTGCAAGCTTGGGCCAGGCATAAGATACACTGGAAAGGCTTCGACGCTTAGGAGACCAATCATAGGCTTGCGCTCCCCGTCTGCTTAGGAGGCCAATCATAAGGCACAAAACCACAAGGCACCAACCGCAGGGCACCAACCGCACAGCCCCAATCATAGAGCAGCAGCCACAGGGCACCAACCATAATGCACCAGACCTACGGCACCAACCAAAGGACAACAACCATCAGGCACCAACCATAGGTCTCCGGCCGTTGTGCCCCAACCACAAAGAACGACCCATATGCCAACAACCACTGGACACACAACAGTACGGCACTATCAATCGTCGTGCACCAGTCAGCTCAGGGCAGCGATTGCAGGGCACCAGTCAGCTCAGGGCACCGAGTGCAGGGCACCAAGCTCAGGGCACAAGCCGTAGAGCATCCACCAGCGGGCACCGCAGGGCAACCACGGAACACCGAACGCCAGGGCACCAACGCGCGAACGGCCGACTGCAAACGCGCGGGCACCAACCATAGGCGACGCGCCAGAGCGGAGCCGCAGCGCAATGGACAAAAAATGGCTGCACAGACTTCCACAGCATGATGTGGCGGGGACTCGCCGCAGAAGTCATCAGAACTTGTGTAACATCATGCGCGCATATTTGCTGATGTTTTGGTAACCGGCGCGATGCGTTCCACTCTCACGTCCCTGAGACCTTGCGCAACTCGTACGAACAATCCCACCTTCAGACTTGACCGTAATCATCTGCGTGGCCAACCGAACCAAACAGCACGTTGCCCAGGCAATCGCTACCATTCATTATCTGCATGATTGGTTTCGTGATGAGGCCTTTGACCTTTTCGCCTGGTTGCGATTCGGATTTCAAAGAACGCATCATCTCATCAAATGCCGGCGTCTTGTTCCCGTGCTCGTCAATGACTCGACGTAATGTGTACGATCCCAGCTCCCATTTCCTCCACGGCATGCAGTACAGATAGATCGGCCTCTCCCAAGTGTCGCTGTCGAGCTGCTCAAGGCTCCACCACATCCCCATAGGTAGCCAAATTCCATCGCACTTCCACGAGTTTGGGCAAACCCCGCAGACGTAGAGGGGCAGGTGGGCATAAGTGTACGAATCGTCTATGAACTGAATGTGCAATTCTGAGCAGAATATGTAGCTGATCCTCACGTAGAACCAATACAGCCAGCCCACGAAGCCAGTGCTGTACGACCAATTGTATGTACCCCCCGAGTCCAGCTTCACCAAGCGACGGTCTGGATCCCACCAGGAACCCTCCAAAACTGCAAGCAACTCTGGAGCAGCGTTCGTACTCATCCAGAACACTCCCTGCAACTTCGCGGGGACCTGGGGAGAATTCCGCTGGCACCTCTTCTCAAAATTGGCCTTGAAGAGCAGTCTTGCCGCCTCGTCGGCAGGCATCGTCTCAACCGCAGTGAAGCTTCTCACCAGATAGAACAACACATACACCACTAACAAGACACTTACAGGTAAGATAACCACTGGGGCGAGGGCGAGCACATTCGCTGCCACACAGAGAGGCAACAGCACGCACAGGATGCAGCACGCGTAGCAGAGCATGCCAAAAGGTGCAGAAATGCCTGGTCCAGTCCTACAGTCGCTTCGATCCTGCACGCAGAAGCGAAGGATCGGCGCCTGTATTATGAAACTGGCCTCGACCACACTTGATGCTCGGACCAAGACGGCTACAGTACAGGGGTGGATGAGCTCCATATTCGTGGCGACGTCGGCTGGCGTAAAAATCGCCACTGGCCATCGCCAACCCCTGCAGGGATGTTGAACAGCCTCCGGCTGAAAAAAACCTGCCAACCATCACCGACCGACGCGGATGCGGGTTAGACTTAGGTCGGGCATGTCCTCCTCCAGGGGAGTTCTGGACGATGCACCAAAGATGCACACAATGATATCAGAGAAAAAACAAACATTATCTTTTTGGGGCTATAGGGCTATGGGGCTCCAGGGCTATAGGGCTGTAAGGCTATGGGGCTCTAGGCCTATCGGGCTATAGATCTATAGGGCAATAGGGCTACAAGGATATTTGGCGATAGAGCTATGGGGCTATAGGGCTATAGGGCTATTGGGGCTATAGGGCAATATGGCTATGGTGGCCTTGGGCTATAAAGGGCTATTGGGGCTATTAGGGCTATAGGGCTATAGGACTATTAGGGCTATAAGGCTATAAAACTATGAGGCTATAGGGCTACATGGCTACAAGGCACCCGGGCACCCGTGGAGATCGGCTGCGCACCTGACCTAGCCTTATGAATCCGCTAAGACCCCTGTTGAGGCAAACTCTGATCGGGGAAATACTCAAAACCAAAAACTATGAATGATACCGGAGGAAAACCCTAATCGGAATATGTTCAAGGCTATTAGGGCTATGGGGCTGTGAGGCTATAGGCATATATATAGAGAGAGGGGCATAGGGCTATAAGGCCATAAGGCTATGAAGCTGCAAGGCTATAAGGCTGTAGGGCTATAGGGCTATAGGGCTATAGCGCTATAGAGCTATAGGGCTATAGGGCTATAGGGCTATTTGGAATTTGGGCTTTTGGACGATTAGGGCTATTAGGGCTATAGGGCTATTAGTAATTGTAGCTTTTGGCCTATTAGGGCTATTAGGGCTATGGGGCTACAGGGCTATAGGGCTATAAAGCTACAGGGTTCTAGGGCTATAAGGCTACCGGGCACCCGGGCACCCAAACACCTGCAGGTGCGCCACCGAGTGTCCGGGTGCCCAGGTGCCCATGGGCACCTGTGCAACTGGACACTCGGTGGCGCACCTCACCTAACCAAATGAATCCGCTAGGACCCCTACAGAGGCAAGCTCTGATTCTGGAATTAGAAGAAGAAAGCCATCGTCCCCAGACTATGTTTCGAATATGTTTGAATACTCCTCCTGTAGAGGGACATGCCCGACTTAAGGCCAGACCCCTCCTTGGCTGAGGGATCCTGTGCAGTGGAGGCCAGTCCACAAGAAACCTTCCACGAGAAACCCAATCCTGAGACCCCAGGACGTCCATTGATTTTCGGTGTGGGAGCGTCACGCTCTCCATAGCAAGACCATCGAAACCCAAGCAACCCAGGGCACCTCGGGGACGAGCAGTGGGTGCTTCTTGGCATGGGCTCCCACTGCAATCTTGAGAAGGGGACCGCTCAGAGCTGGGATCTGGCCCTGGGCCAGGGAGCTCTCGACGCCGTCGTCCTGGCCCAGGAGGGGCAAGGCCAGCACGTGAGGCACTGCCAGTGCCTGGCGTTGAATTATCGGGACGATCGGGCTCTCACACTTGACTTAGGTCGGGCATGTCCCCCTGCAGGCGGATTTGAGGAACAATGAAAAATAGTTAAACATGTTCAAACATGTTTTTTGTTGGGGAAACAAAAAAGAGGAGAAACAGACAACAAGAAAAACGCCGTCGTACTATGTTATTACTATGTCTTAGAATTCCTCCTGTAGAGGGACGCGCCAGACTTAGCACTTGACATCGCAATCCTGGACCAGGGCTGAATACTGGACCTGGACCCGAACTTACAGTCCGAATCGCGATTTCAGCAAGTCGCCTATATCCGGATCCTCTCTGGCCGTCTCGACGCTTCCCAGGGTGCCTCCAAGGCGATGTTCAACACATAACCTTTGCAACAACTGCCGCCGAAGCCACAATTCTGAGATACCACCGTTTGAACTCGGTCCCCAAAAATTGGGCGCCCGAGTTATCCGGGGTAACTCGGGTCCAGGGTAACTCGGGTTTGAACAAGGAACCCGAGTTAGCCCTGACCCGAATTACCCCTGATGATTTGGGGCTCTGGACGCCCGAGTTATCCGGGGTAACTCGGGCCCGCGGTAACTCGGGTTCGGATTCCCGAAAAACGAACCCGAGTTAGCCCTGACCCGAGCTACCCCTGATGATTCGGGGCTCTGTGAAAAAAAAAAAAAAAAAAAAAAAAAAAAAAACATTCTCGCACCAAGGGGCCCTCCCTTTTTGTTGCAGACGGTGTGGGCACGGTCTGCAGTGTGCCTCCTCGGTGGCCGCCTTCGGCCTCCCGGTGCAGCAACCGCCGCGGGCCCGCCGGCTGGGCCGGCCGCGCCGCACGCACGGGGCGCGACCCGTCCCCCTGAGCGGCCTCGCTCCCTCCGCCGCCTCCTTCGGCCGCCGCCTCTCTGCTCTCCCCATGCCTCCCGCACGGTGGCACAACTCGCATCAGCGGTGTCCCCGGCTAGGTAGCCCTCCGCCAGCGCAGTTGCCCTGCCTAATGAGCGTTGTCTTCTTCGGCGTTTGGACATTGGACGGAAAAGGGGGGGGAGGGGGGTCTGGCTCCGGGCCTCTGCTTAGTGCGACTGTTTGCAGCAGTGCGCCCATTATGGGGGAGGCTTTACCTGCTCGAAGCAGGCGCCCAAAACAGCCAAGATCCACTCCATGGGGGGGCAGGGGGGGCGAGGGCCCGCGCCGATCGGCAAAACGAGGAATGAAAAATGATCACCTGCCTAGCCGCCGACGCAACAAAATTGTTTGGCGGCCGCCCGCGGGCGCTTCGGGGGCGCATGGACGGATTCCCCCGGGGCCGTAGGCGACCCGAGGAGGAGGAGGAGGAGGAGGAGGAGGAGGAGGAGGAGGAGGAGGAGGAGGGGGAGGGGGAAGAGGAGGAATGGAATGGAATGGAATGGACCTATCGCGAAGCGATGAAAACGTCACCCAATCCGCCACCGAGATCAACTCGGTATTGATGGGGCAAACTACTTCGGCATCTTGCCGTCGTATATATTCTTAAGATATTCGATTCGCTTGGGTGTGGGGGAGGCCAAACAAACACTGCCCAGACCTCTGAGCTGGGCGCTCCCATAGTATCCACACTCCTTGCAGAACCATACTTTGAGGCTCTTGTGGAAGAGGAGACTGTGACTGACATGCGTGAGACCACCCCCTATATGAATGGACTGACCCCTCGGCACCCGAAGCAAAACACCACAGTGCTGCGGAACCAAATCGAAGCACGGAGTGGTCCGCCAGCTGGTGAGGGCATATTTTGCAGCGCTCCCACGACATCTAAGACAACTTCTCCCGTCCTCGGAGAGCTGATGCTGGGACGCAAAAATTGACAGGGCCGCAGGAGAGGGGGGGGGCAGGCGCGCTGTTTTAACCACTGGGGACCGTTTTTCAGCAACCATGGCGTCCAGGGTGGACCTGAGGAGCCGCTTCCTGACAAGAATCGCTTTGTGTTCAACCTGGGCGATGCGAGACCTGACAGGGGCGGGGACGCGGCACTCCTTGGCGGCTGTACCCGCCAACTCGTCTGCTGCTGTGTTCCCGAGAACCAGCCAGAGAGGATGGGTACCCGAGACAGCCTGGGCAGCGGAGATGTGCGATGGCACTTGAAGAACGACAACCTCAGAAAATTCACGCTGCTCGGCAAGCTGGCCGAGCTCATGCCACAAATCCTGATTCTCCCCCTTACTGTCAAGGAAGCGTTTGCTATACCACCCTGCGCTCACCGACTCGTTGTCGGTCACAAAAATTGTAAAGCCTCTACTAAAACGAATCGCAAGAATTAATGCCATTAATTCCCCCCTGGGCACCGTCTGTTTGGGGCCGTGGAGGGGGCCTCGGATCGAAACATCGACCTGGAAAGGTTCAAAGCACGAAACCGAAACGACACCTACACCTACCCTGCGCAGACGGGGGTCCCTAGAGTCCTCGCCCCCACTGGAGTCCCCAAACAGGAAGTTGGGGCTCTCCTGGGATCCTAGGCCGAGGGTGTGAGGGCCTAACTCGTTGGAACCACTGAAAATCCACGATGGCTCAGAGGGGGGCGGGGGCACATTGGTCCAACTCCCTGGGATGATCCCTCTGAGCCAAAAGCAGGCGTGAGACTCGTGTTGAGCCACCGCCTCCGCAGTCAGGTTGTCTGACTGGTCATATGCACGGGAGCCGACATTGCAACTGCACAACCACGATCTGTGTAGAGGCGACTCCGCCCCCTCCCCGCATCTCGGGCAGGTCGCTGAGTCGATGCCCCCCACCTCGTCCATGATGCGCTGCCGCGGCCAAGTGCCGCCTGCAGCCACACGCACCATTGTCTCCGCGAGCTGGTTGCCTTTCCTGGCTCCCTCAAGCACGCGTACAAAATGACGATACGACATATTGTCAGCTCCCTCTTGGAGCCCTTCTCCACAGAAGTGGCGAGCCGCACTGGCCCACTGATGCGCACGAATAGTCTTCTCAAATTCGTCGACTAAGGGCGAAATGTCGTCCGACGGGCCGAGCTGACTGAAAATGAAGGCTTCACGGTCGAGCTCCCCGGCTGGTCTGGTGCCCCACTCCGTCGGCGAAACTGGGTCCCATCTGTATTGCAGCAGGTATGTCACCAGCACCGATAGAGGTCCCCTGACGTGACGGGAGCGCATCTGCGCAGGCATCGCGGTGAGCTTGGCGACAACGGTTGGCCATGCTCGAGCAATCCCTGCATGAAGTCGGGGCTCAGACTGCCAAGCCGTCAGCCACAACCGAACCATGTTGACTGGGAGCCTGTACCCTGGGTCCATGTCGGGGCACCTCACGTCAAGGACGGTCGTGAGGCAACGACCACGGCGAGACGAACTTGCGACCTGCCCCAGCTTCCTCCTCATACTAATCATACTCGAACCAAAGACACCAAGCACCTCGTGACCATAATGTCCAGCTGGCTGTGCTCCACTCTGCTCGAGCCGAACTGCTGGACGGTACCTCCTGGATGCTCGGGCGAAGCGAACGATCTTGGAGGACATGGTGCCTGCCTTGGTCACTCGTTTGCGGGCTGTGGCTCGGGCTTGGCGGCCCGCTCCCATGTCGAGGCCTAAATGCGCCGTCTGCAAGACGGGGACCACATCAATGCCCTTCACCTTCAGCCTGGAAGAAATAAACTTGGCATCCTGGTATTTAGAGCACAGCACGACACTCTTCGCAGCAACCTTCAGGCCATCCTTGTCCAGTAGCTGGGCAGTCTGATGCAGCACCTGAACCATGACCTTCCGAATAGTCCGCCTTGAACTGGCCAGCGACTGCGACAGGTCGTCAATCCACAGCCTCATGTCGACCAGGGGGTGCCTCTGAGACATCTGGTCGAGCACGAAATACGCCATGCAGCGGGCGAAACGTGTCCCGCTGCGTAGTCCTTGGATAACGCTCCTCGTGGGCTGGAACGCTTCCGAAAAACAGTCACGCGCTGCCAAAGTGCGTGCTGCTAGGCATAATTGGAGTTCGAGATAAAGTACAGCTGGGGGAAATCCTAACTCTAAGGCCTTGGATGCCAATCGGATCCAACATATACTATCATAGAAACTCTGTATGTCAAGCAGACCATTGGCAAAGTCAATGCCGAGCAGGCTGTGCACCTCATCGCTTAGAGCTCTAGCAAACCCCTCGCGGAGTGCAGCATTGCCTGTCACCGCGGCATCCCAAAATGGTTGCGAGTCAGTCGACCAGGAACGGATCCACGGCTCTCTCGACTTCGACCATATCCGTGGGACCATGCCCACAAGTCCGATGATGCGATCTCCTCCCGATTTTTTCTCAAGCATCCTGCCGATGGTAAGTAGTAGTTGCCATGGCCAAGTCAGACAAGCCTCGGCGTCGTTGAGGAGCTGAGCTAACTCGTCCAACCCTTCGGCAGGTAGACGTTCGACGTCTAGAGGAGATAGGCGATCAACACCTTGGCCCGCACGGGGCCGCATAGAATGAGCTGCCTCCTGAAGCATGGGCCCTGTCAAAGCAGGTAGGGCTCGAAGGTCAGCTTCAGCTCGGATATCGTCCAAAACTCGAAACAACCTCACGCCGTCGAAGCTGGTACCACTACTCCACAAATCATGCCATCGTGTGACCTTGCGGTCGATGATAGCCTTGGGATGATGGAGCACTTCGCCTTGCAGCACTAGTTCCTCGACTGGGGGCGGAGGTGACTTGATAGCCTTATGTAGAACAGGTAAAGCCGCCTCCGATGCCATCCAAGTGCGAAACCCCTGCAGCGATGCACGGAGCGCCTTGCCTCGGGCCCTTCTCGCTGCCCGGCTTGCAACATCAATCATAGACTTGAGTCGTGGGATGTCCATGTCCATTGGTCGGGCTAGCAGGCTGACCCAACTATGCCAATCCCACTTCTCAGAAAGAAACATATGTGCCGTGGTCGGGTAGTCGGTGATGAGGCGTTGGCAGGCGTCCACGATCGCAAGGCACTGCTTGGCTCCGTTCTGGCGCTCAACGTGCTTGAGCGCCCTCTCGAGGATCGTGGACACGCGGCCCCACCACGACGTCGCCTGGTCCATCAACGGCTGGGCCCGTGATTTCTCAGGCATGTGAACTTCACGCACAACAAAATGAGGTCCATCCCCTCGTCTCGGCCCCCGAAGGTCCTGTCCGTGGTGACTCTTGATGGTCAGCTCCAGCGTTGACACCCAAGCTGCATATCTGCCACTGAGCGCATCGATGTGCTGTGCGCCTGCTCGAAAAGCAAGGGAGTCCCTGGCCACAGGCCAGGTGCAGGGGGCTGAGACGAAGCCAACATCAGAACGATGCTTGAGCCAAGATGAGGACGGAATGGAGAACGTTGGGAGCGGACCAGCAGCAGCATCAGCATTACTGACAGGGGTTGCCGAGGGGTCTGGGGTATCCCTAGCACGCTCCACATCATTCTGCTGAGACTGCCCACGCTCCACGGGGAGAGAAGACGAACTAGATGAGGCCCTGGGGCCAGTGGAGTCTAAACTGACAGGCTGAAATCCAGAGCCCAGACTCCCAGGCGCAGAGAGCTCCTGGGCCCCGTCACGCGCCCCAAAGTTGCTCTCGCTGGCCCAGGGGTCCTCTTCTTCGTCGGGAAATTCAAAACAATCGAAATCTTCAAAGGGATCTGCAAACGGGTCCACTTCGTGACCTCGCTCGGCCCTGCTACCTACAGTATTCGGATGGGAGGGCGGCTCCTCGCCAAAATCCTGCGAGCCTATCTCGCCAGGCGGCGTCGAGCCAGGCTCCCCTACCACATCCCCAAAAAGATCATCGCATTCTGCACGGACCTTCTCCCGAACAGATGCTGCTTGAAAGGCACGTTTCTTCTTTGCCGTAGAGGACTTAGAGCCAGGGGAGGGGAGGGAGGAAGGACGAGGGACCTGGGGCAACTTAGACGGGAGCTCCAGAGTGCGGGTGAGCAACTGGGCCCCCTGGCCTCGGAACCTCAGAAAGAGACCACAATGTGTTTTCCACGGCACGTCGGTGATGGCCACCAGATCTATCACATATGGAATGAAACTTGTGCTGGCAAGCGCAAAATCTCGCACGGTGCCTGCACTCTTACAACTGGCCGTGCAGGTGACACTGGTGTTGGATGCTGTCAACACCACGCCCTCGACTTTCGAAACAAAACCTTGCCTGCGAATGTCATCTGGAGCCATGTTCCAGTCTGCCAGAACAATCCAGGGAAGTTGAAGACTACGGAGAAGCCCTCCGAGTCTAGCGAAACGTTGAGTGTTGCGAGCGGACCAGCCCTCCCCCGAGAAGCCGTAGAAGCTCACTGCAACAAAAGAGAAACCCTTCATGTCCACCACCGTCGCGTGGAAGCCATCGAGCATCTGATGACCTGGAACGAAAAGCTGGGACCATGAGCTAGCTAATGACGAAATACTGCGGTGCCCTTGCGCCAGCGTCCATTCACCACCCTCATTGGAGCGATGTTCGAAGCCAGCTTGAACAGGGAAACCATTGGGGCGAGCTGGGTTGCCAAGGAGCCTCAGGCCCGCCTGACGGGCCTTCTTCTGCCACTCGCCCATGCCGTTGGAGTCGACATGAGTCTCCACCAGCTGTACGTAGTTGAACACTGGATGTTGATCAGAGACAATGTAGTCCCACGCCTTTGGCCCAGCAACAGTGATGTTAGCAAAGAACATAGTACATACATTGATCTCATCCCCAGCCGACTCGGAGTCGGCAGCGCCCTCAGCCGAGGCAGGCGTCGCTGTGCCAGTCGACGGACTCGGCGTGGCGGCGCGCCTCGGAGGAGGAGGAGGAGGAGGAGGAGGAGCAGGAGGAGGAGGAGGAGGAGGAGGAGGAGGGGGAGGGGGAGGAGGAGGAGGAGGGGGAGGAGGAGGAGGAGGAGGGAGGAGGAGGAGGAGAGGAGGAGGAGGAGGAGAAGGAGGAGGAGGGGAAGGAGGAGGAAGAGCAGGAGGAGGAGGGGGAGGAGGAGGAGGAGGAGAAGGAGAAGGAGGAGGAGGACGGGCCGCATATGCCCTTCGGAGAAACCCTCCACCGTGCACTGGCCCGCGAGTCCACGCTTCTGGCCGGTGCTGCGCGCCCGTGGAACGCCCCCCCGGTGCGCGCCCCGGCCATCGTGCGGTGGCGCTCGCGGTGCTGCCGCTCGCTCGCGCACACGGACTGCACGGCACGGCTCGCATCTGGTCGGGCACGTCCCCCTACAGGCGGATTTTTCGGCGGTGGACAAAACTGCCTTTAGTAAGCCACCCTTGAATGAAAACGGCCTGGGACCGAACCCGACGGGCCTGGACCCGCAAAAATGACAGCCGCGTCGCCCTCTCGCGAACCGAAAACGGCGAATTCGCTAATCGACGTGTCAGGGTAGGAGTCCTGCCCACCCCCGACAAATGAAAAAGAGACACAACATGTGCAAACATGGACAACTAAATGATCAAAATATCGTCCCCGGGCGATTATTTACTATTTTCGAATACTCCTCCTGTAGAGGGACACGCCCGACTTCATGCTCGCACCACACCGCACTCTGCACACAGCTCGCAAGCCGTCGACTCCACGACAAGCATTTGCACGACATGGGTTGCGCCACCGAAACTTCACGGAAGACAGGCAACCCGTATCAGAAGGATGCGCGGTAAGATGCAAGGGCCTTGGATGGCCATGCCAACTTTTTCGAGCGAGGTTGGCCAGCTGAAGGGACAAGGATGCAAGGGTATCCTTGGGAAGGTTGCCTATCCTTACTCTGCGGCTCGACTGTATGATGCATCACATACATGGAGCAAGCCAGCGCGCATCACGTGGCTTGCGCCAAACACGTGGGCCCGCACAGGCCGCACCACGTTGCCCGGACACCCTCGGTGCTATGCTCTCTGACCAGTATTACACCGTGCCCCCATGCCAGAACGGGACTCGGCGATCCCATCCCCGCACATCGGCCCTTCGTCCTTCCCTGGACGCTTCGTCTGCCAAGTACCCGCCCACTCCTTGCAGGGCTGCGCGCGGACCCTTCCAGGTCTGGACGCAGTGGCTCGTGGCCCGCGGTCTCCGGCCTGGTCTCCCGCACGCACTCCCGCGCACGGTCTCCCGCGCACGGCCTCTCCCGTATGGCCTCCCGCACGGTCTCCCGCCTGTGGTCTCCCGCCTGTGGTCTCCCGCATGGTCGTCTCCCGTGGGGTCTGCCGTGTGGCCTCCCGCACGGACTCCCGGCATTGTCTCCCGCATGGTCCTTTCGCATGGTCTCGCGTGGGGTCTGCCGCGTGGTCTCCCGCATGGGCTCCCGCATGGTCTCCCGCAGGGTCTCCCGTCTGTGGCCTCCCGTGCGGCTCCTGTCCCCCGCGTATGGTCTACTTATGATAGTGTCCGGTGTCTTCTCTCCCGTGTTGTCCTCCCGCGTGTTCTCTCGCACGGGTATCCCGAAGAGTCTTCCGTGTGCCCTCACGCACGCTGGGAGGCAACTACTGGGAGGTTCTCGTCGGAAGGACTAAGGCCTTATAAAGAAGACTAAGCCCCTTTGGGGGGCTGTTACGCCGGAAAAGGCCTCGGATGAAGCGGAATTAAGCCGGATTCGGCGGGATTCAACAGGATTAAGCCAGAGCGAGCGGGATTAAGCCGGATTTCGAGTTAGGGCAGAATCAGAATGTGACTTCCCAAGAGTTACATACGAACGTACGGGCTCTTGTATGTTCTCCCATTAGCTCTCATGTGCAATACCAAATAGCTCTCCGCACCTCTGAACCATCTAGTTATGGTGTGTAGACTATTACACCGCCAAGGCGTCTTCATTCTGCAGGATCGTTCAGATGAGCATTCAAATCATAACTCACTCCGCATCCTCGTAACATTTCGAAGAACTGCAAGGAAACTCCTAGAGATCTCTCTTCTCTTTCCGAAGGTAGCGGCTACACTCTTTGTGTTCCACTGCATGCTGCTACAACGTCCTGATCAAGACAACTTGCCTGGAGACCCCTTTTGGATGAGCGGGTGGTGATACGCGAAACGTCGAGATTTATATAATCCTGACCATGCCACTGTTCGACGGCCCCGCTCACCCCTGTTAAATCAGATCAAACGAACCACTCGATTTGATATTCCACATGGGTGGGCCCGTGTTCAATGATACGCTGTGGCACACAGGTACGCGCACACGCTTCAATCTTAAAAGAGCAACGTGTGAGCGCGCGACGCAGAGATATCAGAAAAACACATGCGACGATGCTGACCAGATTCCTACGCCATGCCTGGCTACAAAACACGAAGGCAATAGTAGAGGCGCCCGATCCACGACAATCGCCCAAACCCTCCAAACACAAGGTCTCTAAAAGACAACATCTCGATCTTCCTACGGTTGAGACTCCTCCACTGCCTGACTCTACTGCGGCCCTCCTTCATCTTTCTGTTCTCGCGCGTGAGCTTTTCGATGGTGGCGCGCTGCTTGCGTATGGTACCCTGGGTATCTTCGCTGCACGCCTGCCAGACTGACGAGAAACTGAGAAAGTGAGAGACAGAGGAGGCAAGGCACTGCACATGCAACCAGCAGAAGACATCGGCGAGGCGCTCGCTGAGCTCGAAGCCCCAGCCGCTCGTCTGAGCCACAGGGACTGTATGCTCGAGGCCCCCGGGGAGAGCCCCCCCTAGAGTTTGGACGCCCGAAATGGGTACGGACAAAAATGGGTGGGCACGGTGCCCAACAACGAACGTTGTGCACCACGGGCAACAAAATGCCCCGGTTGAGCAGGCGGCCTTCTGTATCAAATGGACACCGCCCGCTGCGACACCGACAACGAGTCCTGTTCACATTGAGCAGGACGTGGTGTCGGTCTTTGCACCAAATCTTTCCTTACCCATGCCTTATGTTGCTCCCATCGTACTGAACAACCACATCTCAAAAACAATTTGGAACACCCGGAAAAATGTCGAAAGAGTGTCGAAACAATGTCGAAACAATGTCGGACGAGTGTCTCTCCCAGGGCCCGACCCATGAAACCCTCGAGTTTCGGTACTTTTCTGGTGCTCGAAATTCTTCCTAGTGATCAAAGCTAAAGTAGGTTGGAACATCATCATAACCCATGCCGATCATCCCGAAGAGACCTCCAAAAGACCCCGAAGAGGCCCCCGGCAGGCGCCCAACAGGCTGCAAGCAAGCCTCCACGCGGGCCCACGGTCCGCATCTTCAGGAGCCGCGGTGCTCCCGACTAAACGTTCCCGCTGCGCCTCGCGCCCACAACCCAGGAGCGCGAGGTGGCAAGAGGGACACTATCAGCGGCGCGCCCGGGGGGACGTGAGATGGGACGCACAGAGACATACTAAAACTGTATGTTCTCCTTGGAGGCGCGCGTCCGACCCGACCATGTAGCATACCCATCTTGTAGTGTATCCTTTCCCGAGCGGTACGGCCAGAAAGCGCCCACCGCGACACATCTACTGTAAGATTTCTCGGTGTGCGCGTCGCCCGTGGGGGGGCGACGCACATACAGTATGAGTATGTTGGGGTGACGCCGATGAGAGGGAGAAGGCCTTCTCAGAAGGCGACGAGTCTTCTGAGAAGTCCTCTGGTCTTCTGAGAAATCCTGCGTCCTCGGAGGAGGCTTAGAAAACTTCTCGGAAGGCCGGAGGCCTTCCGAGCCTTCTGAGACGGTCCGCCCTGTCTGGCTTTCCCTACAGTCGCTCCACCGACAAAAGATACACGTTGGATTCTTAGCCGATCAGGTTCGATCGCGGATGCACGGGCTAGGATGTCTTATCGGAATGAAGGTGGAGTAGTGAGACCATGCACTGCCCACCCCATCCCAGGCACATCCATTTTTCTCCTGCTCTTGATCCTTCTCCTCCTGCCCCTCCTCCTTCTCCTGATCAATCCCCATAGCATCCCCATATCTTCCTGCTGATCATGATGTTCCTGCCAATTCTCCTCCTGTTCCTGCTCCTGCTCCTGCTCCTCCTCCCCCTCCTCCTCATCATCAGTATCATCACCACCACCACCACCATCACCATCATCATCATCATCATCATCATCATCATCATCATCATCAACATCATCCTCATCCTCATCCTCATCCTCATCCTCATCCTCATCATCATCACCATCATCATCATCATCAGCAGCAACATCATCATCATCATCATCATCATCATCATCAGCATCATCATCATCAGCATCGTCACCATCATCATCATCATCATCATCATCATCATCATCATCATCATCATCATCATCATCATCAACACGCTCCAACTACCGTCATCCTACTCCGGCGCAAGTTGCCGATCTCCTGATCTTCCCACTGCGTTCCTCTTTTCCTCACCCTCTTCATCTTGCTCCGCTCCTCTTCCCTATGAATAACTCATCCTCATCGCACAATGAGAGGGCCACAAGACGGTTCGACGTGCTTTTGGCGGCCCCTCAGGACCTCCCCGAGAAGCCAAAATCCTTCAACAACCTTAGGAAAATCACTGATGTATGCCTTCTCGCCTTTTCGCTTCCGATGCGTTTTTTAGGCCTCACGATGGACCTAAGTTGGCCCAAGAGAGCTCCAAGAAGGGCCCAAGAGGCCCCCAGGACTGCCCCAAGAGCGCCCAAGACCGCCCCAAGAGGGCCACAAGAGCGCCCCAATCTAGGACCCCCCCTCCTTCGATCGATGGTCTCCAAGATGACCCCAGGAGGCGCTGCATAGCTCCCAAGAGGGCCCCAAGAGAGCCCCAAGAGAGCCCCAAAAAGGCCAGATGAGGGCCCCAAGGCGCCCCAAAAGAGCCTCAAGACCCCTCAAAGAGCCCCAAGATGCCCCCAAAGAGCTCTGGATGGCCCGAAGGGGCCCTCCAAGGCCACCCCTTTGCTCCCTGAGATCTCTCTTGTTCGCCCTGGTTGCCCGCTGTGTTCCACTGTATGTGTCTCTTCGTCCCTTTTCCCGTCAGCTCTCACGGGCAGGGCTCCCGAATGGGGATTCGCGAAGCGTAAACAATTACCAACCTCCTGATCTTCCCACTGATTTCCTCCCTCCCTATGAGTATCTCATCCTCGCCGCACCATGGGACGTCTCGGTGGGAATGTCTTGGCGTCCAGCCTGAGACTCGGTTACAAGATGTGTTCATACACATTGACGAAACTCCCAGAATCTACACGGATGGGGAAGGCCATGTTCAAGTCGGGATCACTCCACTTCATGAAAGGAATCGGGGGAGGATGGTCCTACGTAGATGATGGTGCTGGTGGTAATGTGTCGGCCACCTGAGAAGCCCAAATGTTACCATCATCGCCGAGGTCGGGATCGTCTTCCCTCGGTGGAGGCGCCCCGCCGAAACTGGTGCTGGTGCCAACCTCTAAGCCTCCGACCTCTGAGAGCGCCCCGAGGCCCTCCGGAGCGGCCCGTCGTCACCGCAGGCCCGCCCGGACAGCCGTCCGAGAGCGGAGCCCCGTGGGGCCTGCGGTTGGCGGGGGGCCTCGCTGCTGCGCGGGCTCAGACAGTGCCGCAAGGGGCGGATGAGGTGGAGTGAGGGGGCCAAGGAACACACACACACACACACATACATACACACAAATCCCCAGATTCCCTCGATTCCCTCTATATATATATATATATTATTTTTTGAAATTTCAGGGTGCTCGTCTCTCCCCCCCCTTCCCGTATTTTCCCATCTTTTCCGAGTGATCGACGATTCATTGCGTCTGTGTGTGTGTGTTTCCTGCTCCTGGTGGAGGAGAACGCCGATTCGAGCGTCGGGGCCCGACGGATGAGGGGGGAGTGTGTGGGGGGGGGGGCAGATTCGAGACGCGGAAGAAACATGCGGGCGCGGTGATGGACAAGCGAGGGGAACTATCCTCCTCCTCCTCCTCCTCCTCCTCCTCCTCCTCCACCTCCACCTCCTCCTCCACCTCATCCTCCCCCTCCCCCTCCTCCTCCACCTCCACTCCTCCTCCTAAATTACTCAATATGAATACTACTCTCCCTCTTCCCCTGATGACGGTTTGAAAATATTAGCCCCCCCCCCCCGCGTACTGTTTTTTTCCACAGGATTCCCCGGAGTTGGCTTTTCGCCTGCATTTGTTTCCAAAACGCTGCTCTCGCTGAGGCGCCAGCCTCATTTTCGGGCCCCGCTCGTTCCGAATCGTGCTCCCGCTGCAGCGCTGGCCTCATTTCCGTGCTTCCGCTCATTCCGAATCGTGCTCCCGCTGTAGCGCTGGCCTCATATCCGCGCTTCCGCTCGTTCGGTCGTGCTCCCGCTGCAGCGCTGGCGTCATTTCCCCTGCCATGCCACGGCATGCAATGCAATGCTAGGTTGATACTACGCTTTGCGGTGCTCTTCTACGCCATGCCATGCCGTGCTCTACAATGCATCGCGTACCCTTTCGGGATCATTGCCCTGCTTGACATCCGACTGTGCGAGTAGAGAGGGGATCTACGCCATGGTAAGGGATGGGAGGGAGGGGTAGGATGTCAGATATGACGCGAGCGCACCTAGCTTGTCCTCCCTCCCCTCGTCCTCCTCCTCCTCCTCCTCCTCCTCCTCCTCCTCCTCCCTCCTCCTCCTTCTCCTCTTCCTCCTCCCCCTCCTCCTTCCTCCTCCTCCTCCTCCTCCTCCTCCGCCTCCTCCGCCTCCTCCTCCTCCTCCGATGCAATGCACGACGCCTTTGGCCACCTGCGGGCAACGATAGCCACCAACCACAGCCTCCCAACCCGATGCCTGTCTTCCGGAACAAAGGGTGGCATGACATGAGGAGATCGAGGGCTTCGCTGGGACCGGATTCCTCAACGAGGCTGCTCGAGGCGGGTGGGGCGGGGGCTTCCTGGCCCCCAAGGAAGAGGGGGATGATGAACACGACGAGGAGGGGGGAGAGAGCAGGAGGAGGAGGAGGATCAATGTAAACCCAAGGCGCATCAACCATGTTGCAATACACCCTCCCGCCAAGTATCCTCTCCATAGGTCCCTCCAATGTTTTCCTTCACTGCTGGAAACGCGCCGCGAATTAACTTTACTGTTGCGTCCTGACAGCCCTGCATCGTGCCACAACACCATTCATGGGACTTCAACAACACGAATCAACGTGTCTGATGCACCCTGGCCATCCGAAACCGTGTCAGAACACCGTGTCGAGGATGTCAACCATACGAACCCATTCAACTGCTGTGAAAGTTTAAGACGAATGTGCGCGGCGCCAGGGCGAGAACCACATTTTGAAAACTACCCGCCCTCCATTCTCGAAACACTTGCACATGTTTTCAGGCGAGTGTGCGCGGCGCTGAGGCGGAACCAACATTTGAAAAGGGACCGCCCTCGATCCGTGAAGCTCTTGCACACTTTCAAGACGAATGCGCGCGGCGCTAAGACAATAACCACATTGTGAAAAACACCCGCTGTCCGTCAGTGGAACTCATTGCACAACAATTAGGACGAATGTGCCCGGCGCTAAGGCGAGACTCACATGTCGAAAACAACACGCCCTCCATCCGTGACACTCCTTGCACAAAATCTTAGACGAATGTGCGAGGCGCCATTGCGAGAACCACATGTTGAAAACCACCCGCCATCCAGCCGTCAATCCTGTTAACGTTTTAAACGAGTGTGCGCGGTGCTGAGGCAAAGGCCACATTGGAAAACAACCCGTCCTCTGTCCATGAAACTCCTTGCGCCACGTGAGGAACGAATTTGCGCGGCACTACGGCGAATCACATGCTGAAAACAAACCGCCCTCCATCCGTGAAGCCATTGCAAACGTTTAAGACGAATGCGCACGCCGCTAAGGAGAAAACAGCACATTGAGAACCGCCACCCGCCCTCCACACGTGAAACTCTTGCAAACTTTCAATGCAAATTCGCGCGGGGCAAAGGCGAGAACCACATCTTGCAAACCACCCGTCATCCAGCCGTGAAGCTACTTGCGCGACTTGTGGAACGAATGTGCGCGGCGCTACGGCGAGAACCACATTCGGAAAACAAGCTGCCCTCCGTCCGTGAAGCGATTGCGAGCTTTTCAAACGAATGCGCGCAGCGCTAAGGCGAGAGACCCGCCCTCCATACGTAAAACTCTTGCAGGCTTCAAGACGAATGCGCGCGGCGCTAAGGCGAGAACCTCATTCTGATAAACGTTCCACCCCTCACCCGTGGAACAAATGCAGGTTTCCATCTTCAAAACTAGAATGGGCACGAAAGAATCTCAGGCGAAGCGCCCAGCCCGCCCCACCGACACGTCTCGGGGTGCGACGGGGCGAAGTTACCCACAAGAAGGAGGACATGGAGGGGGGAGGCGAGGGAGGACCAAGAGAGTGACTGTGGGCGGCGTGAGCAATGGTCAACTCGCGCCTCCATCTCGGATACAGTCGGACCTAGGACAAAAGGACATCCTTGAAGAGCATGGCCCTCCGCCGGCCACAACACACAGAACATGCGAGGGCACCCGCCTCAGGATGCGCAATAAAACATCCACCAGCACACACGCAGCACACTATAGGGCACCCTCTCAGAACCGACCTCGATCTTATACCTCGGTCGGACTGGAATTACCACTGCCCGCTGGGACAAACTCCCACGACGGAATGCGAGATCGCTGGAGCACCTTTTAGGGACAGTGGTGCTCGCCGGGGACAGAAAGGCCACTCTTACGTGCAATCGAACCACCTTGCCTTCCTGACACTCCCAGGGCCCAGCGAGGGCCGTGCAAAGATGGCAAGCGATGACACCTGGAGCCACTCTCCTCCAGGTCAACTCTCCTTCACGCGGATCTTCCTCCCCCCACTCCTCCACGAGAAGGTGGCGCCCTCTTGTCGTTCTCCAGGACCCGGAACCTCCGCTGCAGCTCTGCGATCTCCTGCTCGATGGGCTTCCGGTCCTGCGCGGGCCGTGCGCCGCGTGCTCCCGGCGTCGCCGTCCGTCGTCCTCTCTCGTCCTCCTTCTCGCCTTCCTCCGGCCGCCCCCTCTGTCGACCAACTGGCGCAGTGTCTGCATCGAGCCCGTGTCTTCTCTTCCGCCTCCTCCGTGTACACGCCAGGATGACCACAGACAAGGGTTAGGTCGGGGCGGATCTTGGACGAAAAATAAAAAGACGCCGAACTACCCAGAAACAATACTCAAAAATACTAGAAAAATCGTCCCCAGACTAATTTCTCCTATTTTTGAGTATTCCTCCTGTAGAGGGACGCGCCAGACCTAAGACAATGGAGAGGCCACTGGTGCGCGGCTCCAGGGAGCCGCGGGGAGGGGGGGGCAGACCCAGGCACGCAGGCCAGTGCTGGGGGGACCCCCGTGTGGGCCCGCACCAGGTCATTCGGGCGAAAGGCCACTCTCACGCGTAGCCGTCTCCTGCTCGCCCCGGGACCCATACAGTCATCGGCCTGACCGAAAGTACGACGAGTAAGGAACGAGGCCCCTCGTTCCCCAGGGAATAACGCATAAGGAACGATAGATTATACTACATAACGCGTAAGGAGCGATACATACATAACGCATGCACGCCGAAGGAACGACCGAGCCCCTTTTGAACAGAGAGTGTTCCTTATCCAAGCCGCTCACTGTACAGACGTTGCCCCGGCACCCGACCCAATCTAGATCAGGCCGCCTTCCGGGCCAGGCGTGGGGGAGCGGGCCCCCTTCTGCTCCCCACCTTCCCCTCCCTCACCTCCCTCGTCTCCCTCCGCTGCCTTCCCGTTCCCTTCCTCGCCCCTCCCTTCGTCCGCTCCCATCCTCCGTCATTTCCTGGTCCACTCCCCCCTTTGCCTCCCACCCTCCCTGCGCTCTCCCTCCTCCCTCCTCCACCCCCCCCCCCGGCTCCTTCCTGCCGCTGCCGCCGCATCGGCCCCGAGCTGGGGCGCACTGTCCGTTCGCCCGCCCCCCCCCCTTCCCCACCCGTCTGCAGCCCCCCCGCCCTTCTTCCATCCCTCTTTCCCTCCTCCTCTTCCCTCCCTCCCTCCCTCACCCCCCACCTGTCTGCCAAGGAGGCTCAGCAGCACGGTGGGATTTTCCCGCCCGCGCACCCGAACCCCCGGCCCCTCAGGGGCGACCCGGGACGGGCGGGCGCAACAACGATCGCGCCCGCCCGCGCGGCACGGGCGAGCCGCGCAGGGTCCGCTCCGCTGCTCGCCGACGCCCCCGGGAGGCTGGGGACGTCGACGTGCTGCAGTTCCACCACGACCGGCCTGCGAGCATCAGCCTGGCGAAGGACCCAGCCATACGCAGTCGTGAATGCCGTCATTGTTAGTATCGCACTCGGTGGATCTCCTTAAGGGGTCACGAAGCGCGTGAAGAGTGTGCCGAAATGGGGCAGGGCGGAGTTCCCTATGGAGCCACGAAAGGTGCGAGCTCCCTATGGGGTCACGAAACGTGTGAGGGGTGTGCAAAAGTGAGGGCGTAACGAGAGGGAGGAAGGAGAGGAGGAGGAGAGGCGAGGAACGCGGGGACCGTCTCTTCATAACGAAGACCCAACACCACAGGAGGGGTGGGAACAAGGTGTCCGTGGGCACATGACTTTGCCAGCGCGTCGAAGAAAAGACGGTGTATGTGTGAGTGAGTGAGTGTGAGTGCTGCGTGACTGCGTGTCGCGCCCCACCCTCGGTGCCAGGTGTCCGGGCATGCGTATGGCCTGGCTGATCCCCTGCGGACCCCGTCCTCATCTTCCGAGGAGCCCGCCGCGCGCGTTGCTGCTATTTCGTTCGGACCTACCGTGTCCGCCTCGTCGCTACGCGCGAGGCCGCGATCACCAAAGAGGGTGAGTGTGTGTGCGTGTGCGTGCATGTGTGCATGTGTGTGTGTGTGTGCGTGTGTGTGTGTGTGTGTGTTTTGACGTCTTCCGCCTCGACGCCGCGCCCGAGGCCGCGACCGCTAAAAAGTGCGCGCGCGTGTGTGTGCCTGTGTGTGTGTGCGTGTGTGTTCGTCTGCGTGTGAATGTGTGTGTGTGTGTGCGTGTTGCCTCCAGGTGGTGCCGTCGCCGCCCTTCTCTCGCAGTCCTGCGTCTCTCCTCCGCCCTTCCCCTCCCTTGCTCGGCCCTCGGGATGTCGCCCGGGCGTTGTCCGTTCTCCCCCTCTGGGTCGTCGGTCGTCTCCCCCGTCGCTCGCTCCATTCCCTTCCCAGGTTCCAGGCTCGCCCTGGTCCCCGGCTGTCGCTCCCCTCCTCTGCCTCCTGCTGCCGCTGCAGCTCCTGGGTACTCCACCTGGGGGTTCGCGCCTCGGTCTTGCGCTCGGGCAGCGACACTCACTGGCCACTATGGCGCGCCTCTTTTACACCTTCCTCCTCTCGCAGTGTATTGCATGGTCGCCTCGGCCTGTTCCGCGTGCATTCTATTGCATTTCAGGTGTCGGTTGTGTACCGCGCGTCTCCGCACTTACACGGCCTCCTCGGCGTCTTCCATGCGCGCTCGCGATCCCGCGTCTGTTTGCCTGCGCCAGCTTCCAGCCAAGCAACGCCAGGTGGCATTCGAACTACACGCGGACCTCGCCCGGAAGAGCATCCCCCAAGAAGACGAGACCCCCCGCCGGCCAACGCGCACAGAACATCCAGAGGCACCCTCCCCAGGGCGCCCGACAAGCACGACAAGAGCACGAAGGGTACCCTCCCCCCGCCGACCTCGACCTCACACCTCGGTCCGACTGCACGCGTGCCCCGCCTCGGTAGGTGCTCGCTGCGGTGCTGCCGCCCGCCCGCTGGAGGAGAAAAGCGGCGTGCGTGCGCGCGCGCGTGCCACGGGGCGCCCCGTTATCCACAGTGTTGGGCGCAACTACAAATGGCAGTTTGGTCTGCGAGCCCGAACGTATTCCTCCCCTTCTTTTCGAATCATGGGAGCCCCGAGAGGCCTTCCGGACCCCCCAACGAGCCCCAAGAGGGCTCCTGGAAGGCCCCAAGACAGCTCCAAGAGGGCATCAAAAGTGCCCCAAGAGTCCCCGCGAGGACCCCAAGAAAGCCCCAAGATGGCTCCAAACGACCTCAGAGAAAACGCATCTGGGGCGGTTGTTACTTACACTGCACCCTACTACAACACTTCCTTGATCAAGGCAGCTCGCCTGGCGATCTGCTTCTAGATGAGCTGGTGGGGAGACGCGAAGCGTCAAGAATTGCAAATACTTTCGTCAGTGATCGTTCCGAGCATGCCGTGCGGTAACGTCACCTGGCCGGCGGAGGAAAAAACGTGCGTGCGTTCGCACGACGTGCGTGCTTTCTTTCGAAAAGGTGACTGCGCACCCGCTTGCCTAGCGCAGTGTTCTTTTTCCGCACGCGACTGCCACCATTCAAGTCAGTCCGCCCATCTGCTGCGCAAGGTGGTAATTCGTCTAAGCGTGCCCTGGCTTAGCGCAACGCGACGATGTCGTCACCTCGCCGCTGGAGGAGAACCGACCGCGTGTGTGTGTGTGTGTGTGTGTGTGTATGTGTGTGCGTGTTTGTGTGAGCGTGCGTGTGTGTGTGTGTGTGTGTGTGTGTGATAGCTGGCCCGAGCCAGCGCAAGCGCCCTCAATTGCTCCCCAAGAGCTGCCGTTCTCGGGCTTTCCACAGGACTATTGCCGAGAGAGAGAGGGCGGCGTCTCACCTTCAGCGCTGGCTGTGCGTGCCTTCTGCCTGCTACTGGCTACCGGCCTGCCGCAAGCCTACCTACGACAACGAACCGGCTCCTCTCGGACGTGCCTGCGGCTGTAGCATGCCGTCTCGGTCTCGAGCCCGTGTCCCGTCGAGGGCAATGTCGCATCTTGCACATGCTCTGTCTGTCTCTCCCCACCTCGGGGGCGGCCAAAAGGGGAGCGTCCAAGAGGGGGGGCCGCAAATCATGGCCGGCGGAATGTGCACGGCCCAGGGGCGGGGCCGGGGACGCATTGAAATAAGACGAAGCGCCATGAAATCTGGGGAAATATCTTGGCCCACGCCATGACATCCATCCCCCTAGTCATCACCCCCCTCGTTGCCGCCCCCGACCACCGTTGCCTCATCAACCTCACCCCTCGCTTCCTCAAACGATGAGGCACACAACTGCACTGAACTCGATCAATCACTGCCTCTGGCTGCTATCGAACTGTTTCACGGGGTCCCCTCACGCAGCACCCTCTCGTCCGCACTCTGCCATTCCCTCGCGTCTGCAGACGCCCGGCCGCACGCAATCCTCATCCTTCTTCTTGGTGAACATTGCGCTACTTCAGCAATCACCAGCCTGAGAGTCTGACACGCCACAGAACTGACAAAACAAGGCATGACAATGCAACACCCCGCCAACAGCTGTCGTCAATGAGACCCGTGAGCAGACGACTCACAGGAACGTCTGCCAACTCAACTCTCGCTGTTACAGCACATGACACGACTCCACCATTGGCCTGTTTCAGCATGGTCCACCTGCCATGTTTCTGTGCAGAGGGGGGCCTTGGCCAGGCGAACAAACGAACTTTGGTTTCGGATCGGTGATCTGGATCTGACCGTGCCCATCATCGAAACCAGTTGACCTAATTAGCCAGTCCAACTAGCCAGCCCACCAACCCAACCAACCAACCCAACCCAACCCAACCAATCACCCCGCGAACCAAGAAGAGGAGGAAACGGGAGGGAGGAGGGAGGAGGTTTCCTCGGAGGCCCCAAGGCAGAACGAATTAGCAGACGGAACATATTACCGTCGGGAGGCTGCAGGGAGGAGGAGGAGGAGGAGAAGGAGGAGGAGGATGGAAGATAAGGAGGAAGAGAAAGACCAACCCGCCGACCCCTGCCGCATGCCCTCCGTCACCACTAAGAGGGGTGGAACGTTTTGCTGACCAACGAAAACGGCAAAAAGTCGCCCTCCCTGGGCCCGGAGGGACGGCGGGGGGATGCCAAATTGCACCGTGCCCTGCGGGAAACCGGGCTTCGCGCCAGGGGCCTTTCCGGGACGGCATGGGCCCTCAAGCGCAAGGCGCTCGTCACTCTTGATCTTTCCCCGCGCCCGCGTTCTACACGGAAGAGCTGGCACGCTGGAAAAACCGTCGTCATGTTTCAAGCCAGGCGGCGCGCCCGCGGGGGAAGGGAGAAGAGGCGGACCTTCTGAGAAGTCTCGGAAGTTCCGCGGCCTTCTGAGAAGCTTCCCAAGCCTTCCCAGGAGACACAGAAAACTGCTCGGAAGGCGCGAGGGCTTCTAAGAATTCCCGCCACCTTCTGAGAAGGCCTTCCCCTTCTCACTTCCCCTCCTCGCTCGCCGCCGATACACGGAAGAGCTCACCGGCGAGAAAAAACGCCGCTGTTTGGCCCCGCGTAGGGTGGCTTCGTCGTAGAGGGCACGTAGCGGGACGACCAGTGGATATCAAAACCCATACAGCAGCAACATGGGGCAGGGGCGGGGCCCGCCCCCTCGGGCCGGTGAAGGGAGAAGCGCTCCTCCCTGAGACTGCCCTGGCCTCTGAGAAGCCCCCCGTGTGGGGCGGGCGTGGCAATGGGGGGTGACCTACAGGGGGGTGAAGCAAAGGGCCCTCAAGGGGTCCCCTTACGGTCCCTCTTGGAGCCGGCAGGGGCCCAAAAGGGGCCCCGAAGGGTCTCCGGAGGGGAGAAGCGCTGCTCCTCCGGAAGCTGCCCTGGCTTCTGAGGCCCCGCGTGGGTGAGGGGCAACGGCAAAGGGTGGGGGCCTGGCACGGGGGGGGGACACACCGGCCCGGGATCGGTGCGAAACATCGCCGGCAGATCGGCGACGGGCCCCCGATGGTGAATCCGCGCCTTCCTGGGCGGGGTGGGGCCATCCAGCCCCTGCCGACGACCCATGGGCGGTCGGGGGTCGATGCGTCTCCCCCTGTGCCCGACCCCCCCGCCCCCCCCCAGCGCTGCTCCTGAGGCCCCGCGCGGGGCTTCTCTAGGACCTGGCGGGACGGCCAAAAGGGCAGCCAGAGCGCACCGCGGCATCGTGAGGAGAGCAACCATCGGGTCGGGAGGCAGGGGTTGGGAGGATGAAAGGCATGAGCAATAGCATCCGGATGCCATGCACGAGGCATTCGGCCGCCTGCGGAAGAGGAGATCCTCACATCTTCCCCTCCTCCTCCTCCTCCTCCTCTTCCTCCTCTTCTTCCTCCTCTTCTTCCTCCTCCTCCTCCTCCTCCTCCTTCCCCATCCTCCCAACCCAATAATTGTCTTCGGCTACGCGCAAGAGTGACCCTGGGTAAGAGTGACCTTTGGTGCAAGGCTTTTTGGGGGGCCGCGGGGGGGCCGAACACAAGCGCGCAAGACGCTACCACCGCATCGCGTTCGGCGCTCGGGGGACCCCATTTGGCCCGCACCAAGGGTCACTCCTGCGAAAAGCCACTCCTGCCTCTGGACGGTGTCTTCCTGACATCGGGGACTCTCCCCGGGCAGGTCCGGGGAGACGCCTCCGCGCTCCCGACCTCTGCCGCCGCTCTGCAAGAGGCCCCGCGCGGGCCTTTTCTCGGAGGGCACGCGGGACGGGCCGGCCCGAGGCAGCGCCCCCAGGCCTGCCTATAGAGAAGACCCGTGCTTCTCGAAACTTCGGCGGCGAGCGAGGGGACGACGACGACGACGACGACGACGACGACGACGACGACGACGACGACGGACGAAGGACGACGGAGAAGGACGACGACGACGACAAGGACGACGGACGACGGACGACGGCCGACGGACGACGGACAACGGACGACGGACGACGACGACGAGGCCGAGGACGAGGACGACGGCAAAGACCGACGGACGAGCGAAGGGGGGAAAAGAGAAGGAGAAGGCCTTCTCATAAGGCTCGGAAGTCCCCCGGCCTTCCGAGAAGTGATCTAAGCCTTCCCCGAAGATACAGAAGACCCCTGGGAAGGCCAGAGGCACCCCGAGGGTCACGCCGCCTTCCAAGCAAGCCTGCTCCTTCTCAATCCCCCCCCCCGCACCCCCGAACGCTCTCGCCGAGGCGCAGCTGCTGGAACGCGCCCCGAGGCTGGAAGACCGTCGAGAACCAACGAAAACGTCCGAAAACCTCGGACCTCGGACCTCGAAACCCTTCGCCCGCCTCCTTCTCACTTCCCTCCCCCCTCGCTCGCCGCCGAAAACTGCCTTCGCTGCTGAGGCCCCGCGCCAGGCTTTTTCGGGGCGCCAGGCGGGCCGGCCAGGGGGAGGCCCCGAGCGCACGGCAACGTTGGGGGCCGCCCGCCTGGGCCAGACGCCCGCGGGACACGCAGACTCCAGCTCGACGGTCCAAGACTGTCCCACGACAGCCCAAGACGCCTCCAAGAGGGCCCCAAGACGGCCCAACCGGGCTCCAAGAGGGCCCCAAGACGGCCCAACCGGGCTCCAAGAGGGCCCCAAGACGGCGCCAAGAGGGGCCCAAGCAGGGGACCACGAACTGAACATTCGATACTTGTGCCCCGAGAAGCCTCCAGGAGGGGTCCCGTCCGCGGCCTCGCGGGCCGGGCCCCCGGGCCGCGCCCCCGAGGGTACGGAGCGTTTTTTCGCGGATGCCCCGCGCGGAGCGTGTCGGTGCGACCGCGTATCCGCGGGATCGCGCACCGGGATGCAGACCGCGAGGGCGCGGATATGGATCTGTGCGTCGCTCGTGAGGAGAAGTCAGGGGCCCGCAGCATCAGCGCTGAATGCGGAAGAGGAGGAGGGGGAACAGAAAACAAGGGAGGCGTGGCGGCAAGTTGACGAGTGGAGGAGGAAAGGCAGGAATCCGAGTGGGATGAGCGGGAGGAGTGCACGGGAGACGAGGAGCAGGAGGCGGATCAGAGGAGCAGGCGGAAAGCAGGAGAAGGAGGAGACGGATGACGATGACGATGACGACGACGAGAAAGCTGAGGAGGAGGGCGAGGAGCAAGAAATGGAGGAGGAGGACGGAGTACGACGCTCCAAATAGTACTCTTGATCAAACTGTTTTGCACCCCTGTGAGGGGCATTACAGGGTATCTGCACCCTGCGTGCAGCAAGGCGCTCGATGCACGACTTTGGCGAATAACTCGTCGAATGGGGCTGCGTGAGAAGGCAATCCCAGGCCAATGTCAGTGACAACACCGGCGCCCTCGGCACCTTCTGTACCAAGTGATGCCAGCCGCTCTGCTGAACCTTGCCTCCGCCACTCTGTTTGCAAACATCCACGGTCGGTCGCAGGACCGAGGACGCAGTTCTCGCTGCTCCCATCTGCGTTTCACCACACGAGCGCCTCCTCCCCTTCAGTCCTCTCCTCGTACACACTGCACTCCTGTACGGCGGATGGCTAAGGCCCAGGCGGAAAACCCGGGCCCAGAGATCACGCGCGTAGCCGACGCGACATGCATTCCTCGGAAGCCAAACTGCCCCCCGAATAGTCTGGTCCGCCAGGCTAGTCCGCCGAGCTAGAAGATGTGCCGCCAGTTTGCAAGATCTGAGCAGACACAAAACAATATCCACACAGCTTGCGAACTTCCATGCAGTCGGACTCAGCATTCAGTACGAGCAGATGAGTCCTAAGCCCTGGCCCGCCCCCATCCCTCTAAAGGAGAAACAGTTCGCTGGCCCAACGGGTCAAAGGCGTGTAAAAACTCCGGTAAGAGTTTCGGAAACTTTCGAATTCTCGCGCGCGCGGCGACCCCTGGGGGTTGGGAGGTCTCCGTCGGAAGAATTCAGAAGGATTAGGCCCCATTGGTGGGCTGTTATGCCGGAATGGGCCTCGGATCAAGCGGGATCAAGCCGGATTAAGCGAGATTAGCAGGATTAAGCTGGATCAAGCGTGATTCAGCCGGATTAAGCGGGATTTCGGACCAGGGCAAAATCAGAATTTGACCTCCCAGGAGTTGCATCCGAACTGGGGCTCCCCGGACGAAGCCTACCCCTGCAAGGGTCCCGGCAAGGTCCCCGCAAGGGCCCCCGGCAGGTCGGGGTCACAGATACGCCGGAGAACGCCCGGGCGCGGCCCTGGCTGGGGGCCCAGGGAGCGCCCGCCCCAGGAGCGCCTGCAGGAGGCGCCCAGCGGGTGGCAGCCCCCCCGGCCTCAAGCCACGGGGCGTTCGAAGAGGGCCCAAGTTCGTCTCAAGAGGGCCCAGAGGCACCCAAGACGCCCTGGAGGAGGGCCCCAAGACCATCCCAAGAGGGCCCAGTTCGTCTCAAGAGGGCCCAGGGAGGCACCCAAGACGCCCTGCAGGAGGTCCCCAAGACCATCCCAAGAGGGCCCAGAGAGAGACAAATCATTGATGCTGCTCGGATGTCTGCAAGATTGTGGCGCTGCCGCCTTTTCAAGTTTTCCGGCCTCCAAGATCGCCCCAGGTCAACCCAAGAGGCTCCCACGCAGGACGGCCCAAAAGGCCCCAAGACGGACAAAAAGGTTTCCGCAGAGGGCTCCAGAGGCTCACATGAGGGCCCCAAGAGGGAGAATCCGAACAGACATTTTGAGCCTTCCCCGATGCCCCCCCTAGACAACCAGAAGGCCCCCGAGAAGCCCTCAAGAGGCCCCCGAAGGCCCAAAAGGATGCCCCACGGGGCCCCCAAGAGGCCCCAGGTGGTCCCAGAAATGCCGCCAAGAGGCCCCCGAGAGGCCTCCCAAGTTACCCCACGGAGCCTTCTAAAGAGGCGTCTTGTCCGAGACCCAGTTTGGTCCCCACAGTGCCTCAAGAAGACGTCGTGAGGCCTCCTCCTCCTCCTCATCCTGCTCCTCCTCCTCCTCCTCCCCGATCGAGTCCCCTATCCTCCTTCTCGCCCGAAATGGGCACACCAACATATGGCAACAGTGATGCAAGATGGGCCGGCGGAGTGTGCGAAGTGATGAAATTCGGCGGGACCCCTGCAGGCCCGGGCCGTGTTGTAGGCTCCGAGGGTAGATGATGAGATGGAGGATGATGGAAGAGAGTGAGATGGTATGCAGAAGGCGTGCCAAAGGGGCGTTGCCCATTCCGCCGGCCGATGGTGCAACTATTTTATCAAGTCTCCTGGGGAACGAAGAAGCACGAGTAACATGCGCTCCCAGGGCTAAGCCGATGCGCGTGACAGCTCCAGAAGCATGCACACATACATGTGATCTGTGCCCCCACGGCTACGAAAGCCTCGATTCGGAACCCCCTTTACGTATTCCGCTGACCGCCTCGAGCATTCCGCCAGCCGATTTTAATCATTCTCCCGGGGGCACGTAAGAACACAAGTGAAACGTGCTCCTAGCGCTAAGCCCAAGCGCGTGACAGCTCCTGGGACACCTGAGAACACGAGTGAGCTGGGACTTCAGGGCTGCGAAAGCTTGGTTTCGGCGCACCCCTCACGCATTTCTTGCCGGACATGCTTCTGGGACGCGTAAAAAATATCAATGAGCAGCGCCTTCATGGCTAAGAAACTGCCATGTCGGTCGGCACACCCCTCATGAATATCCTGCTCCACACTCTACTGGGACACGTGAAAATACTAGTGGTCTGCGCTCCGAGGCCGTTCAATACCCCACGGAACGCGAACATGGCCCCAAGACATATTGTAACGATTGGTACCGACCCTCGTCGAGGCAGCATCCCTAACACCCACTGCTTACAAACATTGCTTGCCAACTTCTCCCTGGGGGCACAACGTGACTCCCGCTCTGCAGGCTCAATAATGGAAGTATGAGGTGGGGGAGGTGGAAGAGACAAAGGCGTCTAGGGAAGAAATGTAAATCGAGAGCTCTAACGTCTTGATATTTTCTGGACAACGGGGATCCAGAACTCCAGACCTCATGCTTCGCATGGACTTGGCACCACAGGTTCTACTCGTTGAAGGGCCCGGCGCCAGGAGAGGGCCTCCAGCAACTCGAAGTCTGAGAGATCTGCCCTTCCTGGTTCTTGCAGGACCCAGATCCCCGACGTCATGACTTTTCCAGAACGTCGACCCCAAAGGTCTCGACACATTCCCAATCACCAGTTTTCCATTAAAGACGGTGCCAAGGCCCAGTAAAGAAAGGGCCCCGAGAGACCGAAAATGGCGCAAAACCTCCCATCGTGACTTTTTCGTGACGCCACAAATCTGGCGCCACAAATCTGGCGACGCATCCCTAAGGGTTGGTGTAGCTGTGTTTCGAAGGCGCTTTGGCTTCCAAGGGGCAGGGGCCAGAGAGGACGACGCCCCCTTGAGCCTCCTGGAGGCAGGGGAGGGCGCGAGGGGGGGGCACAGGGAGCAGTGAGGAGGAGCCCGAGGAGCGAGGAGGAGAAGCAGGAACAGAGAGAATGATGATGGGCAAGAAGACAGATGATGATGAGGATGATGCTGAGGAGGAGGAGGAGAAGAAAGGATGAGGATCTGGAGCAGGGAGCATGAGGAGCAGGATGGCAATGAGCATGCACAGTGAGGGAGAACCAAGGGCGGGAGCAAGAGAGAAGAGCAGCTCGCATGATGATGACCATTACAAGCAACAGTTATTGGGAGACGCGATGCCGAGAAGACATGGAGATGATGGAGAACAGCTGGAAAGAGGGCGGACGAAGGACAAACCAACAAAGAAACGCACAAGAAGCGAAGAAACGGAACCAAAGGCAAGGCTCCTCCCAGTGGTACGCCCAGGTTGCTACGGAGAAAGCAGGGACGATGCCCCACAGCAGATCCTGCCCCAAACCGGCCACAGCCGCTGTTGGGCAGGCGCCGTCCTGTCCCAAGCCTGGCCGCCCCGACACGCACCACGCAACCCGTGGCGTGTTGACACGGAGCTCAACACGTGGATAAAACACGCACGTGCGGCACGACACGCTCGCCAGAACGCGGGCCAACACGTGGAGCCAGCACGCAGCGCGTCGACACGGACGCTTTGAGCACACGCCCCGTGCTGCGCTTCGAAACGGGCGCACCAGGGCAACAAAGGTCTCAGGTGCACAGCGCCCGCGGTGGCACCGCCATCGTGATCCGCCAGCGGTGGCCGCGCTGAGCACAATGGGTCAGAAGTGATCCGCCCAATGTGCTTCCAGTGCCGGCCTGGCTGACGACTGGACGACCGTCGACACCCTGGCTGACGACTGCGGCACGCCGCTACCTGCGCCGTCCAATCCACACAAAACGCGAATTAAGCCGCAATTGCACACACGCACATGCTCCGCATGTGACGACAGCGCAGTTTCCTTCGCGAAATCGCCACCGCCCGCCACAACATCGCTTTTTCCTCAGCACTGTCCGACACGGCCTTGATCTCTGCGCCACGATTTGGCTGGCCCGCACAAGTGGCGTGGCCAAACTCTCCCCCTGGAAGCTGGGCCTGCTCTGCAAGTGCCTCTGCGGCGGTGGCCGCAGCCAGCAGAGAAAGGCGCGAGCCGAGTCCTCGGTGGACGAATCACCGCCTGCAGCTGGTGCGCCCAAGAAAAAAACCCACGAGTACACCGTTTGGCGATGCCCCTGTGGCAGACGGCAGGATGGCGCTTACCAAAATGGTCTCACAGACCCAAAGTCGACGGCTTCCACCGCACACCCGGCACTGTGGGTTGATTGACGCGGACCCCCACCTGCTCGATCTCCAGACCGATCTGGCGCGCGACCCCCAACAGCAGCCAATACCCCGCCCACCGCAGGAGGGCGAGGAACCAGACGAATACATCGACGACGTCGACCTGACCACGGGTCGACGTTGGGTGAACGCCGCCACTGACGGAGCCTGTTCCCACCAAGCAGATGCTCTGCTTGCTCGTGCGGCCTACGGCGTACTGTACGGAGCCAACAACTGGTTGAACTACGCCGAACGTCTGCACGGCCTTGCACAGAACTCACAGCGAGCTGAAACCGGCGCGCTGCCCCACCTCGCCTCAACGGCTGGAAGGCCCGTGTCCACGTCTTCGTCGACAACCGAGCTGTGCTCGACGGATTCACCGACTTCCTTTAACTGCGCTCTGCCTCCCACCAAGGGAGCCTAATGCGGCAAGTGGACCAAAGTCACGACTACGACTACGACGAAGACGACGACGACGACGACAACGACGACGACGGCGCCAGCAAGGACAAAGATGAAAGCGACGACGGCGACGACCCAAACGAGCGGGCCAGGAAGGCGTACCCTAACAGGCGGGCGGGGCGGGCGGTTTGATTGAGCGGCCCCCAACGATCGGGTCGCACGGGCTGGGCGACGACGACGTCGACGACAACGACGACCGCGCGACGACGAGGGCGACGACCACGACGAGAACTACTACGAAGACGAGCAGGACAAGGGCGAGCACGAGGACGACAAGGGCGACAACGACGACGACGACGATGAAGGCGACGACGACGAGGGCGACGACAGCGACGACGACTGGACTGGGTGGGTCGGGCGGGCGGACCATGACGGGCGGGCCGGGCGGGCGGACCCTAACGGGCAGGCAGGTCGCATCTGGCGGGACATTCAATTATGGTGCCACATCGAGCTGGCAGCGCGAGAGCTCCATCGAGCAGGCGGGTCGGATCGGATCTGGCGGGACACTGACATATGGTGCCACATCGAGCTGGCAGCGCGAGAACTCCAGCGGGCGGGTCGGATCGGAGCGGGCGGGCCCTCACGGGCGGGGTCGGGTCGGGCGGGCGGAAACATTCAAGTAGGACGAGCAATCGACCCGGCACGCGAGAGCCCTAACGGGCGGGTCGGGGCGGGCGGGCGGACTCCAACGGGCGGGGTCGGGGCCAGCGGGCGGGAGACTCAAATAGGACGAGTAATCGAGTCAGCACGCGAGAGCCCCAGCGGGCGGGTCGGGCGAGCGGACCAGAACGGGCGAGTCGAGGCGGGCGGGCGGACCCCAACGGGCGGGACAGCTAGCGGGCGAGTCGGGGCGGGCGGGCAAGCGGACCTGGACGGGCGGGTCAGGTCGGGCGGGCGGGACATCCTATACGTAATCGAGCTTGCACGCGAGAACCCGAACAGGCGGGTCGGGGCAGGCGGGCGGCCTTAACGGGGAGGTCGTGTCGGGCGGGCGGGGCACTAAAATATGATGCGTAATCGAGCTGGCACGCGAGAATCCTGACTGGCGGGTCGAGGCAGGCGGACGGACCTTAACGGCAGGTCGGGTCGGGCGGGCGGGGCATGAAAATCTGATGCGTAATCGACCTGGCACGCGAGAACCTTCACGGGCGGGTCGGATCGGGCCGGCGGAACGCCCGCGTAGCCCATACAGCTGGACATCCACGAGGGCGACAGCGACAACGACGGGGGCGTCGACCACGATGAGGACGGCGACCACGTCGAGCTGGAGAACTACGACGAGGGCGACGACGACGACGCCGACGGCAAGGAGGACGACGACGCCGACGGAGACGACGACGATGAAGGCAACGACGATGAAAGCGACGTCAGCGACGACAACCGGACTGGGCGGGCCCGGCGGGCGGACCATGACGGGCGGGCCGGGTGGGCGGACCCTAACGGGCAGGTCGCATCGGGCATGGCGGGACATTCAATTATGGTGCGTAATCGAATTGGGAAGCAAGAACCCAAGCGGGGGGGCTCGTCGGGGCGGGCGGACTCTAACGGGCAGGTCGGGTCGGGCCAGTGGGACACGTACGTATGACACGTAATCGGGTTGGCACGCGGGAGCCCCAACAGGCGGGTCGTGCTGGGCGGGTGGACCCTAACGGGCGGGTCGATCGGGCGGGACATTCAAGTATGTCGCGTACTCGAGCTGGCACGCGAGAGCCCTAACGGGCGGGTCGGGGCGGGCGGGCGGACCCTGGTGGGCGGGTCGGGTCGGGCCGGCTGGACGTGAAAGTCTGATGCGTGATCGACTTGGCACGCGGGAAACCTCGCGGGCGAGTCGGAGCAAGCGGGCTGGACATTGAATCCGCCGACCCTGTTGGCGTGTGTGAGACATCTTTCCGCTCGAGTCGTCGTTGTTGCCGGCGCCGATCCCACCCAGTTCCCTGGGCCCTCCTCCTCAAGCGATCCAGCCAGGCGGAGTTCTGACGGCGTGGTAATTGATTCGAAGGGGCGCCCCTTCCCTTCGTCGATCCCTTCCCTGGCGGAAGGGGGGGGTGGCAGCGGGGGGGGGTCCCTGGGAACGGCAGCGGGGGGGGGGTAGGCGGGGAGGGCCCCGGGGGTCCTGTCCTCCTGTGGACAAGAGAGACACGGTGGTGGTGGACAAGAGAGACACGGTGGTGGTCCCCTTGCGGGGAGGGGGAATCAAGGACCACTCCCCCCTGCCCCCGCCTCCACCCTGTGGCTATGGGATCACCACCGGCCCCCCCGCTCCACGTGGACACCCCAGATTGGAGGCACCCTCCTCACTCTTATTATATATTGTTCCTGGGTGCTGCGAATTCCCCCACATGCCTCCAAGAGGCCGCAGATCCGCTCCGAGGCGGCTCCAGGTGGCCACGGATCTTTCCAAGAATTCCCCCAAGAGGCCCCCAAACAGAGCCCAATAGGATCCCAAGCGAGCCCCAATGAAGGCTCCAGAGCGTAAGCGTCGTCGTCGTCCCCATGCAGGGTCGGCGGCACCGGCCATAATGCCTTCCAGGTATGATGCGTCATCGAGCTGGCACGCGAGATACCTAGCGGGCAGGTCGGGGCGGGCGGGCGGACCCTAACAGGCGGATCGGGTCGGGCGGGCGGCACAGGAAAGTATGATGCACAATCGAGATGGCACGCGAGAGCCCTGGCGGGCGGGTCCGGGCGGGCGGACCCAAACGGGCGGATCGGGTCGGGCGGGACATCAACGAATGATGCGCGATCGCGCTGGCACGCGAGAACCCTGGCGGGTGGGTCCAGGCTGGTGGGCGGACCCTAACAGGCGGGCCGGGTCGGGCCGAGCGGGCGGGAGGTTCAAGTATGATGCGCAATCGAGCTGGCACGCGAGACCGCTAATGGGCGGGTCGGGGCCGGTAGGCGTACCCTGACGGGCGGGCTTGGTCGGGCCGACGGCACCTTTGAAGATGATGCGCAGTCGACTCGGCACGCGAGAACCCTAGTGGGCGGGTCGGGGCTGGCGGGCGGGCATTGACATATGCAATAGAGCTGGCGCGTGGGAGTCCTGACGGGCGGGTCAAGACGGGCGGGCGGGCGGGCCCCAACGGGCTGGCCGGGTCGGGCGTGCGGACCCTGACGGGCATGGCGGGAAATCAAAGCACGATGTATCGGGCTGTCACGCGGCAAACCTACCTGGCGGGTCGTGGCGGATGGGCAGACCCTAACGGACGGGCCGGGTCGGGCGGGCAGGGCATAAAAGTATGATGCAGTTTCGAGTTGGCATGCGAGAAACCTAAAGGGCGGGTCGGGTCGGGCGGATCTCGTCGCAACGGCGGGACGCGGCTCGAATAACTGGCCAGAATGGATCCTGGGAGAAGTCCCAGGGCCGACTGCGAGCGGATCTTCGGCGATGCCCATCGGCCATCGAAGATCGAGGGGGATGTAGGAAGTGCCGTGACGTGTTTGAACGCGTTGTCTTGTTTCGGGTCTCTGAAGACCCCTGGAAACCTTGGGTGCGTCCGGGAACCAGGGCCCAGATCGGAAGGCAAGACATGCCATGTACGTCCCCCCCCTCCTCCTCATCCTCCTTCTCCTCCTCCATTTCTTTTCCTTCTAGATAATTCCTCCCTGTCGCACCTCGAGGCCGGTCGAATGGGCGGGCCGGGCGCTTCACCTGCTGTAAACAGTTGCAGGAGCTTCACGGAATGAGGGCGGCTCGTTTTCAAAAGGTGGCGCTCGCCTGACCGCCGCGCACACTCATGGTAAAAATGACAAGCGTTTCGCGGAACGGGGGTGGCTCGTTTTCAAGATGCGGGTCTGGCCTGAGCGCCGCGCGCATTTGTTGAAACATTGCAAGCGCTTCACGCATCGAGGGCGGCTCGATTCCAACATGTGGTTCTCGCCTCGACGCCGCGCGCACTCGTTTTGAACGGTTGCAAGAGCTTCATGGGCTCCATTTGTTAATGTACCACAAATTGTGTTCAAGATTGCCATGGCGCAGCAGTCATGTTGATTCGCGGTGGTGAAGTCCCACGAATGGTGTTTTGGCGCGGTTCCGGATCGCCAAAACGTAACAGTCAGTTTAACTCGTGGCGTTGAAATCCTGATCACACGGTTGTCCCCCAACGAGACAATTCCCTCAGTTGACGCGACCCCGGCTTAAGGCATAAGAAGAGGGATCTTGGAAGGAGGGTGTATTTCAGCATCATTGATGGGTATTGGGTTTGCACAGGTCCCATCCCTCCCTCTCATCCTCCACCTCCTTCTCTTCTCTCTTCTCTGCTGCTCATTCTCGTCGTCCTCGTCCGTTTCCCTTCATCCTCCTAGTCCACCTCCTTCTTTTCCTCCTGCTATTCCTGCTCCTTTTCTTTTTTCGTGTCCGTCCCAGTCCTCCTCTTGCTTCCGTTCGTGCCAACTTGTGATTAAAAAATTCGCGGGGGGCGCGTGTTTAAAAAATACTGTCCCTGCTCGGGCGAATCGCGGGGTGGCGCCCGCCAGATTGAAAATCAACGGCGGCGGCGCCGGTGATTAGCGCCGACGCCCAGCCGACAGCGGGAAGGCGACAGACAGCACGAACTGGGGGAGGGGAGGGGGGCGGGAGGCAAAGGCAGCAAAAGCAAAACCGTGAGCCAAGGCGACACCTGCTCGAAATGAAAAAAACTACTGTCGGCGCTCGCCCCCGCATTTTCCATGCTCTTGCTGTCGAGCCGATGCGTTTCCTTTGCCCTGGCCCCGGCCTGGGGGGCGCCAGCTGCCTCGCGGGCCCGCGAGCAAGGCGGGCTGGACGAAAGGGGGCGCTTTCGGCGCCAGGGGGCGCTCGGAAAATCAGCCATGTGAGCTGTTGGGCAAGTCCCCGGTTGGCCATGCATCGAGGACTGGCTCCTCGGCGGGGCGATCGAAACCAGCTGCGCACAGGAGGTTTCGCACCCCCCCCTTTCCTTCCCCAGCCTGTCGTCCGACCCGAGCCAGGCGGGCAGTCCTCCTGCCCCCTTTTGTCGTGGTCTCTGTAGCTGACGACGACGACGACGACGAGGACAAAAACGAGGACGATGACAAGGAGGACGAGGACGAGGACGGGGACGAGGACGATGACAACGGACGGCGGACGGCAGACGGCGACGGCGGCGACGACGATGACGCACTGCGGATGCCCTATGGGGGGGGGGTGCTGCGCTGCGCAGGCCCGTTGTAGTCGACGGCGACAACGACCACCACCACAACCACCACGGCCGGCGACGACGACGAAAACGACGAAAACGACGACGACGACGACGACGACGACGACGACGACGACGACGGTGACGGCGACGGCGACGGCGACGGCGACGGCGACGGCGCGTGCGACGACGACGACGACGAACGACGACGCGACGACGACGACAACGCACTGCGGATGCTCTATGGGCGGGGGGGGTGCTGCGCAGGCCCGCTGCACTCGACGACGACGACGAAGACGACAACGACGACGACGAAGACGACAACGACGACGGCGACGACGACGAAAACGACGACGACAAGGACGACGACGAAGACGACGACGACGACGACGACGACGACGACGACGACGACGACGACGACAACGTCGACGACGGCGGCGGCGACGACGACGACGATGCCTGAGAAGGGGGAACAATCGCCTCGAATGTGTACGACCCCTATATCAACTTCTATCGGAAAAGGCAATCGTTTGAGGCTGTCATGCAAGTGTGTACACGATCCCGTCGGCGGCGCCAGCGACGACCCCCTGGCGCGCGTGATTAAGTAGAAGGTTTGGCGCCCCGCGGGGTCTATTCATCAGCCCCGCGGGGGGGAGGGGATATCCATTTGTGAATCACAAGCTGACGTTGCTGGTCCTTGTCTTTCCTTGCTTCCCTTCCCTCTTCTTGGTCTTGACCGATTCCCACCTCCTCCTCTCCCTCTTCCTCCCCCACGACCGTGATCCTGCATCGTCCTCAAGCTTCTTGTCAACTATCCTCGCTCAGCCGTCCTCCGCCGCGTTGCTCCCCCCCGCGCGTCAGCGCTCATCCGCTCCAACCCGCCCTCCCCGATCCTCCTCGTGCCTCCGAAATCCCTGCTCTGGGCATCACGACGGCTCAAGACCGCATACACAAGCCCCCCCAAACCACTTAAAAAACTGTTATGGAAAAAACAATCCGGAATCCTTGCAGAATGCCAGAAAAAAATTAAATATTCTGGACTCAATCCAAAATCATCGCAGAAATCACATCCGGAATTCGAACCCAAAATCCAGAAGTCTGGGTTGGAAAATCCAATCTGGAATCCGAATCCAAAATGCAAAACACTGGACTTGAAAATTCAATCCCAAATCCGAATCCCGAATCCGGATCCTGGAATTCTGGACTGGTCCGATCTAAAATCTGGAGTCCAGGAATCTGGATGGACTCGAACAACTACCAAATCGGGAATCCGAATCTAGGGTCCAATCCAGAATCAAGAATCTGGAATCAATAATTATGAATTCGGGAGTCGAAAATGAACAATGTAAAACTCGCAACTCTGGACTCAAATCAAAGGTCCAATCCAAAAACCAAATCGGAATCCGGAACTCGGAAATTGCGGGTAGAATCTGGAATCCAGATTCGGAATTCTGGACTCCCATCCTGAATCTGGAACTTGGGACTTAAAATCCAATCCGAAATTCGGAATCGGGAATTCTGAACTCAACGGTCCAATCTGGAATCCCAAATCCAGAACTCTGGGCTCGAAGGTCCAATCTGGAATCCAGAATCTGGACATCGGAGATCGGATATCATATTTGATTCCCGGGATCAATCAATCGGGACGTGAAGGTCCAATCCCGAATCCGACTCCGGAATCCAGAATCCAGAACTCCCGATTGGACATCTTCGACTGGATTCTCCTGATCGCTGCTCACTCTCGTGGTCCCGCCGGTTCTTTCGATAATGAAGACGACTACCCGCCACCCCCGCCAGGATGCTAGCGGGGACGGTCGCACCGACAACCACGCGGCAAAGCGCCCAAGGCACCCGACTGCCTCCCACGTTGCCGACGCAAGCGCTGCACCCATCGCCGAGGCCCCTACGGACGAGCAGAAGCCACCGCGCCAGGGGCCGTCCAGGGCCTCGCTCCAGCAGGCCCTTGAAACACCACCGCTTCGACCCCCCCCAGCCCACGGCCGCCGTGGCAGCACGCCGTGGCCACCGGCCCGCTATGGCGACCAGCCGCCCCCCGCGCGCCACCCCCCCAACGCCTGCCAGGCCGCGCCCCGCCGCCCCGCCTGCACGCCTCGCATCTCGCGGGGCGCCGACACCGGTCGTGCGCTCACTGCTGCTCCCCAGGCCTCCCCCCTCCGCTGGCGGCGAGCCGCTGCCGCCCTGCCCCGCCGAGCACGCTCCTCTCGGGGCGACCGCCGCCAGGCGCCCGCTGCTCACCTCCAAGCGCCTGCCGCCACACCCAGGCGAGCCAGGGGCCACCAGGCGACGCGGGCAACGGCCAGGGTTTTGGCGCTGGCCGCCCCCAGCGTGACCCTTCAAGCCAGGTGCACCTCTGACCACCGCGCTGCACAGCGACCTTGAGAGCCGTGGCGCCCTCACCCAGCGCCTTCAACGCGCCTGGTTACGTGGGCGGCCCTTCGTCGGCCACTTTGCCCGCCACCACCCACGGCCGACCTGGCAGATGTGAGGGAAGCCCTGACCCGTCTCGCTTCACGGCCTCCCGCTGGCTCTTAGGCCGGCCATGCCACCCTCCAAACTCTCGCTCTGTGCCCCGCGCGACGCCTGGCAAGTGTTCCGCGGCTGGCGCTCACCCCTCTCGCGGGGCGCAAACGCGGGCCGCGTCGCCCCGGAGGAGGAGGAGGAGGAGGAGGAGGAGGAGGAGAAGGAGGAGGAGGAGGAGCAGGAGGAGGAGGAGAAGGAGGAGGAGGGGGAGGAGGAGGAGGAGGAGGAGGAGGAGGAGGAGGAGGAGGAGGAGGAGGTCACCGCCCCGCGCATCTTGTCCGGTCGCCTCGGCGCCAGGAGCGGGGGTGTTCATTTCGGGGACCCTCTCTCCATGCGGGCTGTGCTCGGCCCCTCATTGAGCTCGGCTGGGCAGGCGCTCGCCCCTGCCGGCCTGGGCACGCGTGTTGGCATCTGCGTGCTCTCTCCCAGACAGTATGACTAACTCGCTCTCTCATTATCTTTCTTTCTTTCTCTCTCTCTCTCTCTCTTTCTCTCTCCCCCTCTCTCTTTATCATTTTCCCCACTCTCTCCCCCTCTCTCTCTTTCTACCTCCCCCTCTCCCTCCCTCTCTTCCACATCTCCCTCTGCCTCGCCCTCCTCCTGCCCGTCTTCCTCCACTTCCGACTCCTGCTGATGCTCGTGCTCCTTAACCCCTCTCCTCCTCCTCTTACTCCTCCTCCTCCTCCTGCTCCTCCTCCTCATCCTCCTCCTCCTCATCCCCCTCCTCCGCCATACCCTCCTCCTCGTCGCAGCCCTTCGCAACTGAAGCACGAGGAGGCTGAACACCAGAGACGGCGCGGGCGCAGACGAACGCGGAGGCACTTTCTGGCTCCAGCACGGCTTCCAGCCAACGCCAACGCAAATGGTCAGTCCCGTCCAGCAGCGCAAGGTCTACCGCACGAGCGCCGTGCCGCATGCGTCTCGCCCTGCTTCCCCCTCCTCCCCGTTCCTCCCCACTTCCACCTCATGACCATGCTCCTCGTCGTAATCCTCGCCATCCTCCATCTGCAATCATCACGCGGAGTCCACCCTCCTACCGCATGTCGTCCCTCTAGCTCTTCCCGCACTTCGTACCCCCACACCCGAAATCATGTGCGCACTCTCCCTCAAAGCTTGCTTTGCGCTCCTCGTCCGCCTCCCCTCCTCTTCCCCCTAACCCACCACTATTTCTCCCCCCTCGCCCACGCACTGTTCCTTCTCCTCCTCCTCCTCCTCCTCATCATCATCATGATCATCATCATCACCATCAGCATCGTCATCAGAATCACCATTACCATGTCACCATGATCAACATGTCATCATCATCATCATCATCATCATCACCATCATCATCATCCTCATCATCATCCTCATCCTCATCCTCATCCTCATCATCATCCTCATCCTCATCATCATCCTCATCCTCATCATCATCACCTTAATCAGCAGCAGCATCATCCATAAACATCCTCATCATCATCATCATCATCATCATCATCCTCGTCGTCATCATCAGACTTATCATCACCATCAGCATCGTCGCCATCACTATCACCATCATCATCTTCATCCTCATCCTCATCCTCATCCTCATCATTATAGTCATCATAATCGTCATCATGAACATCAACCTCAACATCAACATCATCATCATCATCATCATCAACATCATCACCGTGATAATGGCGTGGGCGCGAGGGTGGCCGCGCTTTGCTGGGGGGGGGCCGTGTGGGCCTCGTGTCCGGTCCCTCGCGGTGCAATGCATGTTGCGGAGCGTGCAGTTAGAGAAGGAAGGGGTGTCAGCTCTCGCTCTTCCCCTTTTCTTCCACATGGTATCCATCATCTTCATCATCAGGATCAGCTTCAGCATCATCAGCATCGTCGTCCAATCATCATCAACATCAGCATCATCATGATAATCATCATCATCAACATCATCATCATCAGCAGCAGCATCGTCACCGTCATCAGTATAATCATCATCAACGTCATCATCATCACCATCATCAACACCACCATCTGTATCCCCATCATCATCAGCAACATCATTATCACCATCATCATGATCATCATCATCGCCAACGTCATCATGATCAACGTCATCAACGCCATCTTCACAACCCCCTCATTGTGCTCCTTCTCTTGTCCTCGTCCGCCTGATCATCCTCCTCATGTTCCTAATCCCCCTCCACCTCATCAACACCCCGCCTCTTCCATCATCCGGCCTATTCCCCCGAAATGAGGGCGCCAATAGATGACCTGCACAACCGTTAGATGATTGTACTGTGTTGGTGCGCGTATCGCGCTCCTGATGGGGCCAGGGGGTGCCCTGAGCGAGCCTGAGGTGGCCCACGAAGTCCCTGACGAAAAGCTCTACCAACTCTGTACGTGGAGTTGCGAGCGCCGGAACGATGGCCAGGGGCGTCTCGGGAATCGGAAGTAAAACGGATCCGAGACGGAGGGAACATTTGAAAAGGTGTAGGCCACCTCTCAGATACACGACAGTATGACTTGGAACTAAGAACACAGCGCGATCTGGCTCGTGCCCCCCCCCTGCCAGTCGAAAAGGCGTCGTGCTAGCATGGATGGTTCCGGGAGGTAGCCTAGAATTCCCTCTGCCTGCTATGCCATCGAACATACCACCACCAGTCTGCAGATACGTCACATACGATCTGTGATCCAGACTAGAATGATGTCTTGATGCGATTGGCTCAGGACACGCTCCAAGAATCCCAACATTTTGAAAAAAACCTGGCGGCCCTTGTTTCTGGAATCCACGCGGAAAGGAGTGGCACCCGAGAAATCTTGGAAATCTTCTATCGTATCATTACCGGGAGCTCCTAGTCCTCAGGATGATCCCGTCTTATTTGAGAATCGTGACTTCAAATTTCTGTGCAAGATGCGTCCAGGCGTGGGCAACGAACATTGTACTGGGAGCGCGTGAGTCTGTGCTTTCTGACGGGGGGCATGTCACGGGAAGCAGCAAGAGATCAACGTTCCAACATAACGACGAGTCCTACAAACGTCGAGCCGCTTCAACGGTCACTAATATCGCACAAAATAAACTCTGGTGAAAGGGTCGATTGACGCTTCAACTTTCACCGCGGACTGAAAACGATGCCAGATACAAAGTCCAAATGCGTGGGCCAAGCGTATGGCAAGCTCGAGCACAGGTGAAACCACAGCAACGAAAATGAATGGTGGCGACCTTGCCTGTCGGCATCAACCACGATAACGAAAGACCTGGAGCACCGCGCCAAGGATTGAGGTTGAGGTAGGAACTCACATATTCGGTCAGTTCCGAGCTGTTGATCCAAGTCCATCATGTGTTCCAGGTGGGCGAAAGGGGTGGGTAGCAAAAGGTGGTTCGCGGAAACTCTACATCTGTTCCAGGCACCACGAAACGTCAGGCACGACAATGCATGGAGAAAAGTGACGGTAGAACCGCAACCAGCTGAATGCAGCAGGTTTCGTAACTCCGCTTTCCCCAACCCCACACGATCAGATCGCTCAGTTTGGCAACCGAGAGACAGAGAGAGAGAGAGAAGAGGAGCGAGGCTCCTGCAGCGCAATGTGAGAACGATGTATAGCGCTGCGTGCCCGATTTCATGCTGCTGTTCACGTGCGCGAGGTCTATCATGGCGGCGTCCCTAATGCCAGCGATGCCTCGATGCGGGCCAGAGTGGGAACGGTGGAATAGCTGTCCCTCCTCCTCCTCCTCCTCCTCCTCCTCCTCCTCCTCCTCCTCTTCCTCCTCCTCCTCCTCCTCACCCTTTCTACTATGGACTGCACATCGCTTCTCGCCGGGCACAGGCAGTGCGCAGTGGCAAGCTCCACCAGCAGGAGTCTAGCAACCACTCTGGGCGCCGCGGAAGGTGCGACCTGCGCGTCTCGCCCAGCTTTGCAACTGGGTGCCTGATCAAACACCTTGCTCACGCGCCGACACGCTGCATGCTCAAGGCTGCCGCAGGTTATCGCCCCATTATGTGCCTGAGGTGTGGAACCTGTGGTACGCAGTGCGGCTGGAACTTGGCGGGGGTTCGCCGCGTGCCAACCACCACAGCACTGCGGTGCCAGAAAACACGACTCGCGAATAGGCGCCACCCAGGGCATCGTCAATAAAACCTTTCGGGGTCACCGATCAAGGCGATAACCACTCCGTCCACTGAGTCACAGATGACTCGGGTCACCGAACAGTTCTGGGACTATGGCCGCTCTCCAGGGACGCCTCGATTGCCTGGGACCTCCAAAGTGCCCCAAACCGTCCGGCGCAGATCTTCTGGTGGAGTCCCTGAGGTTTTCGAGGTCATCAGGAGGTCAGTTCGTCATCACACCGTTTCTGGGCCTCTGATGGTCTGAGGGAAGCGCTGGGGGAGGGGGATCCGCTCAGGGTGGGAAACATCGACCCGAAGCAGCGGCACATCGCCGATAGATCGGCCAGAGAGGCCCTCGATAGCCAAACCGCACGTTCCTGGCGGGGGTGGGCCAGCGGGCCGGGCCTCCAGTCGACGACCAGTGGGAGACCTGGGGGGCTCGAGATGTATCCTGCGACGAAGCCAGAACGAGATTAAATCGGGTGAGGATAATGGGGGGCCACATGGGAACCCTACCCCTATCCCCCCCACGATTTCTGAGGGGGAAGGGGTAGGGCTCTGAGACTCAGCGGCTCTGGAGGATGCCTCGACTGAGCCTCTCCGCCCCCCCTGACGTCGCCCCTGAGCTGCCCACTCCGACCGACGGAGACCTCGCAGACCGCCGCAGGGCGGCGGCTGGCGCCGCCGCGGCCCGCAGGCGCCGCGAAGCGCGCACGCGGGCGCGCGACGCTCGGTATACCGGCAGGGCGCGCGCGGGCGCGGGGCGCGCGAGGGGCAGGAGAAGGAGAAAGCGGCCGCAGATCGGGCAGACGTAGCCAAATATCCAACGTATTGAAAAAAACAAGACGGAGGTTTTTCGCCGTTTTCGGCCTCTAGGGGCCCTCGCCAGGCCTCGGGACCGTCAACAAAAACGACTCAGGATGAAAAGCCTGCGCTAGGGAATGGGTCGAGACTTCCAGGGACCCCGCATTGAAACAAATAACGACATCGGATCTCTGGGTAAGACTCGGGCTCGGGGGGCTCGGGCTGGCCTGACGGGGGAAAATGACGAGTGGCCCGATCTCTGAAGTCTGTCGCGAGCTCCCGCTGCAAGCACCCCGCAAAAGAACTGGACCACCCACACCCAGGACGGGCCCGCCAAAAGGCGCTGGCAAGGGGGGAGAAGGAGCCGCGCCCCGCTGGACCGGCAAGGCAGCAGGGCTCCCGGGCGCCAGTTCTGAGACCAAAAGGTACCGATACCGCTACTCCCCGGACCTCTCCCGGGGTGCGTTCTGAGTAGGATTTCGAGGCGAACCCAGGGCCGCTCAGGAGGCCCAAAAAGGGAAAACGGGCGGGGGGGGTGGAGGTATGCGTACCATTTCCTCCTCTGAAGTCTGCAAGTTCCGATGCCTCCGCTGCGTGCAGCTGCCCCCCCAGGCGGGGGCACTGGACGGCGCCGTCGCCCGCCGGCGGCCGGACCTGTGCGGGGCCCCCCCGGACGCCCGGGGCCTGCGGAGGACGCCCGGGGCGCTGGCTGGGCCGACTCCGTGGCCACGGCTGCGTGCAGCCCCAGAGATCCGATTTGGGCGCCCGAGTTATCCGGGGTAACTCGGGTCCGGGGTAACTCGGGTTTGGATTCCCGAAAAAGAACCCGAGTTAGCCCTGACCCGAGTTACCCCTGATGATTCGGGGCTCTGGACGCCCGAACTATCCGGGGTAAGTCGGGTCCGGGGGAAGTCGGGTTCGGATTCCCGAAAAACGAACCCGAGTTATCCCTGACCCGAGTTACCCCTGATGATTCGGGGCTCTGACCGATGCGGTTTTTTTGTTCAATGGGGGTCCCTGGAAGTCTCGACCCATTCCCCAGCACAAGGTGTTCATCCCGAGTCGTTTCTTGACGGCCCCGAGGCCTGGCGAGGGCCCCTGTATAGAGGCCGAAAACGGCGAACAAGAACTCCGTCTCGATTGTTGTCAATGCGTTGGACCTCTGGGGGCCGGCGCCGGGGGCTGCCGGCACTGGCCCCGGGGGAGCGGAGCGGCGCAGGCAGCCGGCAAGAGACCCGTCGCTCCCCCTCGCCGCGTCGCCCTGCGCCGCGCGTGCGGGCCAGGGGAGGGCGAGGTAGCAAGGCACCAACTATACACCAACACCGATCCTGGCCCAGGATCACCCTGGGCCCAGGATCGGTGCACGCGCCCTCCTGCCCTGCGCCAGAAGGCACATGTACACCGATCCTGGGCCCGGGGTGATCCTGGGCCAGGATCGGTGTTGGTGTATAGTTGGGCCCAGGATCGGTGCATGCGCCCTCCTGCCCTGCGCAGGAAGGCACATGCACCGATCCTGGGCCCAGGGTGATCCTGGGCCCAGGATCGGTGTTGGTGTACGGCAGGTTCGTGTCGTGCCGACCCCGGCGTTGGTTCCTGACACCGCGGGGATCGTTCAACCTTGAACGATCGGCCGCTGCCGCAACGTCCGATCGTTCAACATCGATCGATTCTGGGTCGCCGGCGGCGTTCAACCTTGAACGCCCGCGCTGGGGTCGCCGCGGGTCGACACGACGCAAACCTGCCGTATAGTTGGTGCCCTCCGGCGAGAGCCGCGCGCCGACCCCGAGCGGTCGGGATCTCGTCTGCTTCGGCGGCAGGTCGCCGCGGCGGCCCGGGCGAGGCGCGCGGTCCTCTTGCCTCGGAGCGGGAGCGCGCGTGGCCCCTCGCAGAGGCCCACGGGGGGCGCCCGTGGAGAGGGAGAAGAGGGGCGACGATGATGAAGAGGAGGAGGAGGAGGAGGAGCAAGAGAACAAGGATTACAAGGAGGAGAAGGAGGAGGAGGAGGAGGAGGAGGGGGAGGGGGGGGAGGAGGAAGAGGAGGAGGAGGAGGAGGAGGAAGGGGATGATGATGATGATGATGCTGATGATGATGATGACGATGATGATGATTATGATGATTATGATGATGATGAAGAGGAGGAAGATGGGGAGAAGGAGAGAAGGAGCAGGAGGAGAAAGAAGAGAAGGAGCAGATCAAGAAGGAAGAGGAGGAGGAGAAGGAGGAGCTACCAATACGCAAAAGTGTGCCACGTGGGTTCCACGCGCGTCTGCTTGTATGCAACAGTGGGCCTACCAGTAGAGGGGGTCCGACGAGTAGGCCAACTGATACGAGTCACGGAGGCGGTCTAGAATCCCAAACTAACGCTACGAGTGCACGTATAAGTACGTCCCACTGCGGCGCACGAGAAGCCTAGTGCAGGCCTGTCAGTAAACCCGCGGGGTACCCCGAGAGAGCCAATACTAGGCCTACTCGTACACCTGCAGGGTTCCTAGTAACATGCCCACGCACCTCTTTGTGCGAGTCACTGGGGCCTTCTGGTCCCACCAGCCCTTTAGCGCACAGCTGGTTTAGAACACTTCCTTTTCCAATCCCCTTCTTCCTCTTCGGGGTGGGATTACTACTGTTCCTTATCAATATACAACATACCTACCCCTCCAACCGACCAGCGACAACAAACCCCGGGACGATGCCCCCCCGCCAACCCTCGCAAAAAGCAATACAACATGTAGTTTGCACCCCGTAATCACTCTGCATAGTTTTTGACAAGGTTGGCGGGGGTGTCGGCATTTACCTGCCCTGTGCAATGTCAACGTCCTCCGACCAACCCTAGCAAGAAACAAGACCGTGTACTCTTCACCAACATCTGGATCATGCGCGGACGCCCTGGCCCAAGATCAGCGAGTAGACTAAGTGTGTTCCGACCCCGTGAAATGCCGTGGCACGAGTACGCCACGACAACTCAGTTTTACCCCACTCCCCACGCAATAAAGACGCGTTCGTAATGGCATACTTTGTTTTGCGTTTACCGCCCCCATGAGGTGCAATGTGACACGGGTAGACGATTCATCGTATCGGATAAGAATGCTTGTTCCACCTTCTGCGATGAAAAACGTCAGGCTGACTTGTTGTTTGACCGCCTCATGCGTGTCCAAGATCTCAGATAGGAGTATACTCGCACTATCCTAATGCTCTTGCGTCGCCATGTGGCGAGCAAGGCGAAATAGCGTGCCAAATTTCCCCCCGCCCACCCTGGGTTGCCCTGCTACGAGAGAAGCAAAACAATGTGTGGTCCACCCTCCCGTGCGTTCCCGAGTGCAGGGTGGAGTAGACTAGTACAATTGCTCTTCCCCCAAACGCTGTCATGCGACGGGTGCCATAGACTACTATGTACGTCTTGCGTGGCACTGCGACGAGTGGTGTAGTCTGGTAGGTTCTCCACCCCCTGCGCTACCATGTGACAAATGAGCGGGGCCAGTACACGTCGGTGGGAAGAAGTAGGTGGAACCATGCTTTGGGAAGGCGCTGAAGTAGGTTGGGACATCCGCCCGCCCCCCGAAGTGGAGGGAAGAAGGAAACCACTCGATCCTTGAAGCAGAAAGGCGCCTCATGTAGACTGGAACCTGGGAATCCCCAGATTACTACTTGCAACGACCGACGTGTCCTGCTCCGCGCCCATGCGCTGCCACCTGAAGAACTCGGACCGCAGGGTGCATGCCGTCTCCCAGCTCTGCAACGTGCCAAGCAGGACGGGGAATCCGAGATTCGTGCGTGCTCTCCCCCTGCCGCCCCTCGCGCCAGCACTTGACAAACCAAGGTACGACTATGATGCTTGCTTGCTCCAGGTGGATGAGGGGGAGGAGGAGGAGGAGGAGGAGGAGGAGGAGGAGGAGGAGGAGGAGGAGGAGGAACAAGGAGGAGGAGGAGGAGGAGGAGGAGAAGGAGGGAGGAGGAGGGAGGAGCGACGAGGAGGAGGAGGAGGAGGAGGAGGAGGAGGAGGAGGAGGAGGAGGAGGAGGAGGAGGAGGAGGGAGGAGGAGGGGGAGGAGGAGGAGGAGCGAGGAGGAGCGAGGAGGAGGAGGAGGAGGAGCGAAGAGGAGAAGCGAGGAGGAGGACGGCCCATCCCTTGCGTTGCTTCGCGAAGAGAAACCACGGTGCCCTCCCTTTGTTTTTTTTGTTCCGGGCCGCGGGCCTGCCGAGACGCGGCCCGTGCTTTCTTCTGATGCCTCTCTAAGACGGCTGCACGCAAGTGCGCCCCCTCGGTGCACGGCTTCTTGGGAGGCCGCGGGGGGGCCACACTCGGCGGTGAGCGAGGGGGGAAAATGAGAAGGGGAAGGCCCTCTCAGAGAGCTGGGGGACTTCGCAGAAGCCCTCGCGCCTCCTTGAGAAGCCTTTTATTACGTCCTCGGGGATTGGCTCAGAACACTTCTCAGACGGCCGGGGGCCTCCCGAGCCTTCTGAGGAGGCCCGCCACTTCTCACTTCCCCCCCCTCGCTCGCCGCCGACAGACACAGGCGCGCGAGACGCTAGAACCGCATCGCGGTCGGCGATCGGGGGGCCCCAGTGGGCCCGCACCAAAGGTCATTCCAGCGAAGGGTCACTCCCACGTGCAGTCGATTCTAAGGGTTCGCCCTCTGAAGCCCGAGGCTTGCCTGCTGCTGGAAAACGATCTTACCACGCTTCATGACGCTTGCTTTCCATGATGGCTCCCTGATGTAGAACGCATCGCGCGTGAACTTGCTCCAGTAAACATGGTTCTCAAAGTCGTAATGAAAGCCCCGGTTCTCGACAATCATGCTCCAAGCGACAAAGACACCCGGTTTCGTGCCAAACTCCTGCGTCATGATGAAAGAGTCTCCCTCTGAGCCATCGAAAAGCTGGCCATAAAACGTTTTCATGGTTCCACGGACATGTTCATACCCATCAGCTTGACTCCCAGCAATTTGACCTCCTTCTCCAATGCATTGGACATCTGCA
>CAUYUJ010015158.1:97351-177351 GCA_963575745.1 Prorocentrum cordatum | reverse complement strand
GGAAGAGGGACGTGCGTGCAGGAGGCAAGGGGGAGGACTCACGTTTTCACCCATTCTGGGCCTCCAAGGGAGCCATCGTCGCGCCACGGCCAAGAATTTCCTTGAGCCTCTGGCCGGCGGCACGGCACGCTCTGGGAGAGGGCAAGGGTCTGATGTTGAGATGCGAAACAATGCCAGCGGCCGCAGGCTCCGCAGAAAGACGAACCGGCGCGGAAGGCGGCCTCTGGTGCCGCGTGGCGTGGCAGATCCGCAGCCGGCTGGCGACACTGCATGGAGAAACGCATACACTACTGATACCGCTGCTCCCAGGACCTCTCCTGGGGCGCGCTGTGGTCAGGGCCTCGAGGAGAATCTGGCCGCGGCGACGAGGACTCTCCAGGACGAGCAGCGGAACTGGCACCTCCTTCTGCTCGGAGCCGTCGTCCGTCGCCGCCGCCGCCGACGCCGCCGTCCACCGCCGCCGTCCACCGTCGTTGTCGTCGTCGCCGACGTCGTCATCGTTGTCGTCGTCGCCGTCGTCGTCGTCGCCGTCGACGTCGTCGTCGTCGTCGTCGTCGTGGTCGTGGTCGTCGTCGTTCGTCGTCTTCAGCTGCGCCAGTAGCGGCGTGCGGCGCGGCCTCATGGAGCGCCTCGCACGGCGCGCCTCAGCGCCGCGCCGTGGCCACCTCTCGCGGCCCGCGCACCGCGGGGGGCGGAAGGCTCTGCGCTGATCTCCGCCGATCTCCGCGGGGGGCCTCGGCAAACGGCCTCACCGATCCTGGCCTTGGCCGCCCCGATGCGTCACGCGCAGCCAGCAGCGTGTTGGCACGGAGCTGAACACGTAAACTGAACCCGTCGGTCAGGGCGCCTCCTCCTCATCCTCCTTCTCCTCATCCTCTTCCTCCTCCTCCCCCTCCTCCGCCTCCCCATCCTCCTTCTCCTCCTCCTCCTCCTCCTCCTCCTCCTTCCTCCTTCCTCTTCTTCCTCCCCCTCCCTCCTCCTCCTCCTCCTCTCCTCTCCTCCCTCCCCTCCTCCTCCTCCTCCTCCTCCTCCTCCTCCTCCTCCTCCCCCTCCTCCCCCCCCTCCTCCTTCTCCTCCTTTTCCTCCTCCCCCTCCTCCTCCTCCTCCTCGGTCTGGCGCGATACGTTCGCCAACGCGTGGGCCAACACGTGCCGAGCCAGCACGCGGCGTGTCAGCACGGACGTCTTGAGCACGGCACGCGCTGCGTCTCAGCAGCCCCACCGCGGTGCGGTGGGTGGCCGTGCGGTGGCCTCGAGATGCCCCATGGGGACCTCACCGCACGGTGCGTCACCGCGGCGTGCCTGGGGCCTCGGAGGCCCCAGGCTTTTCTTTCACTGAAGCAATCCTCGCGGCCATGCTTGGTTCATATATCCTCTGGCGCGCTGTGGTCGCATCACGACAAGACCAGCCGAACTGAAATAACAAATCCTCTGGTCCACAAACCAGAAACGTGATCCGTCACGGAATACCTATTGAAATACCTCGGAGGCCCCAGGCTGCCCGAAGAGCCCCCAGAGAACGACCCAGGTCCCAAAAACTGTGCGGTGGCCCCCCGGGAATCCCGACCGACTCACCAGGGGCACCCTCCATCTGGAAGCCACCGAGCCAGGCCCATCCTTCGGCGGTGGACAAACCTCCCTTTAATAAACCTCCCTGTAGTGAAAACGGCCTAAGACCGAAACCGACGGACCTGGACCCGCAAAAATGACGGCCGCGGCGCCCTCTCGCGAACCGAGAACGGCCAATTCGCTAATCGACGTGTCAGGGCAGGCGGTCTATCAACCTCGGAAGCCTGGGCCCAACATCGGTCTAGACTCGGGTACGCGCTATCGTGGATGAGCGGTCAGTGAATCTGGCGCGTTGGCGCCAGACACACGTGTCGTGAGTATCGTTTAGCCGACCCCCATCCCTCCCCAGCGGCGTGGCCTGGGCCCCCCACTGGCCGATTTGACCCCCTAGATGGGGATATAGGCCGTTCCCTTCGGGTTTCAAGGGGTGTTTCCCCTCTGGGATGGTAATTTGGTGGGGGTCTCGAAGGAGATGGGGATGGGGATGGGGATCGGTTAAACGATACCGAGGTCGGGAAATGACCCTGAAGCCAAGCGCCAATGCCGCCCGATCTGGCGACGAAGTGCACCGATTCTGTATGGAAGCGGGACCCGTCGCTGATCCACGCGCCCAAACTCATGTTTGCGCGTCCTCGATGTACGCGACTTATGTCCTGGTCACGGGGGGGGAATATGCACCGATCCTGGAGTCAGGATGGGCCCCAGCAAGATCGGTGTGGAGGTCAATTAACGTCCCAGACAACCCTCCTGGGGTGCGCCCTCGTACGGGCTAGGGTACAACTTATCTGATGGTTCCGCCTCCTCCTCCTCCTCCTCCTCGTTTCCTCTGTCTCGCCCTTCCTTGGGCGCCAACCAGCGTGCAACGGTCGCCACTCCACTCTCGTGCGTCCCTGGGGGCCGAGCGGAGTGATCCGCCACCGTTCCTGCACGATGTGGGTGTTCGAATGCCAGGTGCTCCCCTGTAGGGTTCTGTGCTCTGATAAGGGCCCCCCCCCTTTCCCGCAGAGTGTCGCGTGCATTATTAGTCCCTCCCTTCCCGAAGCCACGACCCTTCGTAAAACATATAAATCCGCGCTCCCGACACCAACATCGCCAGAAGCAAACGATGTGTCAACGTCCCAGGCTTCAAAGACGGCCCAGGCAAGCAACCGAGGCAACCAAGATGACCCCAGATGCCTCGAAAATGGGTCAAGATGGTCCCAAGCTGGCCCAACAGGGCCTCAAGGCAGCCCAGGAGGCCTCCAAGGGAGCCCAAAAGGACCATATGAGGGCCCTCAACAAAGTGCAGATAAGCCCGAATCATCGAGTTCTCGATGGTGTTGGAATGAGTTTCGCTTTCTCACCCACCTGTTGGGGCGTCCGTCACGACGGCCCCAAGACGGCCCCACAGACGGCCTACAGACGTCCACCATACTGTTAAAAGAGGGCCCCCAGACGGCCCAGGAGGGCCCAACAACTGCGTAACAGGGTCCCAAAATAGCCTAAGATGGCCCCCATGTGCTCCCAAGACTGCCCCCCAGGCGGCCAACAGGCCCCCAGGCGGCCAAAGCAAGCTCCATGAGAGCGCCTCAAACAATGACGACGGAAGGTGACACATGTGACAGCCTTCCTTGTCCGCCTCCTCTTCCTGCTCATCCTCATCGTCGTCGTCATCATCATCATCCTCATCATCAGAATCCTCCTCCTCGTCGTCGTTGCCGTCGCCAGTAGCAAAAGCAGCAGCATCATCATCACCATCACAGTCGTCATCATCATCACCATCACAATCACCACCAACACAGTCATCATCACCACCATCACCATCACCATCATCAACAACAGCATCGTCAGCGCCAGCATTACCATTTATATCATCAGCAACAGCAGCAACAGCATCTTCATCAACAACATCATCACCGCCGCCACCACCACCATCATCATCACTACCACCGTCATCATCATCAGCATGAACGTAATCATCATCATCATCATCATCATCATCATCATCATCATCATCATCAGCTTCAACACCATGTCATCATCATCATCATCATCATCATCATCATCATCATCATCATCATCATCATTGTCATCATCATTGCCATCATCATCATCCTCGTCTTCATCGGCATCGTCATCCTCATCGTCATCGTCTATATCATCCTCATCCTCCTCCTCATCATTTCCAATATCATCTACAACATCTCATGATTATCATCATCCTCATCACGGCTCTTCTCCGCCTGGAGACACGAGGTGTCACAAGTGACGGCCGCCCGTGCCCCCACGAAAAGTCGTCACCCAGAACGCTGGCCGGGCACAGAGGCTTGACTTGCCGCGGGCAAAGAGGCTTGACTTGCCGCAGGCAGGTTGATAACTTGCGCCTGCCCACAGAGAAACAGTGGATCCGTGCGAAAGCAGGTTTCAATTGATTCAAATAGCGCTGGCACTGCCATCGGTGTCACATGCTTCACGCTGATGGCAATGTCCGAAGCGTGCAATACACGCAACATGTCCACGCATTGATCGGACCCCACTAGATTTAGGTTGCTCTCATCGAACTTAAGGACCACATCCCAGAAATGATTTCGAGCACCCAGAAAGTGTCGAAAAAGTGTCGAACGAGTATCGCCTCCCAGGGCCCGACACGTGAAAACCATCAGATTTCGGTACTTTCTTGGTGCTCGAAAGTGTTTCTGGCGATCAAGGCTAAAGTAGGCTGGAACATCGTAACACTAGATACGGAAGATGAGGGCTTCTCGACAAAATGCCTCGGCAATTCAGGGCGCAAGCAGACGGGCGGCAACAAGTCGCACCACGACGCCCGCAAGCAGGAGGCCGCGAGGGAGGATCAAAGGGGAGAACGGAGAGGGCACACGCGGAGCCGCAGAGACGGAGCAGGAGGTGGGGGAGAAGGGCGAGGAGACGACCGGGAGCAGGAGCGGGAGGCGGAGGAGCGGCGGCAGCAGGAGCGTAGATGGAGAAGAAGGAGAAGAAGGAGGAAGACGAGCAGATTGGCGTAGGAGGAGGAGGAGGACAAGGAGGAGGAGGAAGAACGACCGGTGAAGACGACGACGAAACCGCGGCGGCGGCGACGACGACGACGCGGCCCGCCAGCACGGCACCGCGAGAGGCGGCGAGAGCCCCTCCCTCCTCTCCTTCTCCCCTCCCCCCGCGGCGGGCGGGAGCCAGGATGTTGCAGGGCTCTGGAGGGGAGGGGGGAGAGGAGGAGGGAGGCCGGCATGCCCTCCTCCTCCTTCGTCTCCTCCTCCTCCTCTTCCTCCTCCTCCTCTTCCTCCTCCTCTTCCTCATGTCGCCCAGGACAGGCCTGGGGGTAGGTGGCAGGCTCGTTTTCGCCGCCGTTGTGCGTGTTTCGCATCTTCGGAGGTCAGGCCAGCAGAATCCAGCAGAATCCTCCTCCTCCTCCTCCTCCTCCAGCTCCTCCTCCTCCTCCTCCTCCTCCTCCTCCTCCTCCTACAGTCAACCCGTATCATAAGGATGCGCGGTGAGGGTGCAAGGGACCTGGAGGCCCACGCGAACGTTTTTCGAACGAGATTGGCCGGCGAAAGGTGCCAAGGGTGGGCCGAAGGGGCGAGGATGCCAGGGCGCCCCTGGGAAGGTTGCCCATCCTGATTACGCGGGTTGACTGTGCAGTCGGACATGGGCCAGAAGAGCATCCCTCAAGAACGTGAGGCCCTCCGTCGGCCAAAACAAGCAGAACATCCAAGGGTACCTGACCTCCCCGGGATGCACGAGAGCATCCAACGAGCACGAAGCACACGAGGGCAGCCTCCCCGAACCGACCGCGATCTCATGCCTCGGTCCGACCGTACCTCTCGGAGTCCCGCAGGGTCGCGTTTGCTGCGCCACGCCTGAATAATTATGACACGTCCGAGGCACACGGTGCCCACACCGCCCAGAACGCCTGCCACAGTCTGGGGCTCATGTCCGGAACCCCCACCTCTTGTGCCACTGTGGACTCGAACTGCTGCGGCTTCAGCTGTTGGCTTCAATTGGATGGGCGAGTCAGCGGCGCCGACCCCCCCCCCCCCCCACACACACATACACACACACACACACACACACACACACACACACACCACACCACAAAAAAATGCACCCACCACCCCTGGCGACTCACCCACTCAGAAAACCGCAGCGGTTCCCACTCAGCACTCCAAAAAGCCGAAGCCATGTCCAACCCACGCTGCCGAGGTCACGTTTTTACCTAACAGCTTTTGCTGATAGGTTTCTAGTAGGGTCAAAAGAGAGCATCATGACTCCTCAAGGGGGTCTGGGCGGGTGCCGGGGAGGAGAACCGGGAATCGTTTTTCGCCAACAGTCACACACTTCGTGCTCTTCGACCTCCCAGAACTCCATTCCCGGGACACATTCTGGAGAACCGGGAACAGAGCCGGGCTCGCTTTTCGCCAACAGTCACACACTTCGTGCTCTTCGACCTCCCAGAACTCCATTCCCGGGCCACATTTTGGATGCCCGGAGCCAACTGTAGGCCACTTCGTGCTCTTCGATTCCCAGAACTCCATTCCCGGGCCACATTTTGGATGCCCGGAGCCAACTGTAGGCCACTTCGTGCTCTTCGAGTTCCCAGAACTCCATTCCTGGGCATGATTTTGAATGCCCGGAGCCAACTGTAGGCCACTTCGTGTTCTTCGAGTTCCCAGAACTCATTCCCGGGCCACATTTTGAATGCTGAGGCAGGCTGATGCTGAGGCTGAGGCAGGCTGAGGCTGAGGCAGGCTGAGGCTGAGGCCGAGGCTGAAGGCAGACTGAGGCTGAGGCTGAAGCAGACTGAGGCTGAGGCTGAGGCAGGCTGAGGCTGAGGCTGAGGCAGGCTGATGCTGAGGCAGGCTGAGGCTGAGGCTGAGGCTGATGCAGGCTGAGGCTGAGGCAGGCTGAGGCTGAGGCCGAGGCTGAAGGCAGACTGAGGCTGAGGCTGAAGCAGGCTGAGGCTGAGGCTGAGGCAGGCTGAGGCTGAGGCAGGCTGAGGCTGAGGCTGAGGCAGGCTGAGGCTGAGGCTGTGACTGCGACTGCCGTTGCCACTGCGACTGTCATCGCGAATGCGACTACGACTGCGAGAACAGCAGAATTCTACAACTGGATTCTCATCTGAATCTTAAGGGGAATGCTTCCAGATATGCTCCTACACATCGCTGTTAGGTTGCTTTGCCGGGATAATAATTTTTCAAAACACAAAAAAAAGAAAACGACAAGGTCCGCGCACCTGGGCCCACGGTTCCTGGCAAGAGGCAGCGGACCCGCACTTCCGAGGCCGTGGCCCCTCTGGACAACGCCGTGCCCGCGCCCCCCGAGCCGCGATCCGAACAAACAGAAGCCGTGGGTCCGCGCTCCGGAGGCCACGATCCAAAACTGCCTGAAGACTCGAGCGGCTATTACCTGACAGCTTTTGCTGATAGGTTTCTAGTGGGGTCAAAAGAGAGCATCTGGACTCCACAGGGGGGTCTGGGCGGGTGCCGGGGAGGAGAACCGGGAATCGTTTTTCGCCAACAGTCACACACTTCGTGCTCTTCGACCTCCCAGAACTCCATTCCCGGGCCACATTCTGGAGAACCGGGAACAGAGCCGGGCTCGCTTTTCGCCAACAGTCACACACTTCGTGCTCTTCGACCTCCCAGAACTCCATTCCCGGGCCACATTCTGGAGAACCGGGAACAGAGCCGGGCTCGTTTTTCGTCAACAGTCACACACTTCGTGCTCTTCGACCTCCCAGAACTCCACTCCCGGGCTACATTTTGAGTGCCCGGAGCCAACTGTAGGCCACTTCGTGCTCTTCGAGTTCCCAGAACTCCATTCCCGGGCCACATTTTGGATGCCCGGAGCCAACTGTAGGCCACTTCGTGCTCTTCGATTTCCCAGAACTCCATTCCCGGGCCACATTTTGGATGCCCGGAGCCAACTGTAGGCCACTTCGTGCTCTTCAGTTCCCAGAACTCCATTCCTGGGCATGATTTTGAATGCCCGGAGCCAACTGTAGGCCACTTCGTGTTCTTCGAGTTCCCAGAACTCCATTCCTGGGCCACATTTTGAATGCTGAGGCAGGCTGATGCTGCGGCTGAGGCAGGCTGAGGCTGAGGCAGGCTGAGGCTGAGGCCGAGGCTGAAGGCAGACTGAGGCTGAGGCTGAAGCAGGCTGAGGCTGAGGCTGAGGCTGAGGCTGAGGCTGAGGCTGAGGCTGAGGCAGGCTGAGGCTGAGGCAGGCTGAGGCTGAGGCTGAGGCTGATGCAGGCTGAGGCTGAGGCAGGCTGAGGCTGAGGCCGAGGCTGAAGGCAGACTGAGGCTGAGGCTGAAGCAGGCTGAGGCTGAGGCTGAGGCAGGCTGAGGCTGAGGCAGGCTGAGGCTGAGGCTGAGGCAGGCTGAGGCTGAGGCTGTGACTGCGACTGCCGTTGCCGCTGCGACTGTCATCGCGAATGCGACTACGACTGCGAGAACAGCAGAATTCTACAACTGGATTCTCATCTGAATCTTAAGGGGAATGCTTCCAGATATGCTCCTACACATCGCTGTCCGGTTGCTTTGCCGGAATACTTTTTGATCAGCGAACAGCGCACACTCAAACCTGTGGGGAGGAGGAATGGGGAAGGGCAAGGCGATGAACGCGCTACAGGTATGGGTGCGAGTTGTCGAACCCTGACGGGGGTCCCCGTTCGAGCGGGGACCCCCATCCGACAACACGCGCCCATAGCCCGCCCCAGAAATCCACCCCAGGAAATCTCAGGGACGTATAAGTATGGGTGCCAGTTGTCAACTCGTGAAACTTCCACTCCAGACGTGAAACTGCGCGTTTGCGATGGCCGTCCCGATAAGACCACCTTCCGTGGAACCCCCATGATTAGAGGCGCCTCCCGCACGAGACGTACTTGCAACTTACTCGCAAACGAGCTTCTGGCCTGAAACTTCCTCGCGAAGTGCTCAGGTCTGAAGCTCCAACTTGACACTTCTTCAATCTTCAAGCCGCCACTGTCCGCTCCACGCGCCAAAATTACGCACGTTAATGCTAGCCGCCCGAATTCGACTACCTTCCGCTGGACCCTGTGAAAGGATGTCCTGCTCGTGACCTCCCTACAATATACTTGCAAACGATGCTCACGCTCGAGACATGCTCACACATTGCTCGGGGATGAGGCTTCCGCTCGAGACTTCCTCAATGTGCAAGCGGCCACTGACCACTCTTCTTGAGGAACTGCGCACGTTTGCGATAACCGCCAGAAGTCAACCAGCTTCCGCAGGACCATCTACAAGGGGGGGGGTCCCGCCCGAGACTTCCTCGAAGTTACTCGCAAACGAGGCCCTGGCTCGAAACATCCTCACGAGAGTTCACCAGCAAGTCTCCCACTTGAGACCCCGCAAGAGCCAAGCGGCAAGTGTCCATTACGTACGCGGCATTGACTTCGCACTTCTGCGATGAGCGCCAGACTTCGACCGCCTCCCCTGGAACCCCGCCGGGTTGGGTCCCAGTCCCTCTTTTCCTTGCAATGCACTCGGAAACGAGGCTCCCGCTCGAGACATGCTCACAAATTGCTCGGAAAGGAGGCTCCCGCTGGAGAATTTCTTAATAATCGAACCACCCGTATCCACTCCACGCGCGAAATTACATCTTTACCTAACAGCGTTTGCTGATAGGTTTCTAGTATGTCAAAAGAGAGCATCATGACTCCTCAGGGGGGTCTGGGCGGGTGCCGGGGAGGAGAACCGGGAATCGTTTTTCGCCAACAGTCACACACTTCGTGCTCTTCGACCTCCCAGAACTCCATTCCCGGGCCACATTCTGGAGAACAGGGAACAGAGCCGGGCTCGCTTTTCGCCAACAGTCACACACTTCGTGCTCTTCGACCTCCCAGAACTCCATTCCCGGGCCACATTCTGGAGAACAGGGAACAGAGCCGGGCTCGCTTTTCGCCAACAGTCACACACTTCGTGCTCTTCGACCTCCCAGAACTCCATTCCCGGGCCACATTTTGAGTGCCCGGAGCCAACTGTAGGCCACTTCGTGCTCTTCGAGTTCCCAGAACTCCATTCCCGGGCCACATTTTGGATGCCCGGAGCCAACTGTAGGCCACTTCGTGCTCTTCGAGTTCCCAGAACTCCATTCCCGGGCCACATTTTGGATGCCCGGAGCCAACTGTAGGCCACTTCGTGCTCTTCAGTTCCCAGAACTCCATTCCTGGGCATGATTTTGAATGCCCGGAGCCAACTGTAGGCCACTTCGTGTTCTTCTAGTTCCCAGAACTCCATTCCTGGGCCACATTTTGAATGCTGAGGCAGGCTGATGCTGCGGCCGAGGCTGAGGCTGAGGCAGGCTGAGGCTGAGGCCGAGGCTGAAGGCAGACTGAGGCTGAGGCTGAAGCAGACTGAGGCTGAGGCTGAGGCAGGCTGAGGCTGAGGCTGAGGCAGGCTGATGCTGAGGCAGGCTGAGGCTGAGGCTGAGGCTGATGCAGGCTGAGGCTGAGGCAGGCTGAGGCTGAGGCCGAGGCTGAAGGCAGACTGAGGCTGAGGCTGAAGCAGGCTGAGGCTGAGGCTGAGGCTGAGGCTGAGGCTGAGGCTGAGGCTGAGGCTGAGGCTGAGGCTGAGGCTGAGGCTGTGACTGCGACTGCCGTTGCCGCTGCGTGTCATCGCGAATGCGACTACGACTGCGAGAACAGCAGAATTCTACAACTGGATTTTCATCTGAATCTTAAGGGGAATGCTTTCAGATATGCTTCTACATATCGCTGTTAGGTTGCTTTGCCGGGATAATTTTACAAGAGCGCGACATTCTCAAGTCTCAGGCGGCCAACGTCCACTCGACACGTGAAGTTACCTGCGATTGGGATAGCCGCCAGATTCGACCACCCCGTGGAATCCAAAGAAAGGTTCGCGCTCGAGACTTCCCTAGAAATTACTCGAGAACTACCGCTTGAGATTACTTCACGGCTCAAGCGGCGGAATATCCATTCAACGTAAGAAATTACGCTCGTTTGCGATAGCCGCCCGGATCCGACGCCTTCGTGGGAAACTGTGCACTGGAAGCTCCAGCTTGAGACTTCCAAGCACTTTGCTGAGAAACTTGGCACCCGCCCGAGACATCTTCGCAAGCTGCTTAGGAATGAGGCGACTAGGGACTTCGCCAGAAATTGCTCCATGGGCCCTCTGAGGGCCGTTTGGGGTCCAGTGTCGCAGGGTTGTGCAAACGGGCCCCATGATCGGGGATCCACTGACCCGGGTCAGGCCAAGCCCGGGTCAGCCAGGATCCTGCAGGATCCTGCACCCAAGCCTGGGTGCAAGATCCGGCGCTCTGGCTGACCCCCGTGCGCATTGACCCGTCGCTTTAGCACCGACGTGAGCCTCATGAGGGCCGTACGGGGCCAGTCGTCGCAGGGCGCGGACGTACGTTCCCCACGAGCATCTCTGGGGAGACCAGAGGGACCGATGCCGCTATTCCACGGACCTCTCCAGGGGTGCGTTCTGGCCAGAGTGTCGAGGCGAATCCAGCGGTGGCGACGAGGGCCTCGCAGGAGGCCCCAAAAAGGGGAAAGAACGAGGGAGCGGTAGCGGTATGGATACCCTTCCCCGACGTCCGGGGCCCATTGTACGTTCCCCACGAGCCTCTCGAGGGCCGCGCGCGGCCCGCTGCCGCTGGGCGCGGAGCGGCCACGTGAGTGCCTCGCGGGAGCCGTGCCTGGCCCGCGCCTGGGTCGCGGACCAGCGCTCCACGAAGAGCCTCGCCGTCGCTCGGGCGTGCATTCCCCGCGCGTGTTCCTCGGTGTCGTGCGTGCCTTTTGTTAAAAAGGGGCCCAGGGACACGCAAACTAATGCACAAATCCCAGGATCCCCATATTTCCAGGGTTTTCGTCTTCCCTCCCACCTCCAATATTTTTCCATATTTTGCTGGGGGTCGACGGTTAATTGTGTCTGTCTGTCTTCCCCCCTCCTGACTTTTGTTGCCAGACGATCCGAGATGCTCCTCGTCCCCGGGCGCGGCAGTGTTGGCCTTAGGTCGGGCATGTCCCCCTACAGGCGGATCTTGAGCGAAAAATCTAAAATAGTCCAACAATACACCAATAAATTGAAACCTGGTCAAACATATTGAAAAAAAGGGGAGGGCTTCTTAGAAGGAGGCTACTTCTTGGAAGGCGCCGGCCTTTCATCTATAGACAAGGCCCGCACCTCCTCAGAGGCAGGGGTGCTTCTGAGAAGTCCTCCCCCCTCCCCCCACCCCACCCCCGCTCTGCGCGCGGTTGAAAAATGCACACACACACACACACACACACACACACACACACACACACACACACACACACACACACACACACACACACACACACACACACACACACACACACACACACACACACACACACACACACACACACACACAAACACACACGCACGCACGCACGCACGCACGCACGCACGCACGCACGCACGCACACATACACTCACACACACACACAAGGGCGACGCCAAGCCCTGAGCCTGTGGAGTGCCGCCTGGCGCCTGTTACCCCCGAGTGCCCCAGGGGCGCTGTCGGGGGGTCTGTTACGCCGGATTGGGCCTCGGATTAAGCGGGATTAAGCCGGATAAATAAGAATTCAATGGTTAAGCGGGATTCAGCCGGATTAAGCCGGATTTCGGACCAGGGCAAAATCTGAATCTGACCTCCCAGGAGATGCATCCAAAGGATGGGAAGGGATCCATGGGGTGGATTTACTCTAGGCCTCCCTGATGGGATCGGAGTAGATAGGGTCGGAGGATTGCGCCGCATCGCCGGTGCATCGCCGATGCGACTCGATGTGGAGCCCGATTTGCTTCACGCCGACGTCGCCAATGCATCGCCGACGTCGACGATGCGTCGCCAGTGAATCCCCGATGTGCCGCCGATGCGGCGCGATCCTCCGACCCCATCTACTCCGCCTCCATCCAGGAGGCCTCTATTCACATTGGTTGAGGCACCTCGTCCTTAGGATCCCGTCTTTGAGCCAGCGACCCGTTGTTTCCGGGTGCGGACGGTCCACGTGGCGCGCGGCGCGCGCGGGCGGGCCAGATCTGTTGATGCGCGGCGCGGGCGGGCCGCGCGGGGTCCGTTGTCGCAGGGCGCGGGCGGGCCTGGCGGGCAGGCTCACTGAGTGCCGCGCGGGGGGCCCATCGTCGCAGGGCGCTGACTGGCCACGTGCTCCGTGTGCGTGTCGTTCAGGGCCCGTGGTCGCAGGGCGCGGGCGCGGCTGGCAGGGTATGGTTCCACGGGCGGGCGGGCTTCCGAGCGAGCGGACGGGCGGACGGCAACGGGAATGTCTGGCGGGCGGACCCTAACGGGCGGGTCGGACGGGCGAACCCCCATTGGGGAAGCCAAGAGGTACTCATACCGCTGCTCCCCGGACCTCTCCTGGGGTGCGTTCTGACCAAGATTTGGAGGCGAATCCAGCGGGGGCGACGAGGGAGGCCCAGGACGCCCGAAAAGGGAAACCGAGGAGAGGGTAGAGGTATGGGCACCTTCTCCTCCTCTGACTAACGGGCGGGTCGGACGGGCAGACCCTAATGGGTGGGTTCGTGGGGGCGGGCCAGGCGGGGCATCAAAGCAGGCGGGCGGGCATCCGAACAGGCGAACACTGGCGGACCCTCACGGGCTGGTCGGGCAGGGGCGGACCCCCGACAGGAGGGTCGGGCGGGGTGTCGAGGCGAACGTCGCAAGGTGCACATGGGGAACCTCGGGCGAGGGCACGATTCCAAATTTGAGACTCAGCAGCGCCGCGCTGCTGCTGGGGCACAATTCTGGCCCCCCAGCGTGACAATTTGAAGCACAACTTTTCGGTCGTTATCCACGCGCTTCCCGACGAGCGGCGTGCGGCGACCCGGGCACTCTCTCGCCGCCCCCAGGAAACAGGCACCTCGGAAAAACAGGCCGCGAAGCGTGCTTAAGTTTTCGCGCCCCTGCTGATGACCTGTGACTTTCACAAGAAGAGCACCACCCACGTACTAGAATCGGAGAAATCGTTGGGGTCTTGCATCCCAGACACATCGGAAATAATCCGGTGTTACAAGTGGGCTGAACCGACAACCATCGATGCCTGCCCCTTGCGCCAGCATGTTGAACAGGCAAGGACTATACACAGAGAGGAGCCCCCCCTCGACGGCTACCTCGGCGAAGCCGCTCGATCAAGTTCCAGGTCTGTCGCTGGGGACTTCAAAACGAGGAGGGTGGCGCACGGGCCAACCGACATACCGCGAAGGAGTCGAAAGTGACATGGCAAATTGAAGCATCTACTACGCCATAGGCGCCCCCATGACCCAACCACACTGGAATAATGGGGGAATCCATGACAAATGGGATATCGGATGGAAGATGAAATATGGTGCATGCTCGAAAGAATATTTCCAGACTCCCAGTTACGGGTGGCACGAAGTCTACTCGGATGTTTTGCTCAACTTTTTCATATTGTGGATTGCATGGGTTATGAGTCTGAGCCTGCGGGAGGAGGGGGAGGAGGAAGAGGAGGAGCCCAACATAAGAAGAAACGCTGGGCTCCTCCTCCTCCTCCTCCTCCTCCTCCCGCAGGCTCAGGCTCAGAACCCATGGAAACTACAATGCGGGAGATGCTGGAGAAGGAGGAGCAGGAGGAGGAGGGGGAGCAGGAGGAGGAGGAGGAGGAGGAGGAGAGCAGAGGGGGAGGAGGAGGAGGAGGAGGAGAGCAGGAGGAGGAGGGGGGGGAGCAGGAGCAGGAGGAGAAGGGGAGGAGAGGAGGAGGAGGAGAGGAGGAGGAGGAGGAGGAGGAAGAGGAGGAGAGAGGAGAGGAGGAGGAGGAGGAGGAGAGGAGCAAGAGAACGAGGATTAAAAGGAGGAGAAGGAGGAGGAGGAGGGGAGGAGGAAGAAGAGGAGGAGGAGGAAGGGGATGATGATGATGATGCTGATGATGATGATGATGATGATGATGATGACGATGATGATGATTATGATGATGATGATAATGATGAGGAGGAGGAGGAGGAGGAGGAGGAGGAGGAGGAGGACGAGGGGGAGGAGGAGGTGGAGGAGGGAGGAGGAGGAGGGGAGGAGGAGGAGGAGGAGGAGGAGGGAGGAGGAGGAGGAGGAGGAGGAAGAGGAGGAGGAGGCGGAGGAGGAGGAGGAGGAGCAGGAGGAGGAGGAGGAAGAGGAGGAGGAGGAGGAGGAGGAAGAGGGAGAGACGACGAGGACAAAGAAGGAGGGCGAGGAAAAGGCGGAGGGGGGAGCAGCAGGAGGAGCGAGGAGGGGAGCAGCTCGTGGGCGAGCGGCCTCCGTCGGGCGAGGCGGGCCGCGGCGAGCGGGGCGGGGGGGCGCCCACCTCGCGCCGTGGTCCGCGGGCCGAGCTGGGGCCTGGGAGCCGCCGGCCGTGAACGTCCTCCTCGCCCTCCTCCTCGGTCCTCCTCGCCCTCCTCTTCAGTCCTCCTCGTCCTCCTCTTCAGTCCTCCTCCTCACCCTCCTCTCCAGTCCTTCTCCTCCGCCTCATGCCTCAGTCCTCCTCCGCTTCTTCAGTCCTCCTCCGCCTCCCCTTCTTCGGCCCTCCTCGCCCTCCTCCTCCTCGGTCCTCCTCAGTCCTCCTCCGCCTTACGCCTCCGCGTCCTCCTCGCCCTCCTCCTCGGTCATCTCATCCTCGGATGGGTCCCTTGCGGACTGGTCACTCGCAGGGGGGGGGGGGGGCATAGGGAGGAGATGCGCCCAGCTGCATGTTGCCAGGGTCTCCCGCTGGCCGCCGCGGACGACAGGCAACATCTAAATGTGGGGCCCCAGAGGGAGAGGGGCTGCCGCTCCAGACTGCCGCGCGATGCACTCGACGACGAGGCTCCCGCTCGAGACTCCCTCAAGAGGAGTGCGTGAGTGCAGGAGCGTGCGAGACAGTGCGATGCTGATGGTGGCGGTGATGTTCAAGGTGATGCTGACCATGATGATGCTGATGCTGATGTTGATGTTGAGGATGATGGTGATGGTGATGGTGATGGTGATGATGATGATGATGATGATGGTGATGGTGATGGTGATGGTAATGATGGTGATGCTGACCATGGTGATGATGCTGATGATGATGTTGATGTTGAGGATGATGGTAATGATGACGATGATGGTGATGCCGATGGTAATGATGGTGATGATGATGCTGATGATGATGATGGTGGTGCTGATAACGATGATGATGACGATGGTGATGATGATGATGAGAATGATGAGGATGATGGTGCTGATGATGGTGTTGGAACTGATTCTGATGCTGATGTTGATAATGATGGTGGATGACTGTGTTAACGATGATTGCGGATGATGATGATGATGATGATGATGATGATGATGATGATGATGATGATGATGATGATGATGTTGGTGATGATGTTGCCGATGATGATTAACATGATGATGATTGAAATGATGATGCTGCTGATGATGATGCTGCTGATGTTGATGATGATGATGATGATGACGATGCTGCTGTTGATGATGACGACGATGATGATGAGGACGACGATGATGATGGTGAGGATAGTGATGATGATGGTGGTGATGGTGATGATGATACGTACGATGGCGATGATGGTGATGCTGCTGAGGAGGAGAAGGATGAGGATGATTATGACGAAGAAGAAGATGATGATGATGATGATGATGATGATGGTGGTGATGATGATGATGCTGATGAATGTAATGATGATGCGGATGATGATGACGTTGGTCGACATCATGGTGGGATGGAGGTAGTGACGATGATGATCATGATGGTGGTGAGATGGTAGTGACGATGATGATCGCGATGCTGATGCTGATGGGGGTGGTGGTAAGTGTGGAAGGAGTACACGAGGAGAGGATGAGGTGACTATGATTTCCTGCGCGGGGGTCCAAAGAAAACAAAAACCTCACTCAAGATGTCGGGAAAAAGAGCAACAAGTTCTGGCCAATCCCGTCGATGTGGTCCACTCGGCGCTAGTTGGAAACTACGTATTTTTGAATCCGACAAATTGTGAATGATTCTTCAGGGCCCCGAATTCTGGCCTTGTGAACTCATCCAATTTCTCGGGATTTGCGCGTGATTCCCTCGGGAACACGGAACATACGTGCTCAAGAATCACGCCGGCAGAACGACCCCGCATGAGAATCTCTGTTTGCCTGAGGACATCAGCCCGCTTCCTTCTGCTCCTCCTGCTCAGGACACGGATCCCGAGCGGCCGCCCTGGCAGGCAGGGCAGCGGGCAGCTAGCTGCAGTCGGTGCACACGGAGACCCCCGGCCGAACGCCCCGGTGAGCCAGCAGCCACGTCCTTGGAGCACTGTCATCCACCAGTGGGCAGAGTGCGAAAAAGCATATTGCTGTACCTCCTCCTTCTCCTCCTTCTCCTCCTACGTCCTCCTCCTGCGTGCCGTCTCCTCCTGCGGGAGCCTCCTCCCCCTGCCTCCTCCTCATCGATCTCCCGACTCCTCCTCGGGTCTCTGGCCCGCTCTTAGGGACGTCAAAGGCTTTCCTGAGGCCTTCGGGCGCCTCCTGGGTGCTCCTAAGGCCTCCCGGGGCCTCCTGGGGCCTCGTGATGGGGCCAGGACCCCCAGAAGGCCTCCTGCGGCCTTCTGGGGGTTCCTGGTGCCTCCTGGGCCCTGGGGCCTCCAGGGTCTCCTGGGGTTCACTGGGGCTTCCTGAAGCCTCCTGGAGCTTCCGGACGCCCTCTGAGGCTCTCCGAGGATTCCCGCGCGAGACTTCCTCAAGACTCATGGACCCAAGTGACACCAAACCTTTGCGTTTACAGGATATCCCGATGGCCGCCTCGGATTGGTAACATGAAGGGGGGGCCCAATAGGGAGGGGGCTCCCACATGTGCTTCGACATGCTATCACGATGGCCACCTCGGGTTGGTAACATGAAGTGGGAAGGTCCATACGGAGGGGGCTTCCACCTGTGATTTTACAGGGTATCCCGATGGCCGCCTCGGATCGGTAGCATCTAAGTGGGGCCCCCTATGGGGAGGGGGCTCCCACATGTATGTTATGAGGTATCTCGATGGCAGCCTCGGATTGGTAAGATGATGTGGGAATCGCATAGGGAGGGTTTACGCTGGAGACTTTCTCGCGATTCACTCACAGACGCGTCTCCCGCTCGAGACTTCCTCCGGATGGATGCGTGAGTGTGCGTGTGTGAGTGTGTGACGTGATGATGGTGGTAATGCTGGTGTGATAGGATGTTGAAGATGGTGTTGACGTCGATGCTGACGCTGACGATGATGATGATGATGATGATGATGATGATGGTGGTGGTGGTGATGATGATGATGATGATGGTAGTGGTGATGAAGATGCTGATGATGGTGGTGATGATGATGGTGGTGAGATGGTGGTAGTGACGATAACAATGGTGATGGAGACTGAGTGATGCCTCAGTCATCTCATCCTCCATGTCCTCTTCCCGCTCCTCGTCGTCATCGTCATCCTCCTCCTCCTCGTCCTCGCCCTACGCCTCCACACTGTTGCCCTCCTCGTCTTGCTCATCCATCCTATTCCTTGTACAGAACCTATCCCTGTCGCACCCCGAGGCGTGTTGGTAGGGCGGGCCGAGCGTTTCGCCTGACACGTCCTCACAGTGTGTGCTCGTGAAGCTCGACAATTGCACCAAAGACGGAGGGCGGCAGATGTTCGAAACGTGGCTCTCCCTTCACCGCCGTGCAGATTCGTCTTGAAAGTTTGCAGTTTGCGGCCCGTGTTTTAAATGTGGCTATCGCCTGAGCGCCTTGCACATTCACCTTCAAAATTCACACAACAGTTTTAAGGATTGGGGGCGGCCCGTGTTCAAAATGCGGCTGTCGCCTCAGCACCGCGCTCATGCATCTTAAGAGGTTGGAGCGGCATCGAATATGAAAGGATGCTCCTTTGCAACATGTGGCTCTCGTCCCAGCGCCGCGCAAATCCGTCTCGAAAGTTTGCAACAGCTTCAAGGGCTCGTACGGCTGAAGTCCCAGGAACGGCGTTCTAGCACGATTCAGGACTGTCAGGGCGCAACAATCGATTTGATTTGGATGAGTCGGACAGCCTGGACGCAATAGTCACGCTGATTCGCGGAATTGGAGTCCCAGGGGAATGGTGTTTTGGCACGATTGGGGATTCTCAGACGGTTGTCTTCCGATGGGCGACTTGCCACAATGAAAAAATGTTGTAGTAATGAGTATTGCAATATCGTTGATGGGTCTTGGGTTTACTCTGGTCCTCCTCCTCCTCCTCCTCCACCCCCTCGTCCTCCTCCTCCTCCTCCTCCTCACCTTACCTCTCCTCCTCCTCCTCCTCCTCCTCCTCCTCCTCCTCCTCCTCCTCCTGTTCATCCGTAGTCGAATACCTCCACCCTGTCGCACCGCCAGACGTGTCTGTAGGCTCCGTAGGCCGGGCTGGGTATTGCGCTGGGGACTTCCTTACGCTTGAAATTCCTGGGTATAAGAAGCTCCGACAATTACATGGATGGAAGCTGCTTGTTTTCGAAATCGGATTCTCGCGTTCACGCCGCACTCATCTGTGTTAAAGGGATCGGGAGCGGCCAATGTTCACAATGCGGCTCTCGTTTGAGACACCTGACGGTCGATGATCAAAATTCCCACGCAGTGCAACAGCTACACGGATGGAACGCGGCTACTTTTCAAACCCGACTTAACCCGAGACGAGGTGCCCTCCATGAGCATCTTTTAACCGATCCCCATCCCCACAAGCGTGGGCTCGGCCCCACTGGCCGATTTACCTCGGGTTTCGAGGGGCATATCCCCAACCGGGGGGATGAGATGGTCGGGCTCTGGATGGGGATGGGGGTGGGGATCGGTTAACCGATACTGACCGCTCCCCCCCTTTGCAGGCTTGGAGAGGGGCACCGGCACCAGCACAAAGGGGGCAGGGGGGCGGCCTCCACCGGGGGAAGACGACCCCAGATCCTGAGGTCGGGCATGTCCTCGTACAGGCGGATTTGGGGCAGAAATCAAAAATCCAAAAAGCACTCAAGCGCAATGAGAATTATAGAAAAATCGCCCCCAGACTGTTTGTTCGACCATTTTTGAATGTGCCTCCTGTGGAGGGACACGCCCGACTTACTCCCAGATCCTGGTGTCCTCCTGGCCCCCCCAGGAAGCCCAAACATCACCGCCATCGCCGAGATCGGGAGCACCCTCCCACGGGCGACGGGTGCCTCCACCGGGGGAAGACGATCCTGGACCCTTCTTCGGAGATCTACTGACCCGGGTCAATCCAAACCCAGGTTAGCCAAGCCTTGCAGAATCCTGCAACCACGCCTGGGTCAGTGCAATCCTGGCTCTGCAGGATCCTGCAAGATCTGGCGCTCTGACTGACCCCCGTCTGCATTGACCCCCGTCTCAAGGCTCCCGACTGGGGAAACCAAACAATTACCGGGGAAAACCAAAAGGTATACCGATGCTGCTATTTCCCAGACCTCTCCCGGGGTGCGTTCTGACCATAATTCCGAGGTGCATCCAGCGGTGGCGACGAGGGCCTTCCAGGAGGCCCAGAAACGGGAGAACGAGGAGGGTAGCAAGATTGGAGAGAATGCGTCTCACGGGCGCCTGCCTCGGGAACATTCGGCGGCGCGTTTCGAACTGGGGGGGTGGCACCCCCCACACCACTCGGTGCCGTCGATAAAATACAGGGGGGCTCCCCTCCCCCCGAAACCCCCGCCCTCCCGAACCCCCCCCCGCTCCCAAGGGGGGGGGTTCAACCCCCCCCCTCCCTTCGGCGCCGGCGCCGGCGCTGGCGGCCGCCAGCAGCGCCCACGGCGGGAACGCAGCGACGATGACCAGAGGCAGCTCAGGGGGGAAGGGGGGTTTGAACCCCCTCCCCTCGCGCTGGCGCCGGCGCTGGCGGCGGCCAGCAGCGCTGGCGCTGGCGCCGGCGACGGCGGGGACGCAGCGACACTTACCACCACTACCACCACCACCACTACCACCACCACCACCGCCTCAACCCACCACCACCACCACCGCCATCACCACCAACAGCACCACACAACCACCACCACCACCACCACCACCACCACAGCCACCACCACCACCACAACCACCACCACAACTCACCATCACCACCACCACCACCAAAAGCCCACCACCACTACCACCACCACCACCACCACCACAATTTACCACACCACCACCACCACCACCGCCACAACCACCACCACTACCAGCAGCACAACCCACCACCACCACCACAAACCACCACACCACCATCACCACCACCACCACAAACCACCTTCGTCCTCGTCGACGCTCCCCGCCACCGCCGCCCGCCGTCGCAGGCGCCGGCGCCGGCCCAGAAATGGAAATCGTCGTCCCCGCCGCCGTCGCCGGCCGCCGCCGACACAAGCGCCGGCCCGAGGAGAGGGGACGCAGAGGAGGGGCGGGGGGGGGGGGGGGGTTCGAACCCCCCCCCTCCCCGTCACGGGAGGGGGGGGGTGATCGAACCCCCCCCTCCATTCAGGGGGTGGGGGGGGGGTCCGGTTTCAACCCCACCCCCCTCCAGGCGACCACAGAACGCGCTCTTGCCAAGATGGGTACCTTTCCCCTCCTCTGAGCCCAGTGTTGGGTGGCACTCTCCCCGCCCCCGCGGGGAAGCCCAAACACCCCACCACTGTCGAGATTAGGAGCACCCTCCTCCCACGGTGGAGAGGCACACCGCCGATGCGGGCGTTTGCTGCCCAGCTTTCCACTGGGGGAAGACGATCCTGGATCCAGTGAGACGAAGCTAAGGCGAGGATAACATCGGATGAGGATAGATCGAGAATCTCTGAGATCCGGCGGCTCTGGAGGATGTCTCGGGCGCCGCGGCCTCCTCAGAGCCTTCCGAAACGCTCTGAGAACGCTCTGGAACGCCCTGGAACGCTCTGGAACGGATTATGATCCTCATCCTGGTCCCGTCCGGCCTTCTCTCCAGACCCCCGACGTCATGATTTGTTCAGAACGTCGACACCTAGAGGTCTCGACCCATTCCCCGGGACCGGTCTTTTATCCTGAGTCATTCTTTGACGGTCCCGAGGCCCAGCGAGGGCCCCCCGAGGCCGAACACTGGCAAAAACCTCGCGTCCTGATTTTTTTTACGACGCGATCATGTCTGGGAAAAGAGCTTCAGCTTCTGGAGGGATGCCTGGGTCAGGAGTTGTTCCTGACTCGAAGGGGTCTCGGTCTCCGCCCCTTCCCTCCCCGCGCCGCCGATGGCGCCTAACGGCTGCCGCACGATGCCCGGCCTCGCCGGCTGCGTCGGCCCCCGCTCGGGCAGGGAGGCCTCGGCACCCCAAGGGGCCCACAGGGCAGGCAAGCTGGCGTGAGGGGGAGGAGGGAGGGCCCGAGGGAGGGGGGGGGGAGGGGAGGGAGGGGGAGGGGGGACAAGCTAGGTGCGCTCGCGTCATATCTGACGTCCTATCCCTCCCTCCCATCCCTCACCATGGCGTAGATCTCTTTTCTATTCGCAGAATCGGATGTCGCAGCCTGGCATAGCATTACATGGCATAGCATAGTGTTGAAGACTGACGCGTAGCATGGCACATCAGGGCGTGGCGACGACCCAAAGTGGGGGGGGGCTTTCTGGGGGCCCAAAAAATCAAGTAATCGACACCGAATGTGGAATCACTTCCGATGTTTTCTTCGGGAAGCAATGCTTTAGATGTTGGGGCCTGTGTGGAAGGACAGAAAACCATGCCGTGGCATGGAACTGGAAATAATGACGCCAGAAAGGGAGCACGATTCTGAACGAGCGGAAGCCCAGAAATGAGGCCAGCGCTGCAGCGGGAGCACGATTCGGAACGAGCGGTAGCCCGAAAATGAGGCCAGCGCTTCAGCGAGAGCAGCATTGTGAACAAAAATCCAATCGCGGAAGCGCGGACATGAGGACGCGTAGCCTAACATAGCATGACGCGTGGGCGCGGGCTTCTGCGGTCCAACAAATCAACAGCGGAACGAGCGGAAGCGCGGAAATGGGGCCAGTCTTGCAGCGGGAGCACGATTCGGAACGAGCGGTAGCCCGAAAATGAGGCCAGCGCTTCAGCGACAGCAGCATTGTGAACAAAAATCCAAGCGAAAACTCAGTCCTGGGAGTCCTGTGTCAAAAAAAACAAAACGCGGAGGGGGGCCGGCCTTTTCCCGACGCCACCAGGGAGAGGAGAGTAGTACTCATACTGTTTAATTGTGGAGGGAGGAGGAAAAAGAGGGAGGTGGGCCGAGCAAACTCCACCTCTTCCTCCTCCTGCTCCTCCTCCTCCTCCTGCTGCTCTTCCTCCTCCTCCTTCTTCTCCTCCTCCTCCTCCTGCTCCTCCTCTCCCTCCTCCTCCTATTCCTCCTCTCGATCGGGTTGACACCGCACGCTGGTGCTTCGGCCCCCGCGCCTTGGGGGGCCAGGGCCGCCCGTGCCCCTTCTGCTCGTCCTCCTCCTCCTGCTGTTGCTCCTCCTCCTCCTCCTGCTGCTCCTGCTGCTCCTCCTCTTCCTTCTCCTCCTCCTCCTCCTCCTCCTCCTCCTCCTCCTCCTCCTCCTCCCCTCCTCCTCGTCCCCCTCCTCTTCCCTCTCCTCCTCATCCTCCTCCTCCTGCTCCCCCTCCTCCTTCTCCCTTTCTTCTCCTTATGAATAACTTCTCCCTGTCGCACCCCGAGGCCAATTTTTAGGGCGCGTCGGGCGTTTCGCCTGAGCCTTCTCACCATTAATGATCCTGGAACCTAAAAGCATCGGCATCAGCTTCACAGATGGAGGGCGAGTTGTTTTCAAAATGTGGCTCTCGCCTTGGCGCCGCGCACATTCGTTCTAAACAGTTGCAGGATCTTCACGCATTGATGCCGGATCGTTTTCAACATGTGGCTCTTGCCTCAGCGCCGCGCGCATTCTTTTTGACAAATTGCCAGAGTTTCACGGATCGGCGGACCCTGTTCAAGATGTGTATCTCGCCTTAGCGCCGCGCACATTCGTTTTGAAAAATTGCAAGCGTTTTTTTCACAGATTGAGGGCGGGCCGCTTTCAAAATGTGGCTCTCGCCTTCAGGCCGCGCACATTCGTTTTACAAATGTATAAAAGCTTCGCGGATTGAGGGCGGGTGGTTTTAAAAATGTGGCTCTCGCCTGAGCGCCGCGCACATTCGTTTTGAAAATTGCAAGAGCTTCACGGATGGAGGTCGGGCGTTTTCAAAACGTGGCTCTCGCCTTAGCGCCGCGCACATTCTTGTTTAACAATTTTACAAGACTTTCAAGGACTCCGATGCTCGACGTGCCAGAAATTATGTTTGGGAAGAAACCATGTTGTGGAAGGATTCACGATTTTGAGAGCGCAACGGTTCCGGTGATTCGCGGAGCTGAGGTCCCAGGAATGGCGCTCTGGCACGATTCCGGATCGTCAAGACGCAGCAGTCAAGTTCATCCGTGGCGTTGGAATACAGAGAATCATGTTTTAGCATGCTTCAGGGTCTTCTAACGATTGTCTTCCAACGAGGCTGGTCTTCTGTGGACATGAAGCGTTCTAGGGGCCTATGAAGAGGGAGCTTGGGGGGATGGTTTATTCCAACAACGTTGATGACTCTTGGGTTTACACTGGTCCTCCTCCTCCTCCTCCTCATCATCATCATCATCTCCCCGGCTTCGCTCGAAGCTTGAATTCCGGCCCTCATGTAGATGGGCAGTTGTTATTCAGCAACTTCGGTTCCACGTAGGTCGTCCTGCTGAACTGCAAGGCTCAAGTATGAGCAATGGAGGAGGTCGCCACGTGGGGCAGCAAACCACCTTCCTCGACTCCTTCGGCGTGATCCTTGGGGCTTGTGGGCGCAGGCAGCTCCGTCTGTCGCGTTGGCCGCTTCGTCGGGATTGTTTCTTCGAGTCTTGAGGTCGCTCCCCCCTCTTCCTCCTCGAGCAAGGGCGCGGGCCGCCAAGTCGGCCGACACTCTTCTTTCAGGAGGCGTGCTGGTCCTCGCTCCGGGGACGCCATGACACGCCCACCGGCGGTGTTCGGCTGGGCCTCCGGGAGACGCGGCCCACTCGGAGGAGGGCGCGGCGGAGGACCGCCCGCGGTGCACATCGGTCATCACAGAGCTAGGAGGAGGACGTTCTCTCAGGTGGAGCTACTCCAGAATTAGGCTGCTCCGCATACACCATCTTCTTCTTCATCGGTCATCACAGGGCGTTCCGTCTGGATTGGGCTGGGCCTGTCGCTGAGTTAGACGACGCCAGGACGAGAGTACATTCGGGTGAGGCTAGATCGAGAACCTCTGAGCTGGGATGCGGCGGCTCTGCAAGACGTCTCCAGCCCCGCGGCCTTCTCGTTCGGGAATGCTCCGAGAACGTGCCGGAACGCTCTGGAACGGATTGCTGTCCTCGTCCTAGCCCCGTTCGACTGCGGGCCTTGTCCGCACACGCCGCGTGATGCGCCTGCGCGCCGCCAGGTGCCGCCAGCAGCCGGTCCAAGAAGAGTGGGGAGGACGAGGCCAGACGAGGGCTGGGAGGATGAGGATGAGCACGGCGAGGCGGACGACGCGAGCGATGAGCAGTGCGCGGAGGGCGGCGGTGCGGAGGGCGAGGACGTCGAGATCGGGACAGCAGACGAGTGGCAGCTCCTCCTCACCCTCGTTTTCATCTTCGTCGTCTTCAGGGTCGGCGGCACCAGCCGTAAGGCCTTCGCAATATCAGAAGGAATGGCTCAAGGCAGGCCTCACTAGCAGGCCTTCTTGATTTTCTGGCACGCCGTAGTCGTAAGCATGCTGGGTCGCATTGCCTGGGTAGAACGGAAGACACGAGCAGGTCCCAGGGTACGAATCGGAGATCTTCTGACCCGGGTCAATCCAAACCTGGGTCAGTCAGGCCTTGCAGAATCCTGCAAAATCCTGCAAGATCCTGCACCCAAGCCCAGGTCACCGGGTCAACGCGAAGGATCCTGCAAGATCCTGCAGGATCCTGCACCCAAATCCGGGTCAATGCGACCCTGGCCCTGCTACTCGCAAGGTGACTACTCGCAAATGGCCTGGATCCCCCGCAGAGGATCTACGATCAATTACATCAAAGCAATCATGTGTTTTTCGGACGTTTGCGAGTAGGCACTTTGCGAGTATTGGAACTCGCTCCGTGACCTGTTTGCATTGACCCCCGTCTCAAGGCTCCCGAACGAAACGAGGAACGTTGATGCCAGCGATGGCACTTCTGAGTCATCCGGCACGGCTGCAGTGTGAGCGCACCGTGCGCTGGGTGGGCGTGTCGTGTTTTCGGCCAGCGCCCGCCCGTGGATCCCCCGTGGGCGCCTCGTGCGATGGTACGCCCTTTGACTGCGAGGTGGAGGGGGCACTGTAGCTTGCGCCACACAGCTGCCACCACATAGATGGCACACAATACACGGTACCACACAGACTGCACACAGTACCTTGCACAGCACAGCTTGCATGACAAGGACAGCATCTCACGGTTTGCATCAGATGGCTTACCCCACAGAGCTAATGCCACATAGCTTGCATCGCATGGCTTACACCAAATAGCGTGCATCACGTGGCTGACATCTCATAGCTTAAGTCACGTCTTGCACAGAAAAGCTAGCACCACATAGCTTGCGCCACATATCTTAACGTGCAGTGCAAGAGCTTGCTGCTTGGGCCCACGCTTGCAAGCATTTGATCATTCCTGCGTTTTCGTTCACTCAGATCGTCTTTGGCCGTCTGTGACAGGCGCTCTCACCTCGACACCTGCTACACCCCTGCCGCTCTGCCCCCTGTTTCCGATTGTCTACTCAACGTGAGCACTTTCCTGGAGGCCTCCTGGATGGGGTCCGAGTAGATGGAGTCGGAGGATCGCGCCGCCGCCTCGGCAATGCATCGGCGATGCATCGGCAATGCATCGGCGACGTCGGCGATTCATCGGCGCCATTGGCGTGAAGAAATTCTGGCTCCACCTCGAGCCGCACCGTCGATGCATCGGCGATGCGGCGCGGTCCTCCGACTCCATCTACTCAGACATCGCCTGGAAGCCCTAGATCCCCTCTCACCACCAAGTACGGCCTGCCGTGAGTGCGCGCGTCCCCGGAGAGCGCGGGCCGGCCGGAGTGGCTGCCGCCACACCCGCTGCGGGAGCCCGCGCGGGAGTCCCGCCGCCGCCTTCCATGCAGCGGGAGACCGTAGCTGGATCCTCCTCATTCTCCCCCTCCTCCTCCTCCTTCTCCTCCTTCTCCTCCTCCTCCTCCTCACTCCCTCGCCCCTCCCAATCCCCACACCTTCCCCTCCACTCCCCTTCCCCAATCCTTGTACTCCACCCTCTGTCCCCTTCTCTTGTCCTCCACATCGCCCCCTCCTCTATCATTCTACTTTTCCCCCACTACTTCCATTCCGCCGCCCTGTCAATTCCAACTGTCTTTCCCCGCCTCTTGCTTCCCCTTGCTCTACGTCCAAGGCGTGCCAAGGCCTCGGCATTAGATCGCCTGCTCCGACCACGGCACAACTCGAGTGTGCACGCTGTCTTTTCACCTACCAAGAAGACGCCCGACCGCACCCCTCACTTCCTGGTCACGTGTGGTCGCCTTGCTATTCGCGACGTGAACGGCGGGGCAAGCACTGCAGATGCCATCTAAACATCCAGGTCCGATGCGGCAACAAACCCGGAAAACTGACAAGGAATTAGCGCAATGGGGAGTGATGGGAAGGTGGAAAGGGATTTCAGATGTGGCGCGAACGCACCTAACTCGCGCGTCCCGTTTGAACCGTGCGTAGATTGACCAAGGTATCTGTGCCCTTTCCCATGGGGCTTCGCAGTAACGCCACATGACAGCGTATGGTGTCTAATTTGTCTGGCCAGTTCTCCTGGCGACTGATGTGGAACAACAATGACAAAACTGTGTTTGGGCTGCCATTTGCTTCTGAGGGGTGGACAAACTTAACATAGAATAGTGGACATGCTATTGGCCCCGATCTCCCCTCTGCTTCCCTCCCCCGCTCCCCCCGACAACCAGGGCCGCCGTGCTCCCCCGTGCGGCAACCCCCCAGGGGCAGGGGCGGCCCTGGCCCCCCAAGGCGCGGGGGCCGAAAGACCAGCGAGCGGTGTTAACCCGATCGAGGGGAGGAGGAGGAGGAGGAGGAGGAGGAGGAGGAAGAGGAGGAGGAGGAGGAGGAGGAGGAGGAGGAAAAGGAGGAGGAGGAGGTCTGGTCCCACCGATATAACACCCCCAACAGCCGTCCGGAGCGGCATGGCCCCAACAGAGTCCTCTCCGCCTCCAGCGTGAGCGTCGGAGGTGCTCCGCAGAGAGGCGCAGCCGCTGAGCACGGCGCCTTGGCCGCCCGCAGTGCGCGTGCGGAATGGAAGCCGCTGCCGGCAAGCACGCCTGCAAGTGGGAGCTGTTCGTCTGGGAAGGCAAACGCCTGCCGCGCGGAAGGGTGAACATCAACATGAAAAGCTCACCACTATCCGAGGTATCGCCAAACCAATATGCAACATATGACTCGCTACTTGGTTTGACTATGCCAGTTCTGACGCGACGGAAAATCGTTCCACTCGGTGTCGCGGGAACTTTGATGAACGGAAGCACAAGGGATAACCAGCATACGTGACATCATGGCTGATAGGGCGTGCCCCAAACAAGAAGATAGCAGGGTCAGAGCGAATGATGACATAAGGACCAGTCTCAACTTTTCGCGCGTCTACCATCATCGTGCTTCCAGAAGGAATGCTAAACAAGGAACGAAGGTATTTTTTCTGGCTGCGGCGAACCTCGTCCATAACATATGTTCTTTGACCCGAATCTAAGGATCGGCCTGAAAACCAGAGCCCCTCTTGAGCCGAAACTGGTCCCAATATCAACATCTTGACTGTATGCCGGGCAGCGAAGCAGCCAAGCGAAGCAACAAAGACACACACACAAGCATCCACGCTGCATTACTTCGCGCATGCATCACGTGGATGTGCACGAAACGAAAAAGCTCTGGTCTGGCGAGATCTTCCGTGACTCCTCGGTTCTTCTGAGGATGGCTCCCTGCCTGCTAAGACCCGGGCAACATGTGACGACGACGAGGAGGAGGAGCGAGCAGGGGGAGGACGCTGGTGAAGCTGGACATCGATCCTGCTTCTCATCCGATACCTTCCCTTGCTCGTTCATCCCTGTCCACCTGCATCCTCTATCCATCCCTTCCTTGCTCCACCTCCCCTGTCATGCATTCCCCCTCGCTCAACCTCCTACTCCTCCTGCTCCTCCCTCTCGTCTGCATGTTCCTCTTGCTCGTCCTGGTCCCGCAGCTCTGGTTAATCGCACCCTTCTCCTCCGTCAGCTGCTGCTCCGCATCCTCCCTCCACCGTCTCCTAAATTCCCTCCTCTGCTCCTTTCCCTTTTTACTCAGGGTGCACCGCGCCACATGGTTTCACGTAAGAGGGGGGCGCACAGCCTAGCTTTTTCTGGAGCTACTGGCTTCCACTCGGCGGGTCTGAAGACTCGCGCAGAGCTGCGAGACGCTGCTGATTCCGCTTGCCTATTATTCGCAGCGTGTTCTGCTGCTCTCGCTCGGTCATCTCCGCCCAGTTCGCAATGCGGTTGATCGAACCATCGCTGTTCACGACGACCGGGCCGAGCTTGTCGACCTTGATGGGAGCTCCACCGACCATGATAGTCTGCGAACCCTCCTCTGGAGAGGGAGCGCGGAGGAGAAAAGGCGGAGGGGAAAGGGAGAGGTAGGGCCAGGTAGGGGGAAGCGGGCCAATGGGGGACAACGTAACCCATGCGCGTGGCTGCGTGCTTCCCTGCATCTGCTACGCACACGTCACCGTCACCACGTTCGACTCCGTGCGGGCGGTGCTCTTCGGCTGTGTGTGGGTGGTGAACGTCCGGTTGCCGCTGACATCCATCTTCTTGTGAAAGGCCAAAGCGCGGTGAAAACACGACCAGGACCCCCGACCAATTCTTCATGCAGCATCTCTCGGGTCGAATCCATGCGAGGGGGCCCCTGGGCCCGGAGCGAGGCAGAGACGTTCGCCATGCTCCTCTCGTCCACGGCGAGCCCGGAGGGAGGGGCACGGCCTGTCCCTGCCTGGACGATGTTGATGGGCCCATGTTCCACCACCACCATTATAGGTAGGAGGAGGAGGAAGAGGAGGAGGAGGAGGAGGAGGAGGCCTCATCTGAGCGACGATCAGAAAAGGGTCGTACGCGAGATGCCACAGCGACCTTGCGTGGTGGCTTGCGCGGGCCGCCGGTGCTGCACGCTACATTGGAAGCGAGGGCGCTTGCGCGCGACCTTACGCGGGCAGCTCGCGCGCCAAGGTCGTCGCAGACGACACCGTCTTCTTCCATCGCTCATCTGTCGTACGGATTCCTTGCCGCGGGTGATGTTAGGTGGGTCCTTGGCCCTGAAGCGCCCCCTCGATGTTTAGCTCTGACCGCCTGCGTCGACGTTACCGACTCGTCGAGACGGTGCGAACCTGACCTAGGCAAGGTCGGCACGAGTCGGTAGCGAGGGTCCCCCGAAGGGCGGGGCACTTCTTGATTGCGTATCCATCGATCCTCGACCTCCGCAGCGGCGGCACCGCCACTTCCGTAAGGCAGCGCTGGCAACTGAGGAGGAAAGGGAGGAGGAGGACGAAAAGGAAGATACGAGAGAGGATAAGGAGGAGGAAGAGGACGAGGAGGATGCGGAGAGGACGGGAAGGAGGAAGCATGAGAAGGGGGGATGAGGCGAATGAGGACTAGAAGCACAAGCAGGAGAATGGGGAAATGGGGACGAGGAGCATGAGCAATGCGCGGGGCTGTGAGTCAAATAAAAAGAGTGGAGGGGTAGGAAGACAAACAACATGAGGAGGAGGAATAACGGAACGGAATGGAATAACACGGAACGATTCGTTACGATCTAGTATTGTGTGTCCTCGAGGGCAGCTCGGCGCCGTCACAACAGAAAATGTTGAGGCATGCTCGAAGAGAAGGCAGAGGCATACTATTAACCAACATGTCTGCTTGTGAATCACAATGAACCCGTCCGAACCCCGCGTTTGCTTTAAACCCCACGGGGGGGGGGCGGCCACCTCCCAGTGAATCGACCCAGCGGGGCTCGAAACCGCTTGTTTGAATCACGCGCGCGACCCCGCCGTGGATGAGCAGTTGAACAGAACAGAAACACGCGCTGCACACGAGCGGGAGCAAGGCCATACGCGGGCAGTGCGGTGGATCTGCGAGCGCCGCGTCCCAGAGCCGAGCGAGCTCGGGTTGTGCGATTGTGAGACCCCTGAGGGATCACCTTCTGACGATGCCGAGTGTGCTTGTGAGCGTTTCGGAGCACGAGTCCGTGTCGAGCGTGCTTGCTGTTGCTTAGCTCAGCCTGGCAGCTCGAGCTGCCCGCTGCACTCTCAGCTTCTACGAGCGTGCGCCGCTCGAAGCTTCGCCGGCCTGCCTGGCGATGCGGGCCGCTCCCTCTGTCGCTGGCAGCGCCGAGGGAGCGGCGACAGCGGCCGCGTTGCCGTGGCTGCTGTTGCGAAGTCTCGTGACAAGCACATGAGCAGTTAAGACGAGCTAGCGCGGCGCGCAATACCTCCGCACAGCTGTCTTCAGCTGTTTGCTGGGATGACACATATATATATATGTGTGTATATATATACATATATATATATATATCGCGGAGCTCATAATTACCTTTGCCTCTCTTCATTTTCTGCTGTCTCTCTCTCGCTCCCTCTCTCTGTGTGCTCCTGTCTGTAGCCATTCGGAGACAGGATCTCCTCCATGGCGGAGCCTCCATCCTAGCGGTCGGGCGTCCACTCTGACCACGGCCGCGGCCGTGATGCGCGTCTACTGGACTGGCACTCCCCCGCAGGTCACCCGAGATCGAACACGATTTTCAAAGATCACGCGCTCCCGCTGACTTGCTGAGAACAGGCCGACACCAGGAGGGGAAGGAGGACGAGGAGGACGACGAAGGAGGACGACGAGGACGAGGAGGACGAAGGGGAGGAGGACGAGAGGGAGGAGGAGGACGGAAAGGACCAGGGCGAGGAGGACGAGGGTGAGGAGGACGAGGAGGACGAGGAGGAGGAGGAGGAGGAGGAGGAGGAGAAGGACGACGAGGAGGACGACGACGAGGAGGAATGGCCTCGCCCGCAGCACCAGCCTCGACTGTCTCGGCCTCGCAAGCGTCGATGGCCTCGAAGCCGAGAAGCTCGACCGCGTAGATCGGCAACGGGCCAGAATCCAGCCCCCGCTCCCAGAAGGATGAGGGAGGGAGGGAGATGGAGGAGAATGAAGGAGGGGGGGCGTGGGAGAGAGGAGGGAGAAGGAGGAGGACAGGAACAGGCGACGGGAGGATGGAGGGAGACAGCAGGGAAGAGGATCGGATCGGACCTCGGCTCGGCCGTGCGGGTGTCGGAGGGTGACGCGGCGTGCTCGCACGGGCATATACTGCTGTGCATGCAGCCCTACCTCTTCGCCCTCGCGCCCGAGGTCGGGGAGAACGCGCGCGACCACCATGCACGACGATGGGCGATGCCTTCCAAAACTTTGGGCCTTCAGAGGTCCCTCTTCGGGCCCTGTGGGGCGGTCGAGCAACGACTCCGAGGGCTCTATGACTGCAGCCAGGGGCTCCCCTTCTCAGAACGAGAACGATGTCGTGTTTCGGGACACGCTCCAGAAGTTGAAGACAATCTGCCGGCCATCGCGTCTGGAGTGTGCTCGGAGCAACAAGAACACCTGGAAATCCTGGACTTCCCATCATACGGGAGTGGACATAAACCCTTTTAGCAAAGCACCCTCACAGTCGGCCCTATAAGACAGACGAACCTCCCTCAAAACCATGGAGCCATGGAGACCCTCCGCGGCCCAAACTGAACATTCGAGGATGCCCTCCCCCAGGATGCACACGAACACCTAACAAACACTGTTTACGTCGGCGGCGAGGCAGAGGTATACTGCACCAGCGGGAAGCGATTCGGGGCAACCGACGAGCGAATTGGCCAGCGTGCAAAGGGGGAGGAAGTAAAACGAGGACGGTCGCGTGGGGGGGGGGAGGAGGAGAAAGCGCTCAGGCGTGGAAGAGTTCCGCGTGGAGCAGCCGGAGCGGCCAACCGATGCAGCGGGGATCGCGGCAGCAGCCGGGGCCGAGACAAGGGCGCACCCACGAGCGCTGCAAGGGCGCAGTGACGATGGGCAAGTAGTCCGACCTCGATCTCTTATGGCAGAAGAGATCGAGGTCGGTTCGGGGTCGGTCGGCTCCTACACTGCGGTCGGGTCGAGGCATAAGACTTAGGCCTCGACCCGGCCGCAGTGTAGGAGCGGTCCAAGACTGGACCCAGCGGGCGCAGGCCTGAAACCGGTGCGGACGTAGCACCCTCTCGAGAACCGACGGCGGGCAAGTCGCGAGAAGAAAAACAAAAACCATAAACAGAAACGTTTGGCGCTCCGCGTGGATTTTTGGGATCTGCGCTGGGCCCCCCTCCCTGGCGAGCGGAGCGCGCCAGGGGCGGCGCCGGAGGCGCCGCCGGGGGGGCCCAGCGCGGACCCAGGAGATCCGCGCGGACCGCCACAGGTTGTTGTTTATGGCATTCTGCCTTCTTCGAAGGATGCACAAAAGGCAACCAGCAAACACGACGAACATCACGGCACCCTCCCTGATCCGACCTCGAACTCATGCCCTGGTCCGACCGCACAGGAGCGCGGCCCTGGACTGGACCAGGCGGGCGCAGGCCTGAAACAACAAGTGCGGACGCAACGCCCCCTCGAGAACCGGAGGGCAAGTCGACTTGGCAGGGCAGAGCATTTCTCTCACGGATGGGCTTGTTGGAGGAGCCCTTCTTTCACAGAGGGGCCTCTGCACACATCACATGTCGCCCCCCTTTCACAGAAGGGGCCACATTGTCACCTCATTTGGGCTTTCGGATTACCGGCCGGCCGGGCCCAGAAGGAGCCTGCGGACGCCTGGCGGTGACGTGCACGCAGGCATCAAGCGTCGGATTGCAAAAAAAACATTTTTTTTGTTTGCAATCCACGGTTTTTTTGCAATCCTACGTGTTTTTTTTTTTTTGCAATCCTGGGTTTTTTTGCAATCCTTGTTTTTTTTGCAATCCTTCGCTCTTTCGCAGCAGGGCCCCCCAGGAAGTCTGTTGGCGCCCTGCCTGGGACTGCTGTTTCCTCCCGGGCCGGCCGCACGGCCCCGGCGAAGGTCCCTGGATGCCGAGAACGACAGTAACACAAGCAACTTTCGTCGTGTGCTTGTTCGTGGCGCGAGCGTCGAGCAAGGACTGACCGTCTTGGCATTCCTACCGGCTTACCACGATAAGGTCTTAGAATGGACAAACGTTCTGACAAAGAACAAGATCTTAGAACGGAAGACCGATGTATTCAAACCAGGCGGTCTCAGCCAGAAATGCTCGAATTACCTTTGGTGCAACCCGCGAAAAGGTAAGGTTTGAACATTCTTGGGTGGGCCCACAGTAGAGGAAGAGAAAACTGCATAAGCACAAACCGTCGGAGCTCTGCGCGAATCTATTTTTTTGATCGGCGCCCGAGGCGCCGCCAGGGGGGACCTCGCGCCGATTCGAGAAACCCGCACGGAGCTCCACCGTTCGATTGCCATGGCCCATGGCCGGCGGCATGTGCGCGGCCCATGGGGGGGGGGGTCGGGGACGTGTTGAAACAAGGAGATGCGCTATGAAATCTGGGAAGATATCCTGGCCCCCGCCATGGTATCACCCCCCTAGTCATCACCCCCCTCTTGGCCGCCCCCGAACTACGCGTCCTTCGACTCACGCGTCCAAAAACGTGTGGTGACAGACCGTGCCGTGACCTCGGAACCTCAAGAGACCTCACCGCACGGTCTTGGGACACTGGAGGCCCCTGTCGCCCAAGACATCCCCAGAGAGGGACTCGAGCCCCAACACGGTGCGGTGACCCCGAAACCCCACCGACTCACCACACGGTGTGGTCACCACCCCGTTTGAGGGCCCCCGATCCGAGGTCCCCCCCTCTCCCGAGCACTGGCCGGGCGGCCAGACTGCGGCCCGCGGACGAGGGTGGCGTGCGGCGGCACGGCAGGCGGCCGCCCGGCGACGCCGTAGGCGTAGTCCGCCCGGATGCGGAGCTCGGCGTGCTCGCCTGGAGGTGCCCGGGGGGGACACCACTGCAGAGGAGGCCGGTGCACAAGAAGCCTGCCACAAGGACCCAACCCCAGGATGCCCACTGATTCTTGGCGTGGGAGCGTCACGCTTTCCGTGGCAAAACCGTGGACGCCCAAGAAACCCAGGGCGCCCTGGAGGCAAGCAGGGTGTGTCTTGCCATGGCCCCCTACTGTGGATCGGCACAATTTGAAAGATTATTGCTATGCTTTTGTGTTTCCCGAATGCTATGCGTTCCCTCCGTGTCCTGTACCTCGGCGGCGAGCGAGGGGGCGAACTGAGAAGGAGAAGGCCTTCGCAGAAGGCGGCGGGACTTCGCAAAAACCCTCGCGCCTTCTGAGAAGTCCCACCAGCCCTTTAGGGCGTAGGTGGTCTAGAGCGTTTCCTCTGCCAACCCCCCTTCTTTCCCTTCGGGGAGGGGTTTACCCCTCCCCTTACCCCTCCCCACTGACCTGGACGGGGCGTTCCGCGACGCGTTGGGACGCCCAAGATGGCCCAAGACTGCTCCAAGAGCGAAAAGGCGAGAAAGCACAAAACATTGATTTTCCTTAGGTTTTGGAAGGATTTTGGCCTCTTGGGGGGGCCCAAGAGGCGATCCGAGGCACTCTAGAGGGGCGAGGCTAATTGAGGCTCCCCCCTTCTTTGATATATATTCCCAACATGGCCCCAAGAGCGCCCCGAAGGCTCCCAAGAGCGCCCCAAGAGCGCCCCAAGAGCGCCCCAAGAGGGCCCCAAGAGGCGCCCAAGATGCCTCCAAGAGGCTCCCAAGAGACTCCCAAGAGGCCCCAAGAGAATCCAATATGGCCCAAGACGGCTCCAAGAGCGAAAAGGCGAGAAAGCAAAAAACAATGATTTTCTGTAGGTTTTGGACGGGTTTTGGCTTCTTGGGGGGGGGCCCAAGAGGCGACTCGAGGCACTCTAGAGGGGCGGGGCTAATTAAAGCTCCACCCTTCTTTGATAGATCTCCTCCAAGATGGCGCCATGAGCACCCCGAAGGCACCCAAGAGCGCCCCAAGAGCGCCCCAAGAGAACCCCAAGAGGCTCCAAGAGACGCCAAGAGGCGCCCAAGAGGCCTCCAAAAGGCTCCCAAGAGACCCCCAAGAGGCCCCAAGAGGCTCCCAAGATGGCCCAAGAAGGCTCCAAGAGCGAAAATGCGAGAAAGCAAAAAACATTGATTTTCCATAGGTTTTGTAAGGATTTTGGCCTCTTGGGGAGCCCAAGAGGCGACTCGAGGCACTCTAGAGGGGCAGCGCTAATTGGGGACCCCCCCTTCTTTGATAGATCTCCTCCAAGATGGCCCCAAGAGCGCCTCGAAGGCTCCCAAGAGCGCCCCAAGAGCGTCCCAAGAGGGCCCCAAGAGGCCCCAAAAGGCTCCCAAGAGGCCTCCAAGAGGCCCCCAAGAGACCCCCAAGAGGCCGCAAGAGGCTCCCCGAGATACGCAAGAGGCCCCCGGGAACGCCGAGAGGCCCCAAAGACGGCCCAAGAGGCCCCCAAGCTCGCCATTGTCCTCCTCCTCCTCCTCTTTTTCTTCCTCCTCCCTCCTCCCCCTCCCCCTCCTCCTCCTCTCCTCCTCCTCCTTTTCCTTTTCCTCCTTCTCGTCCTCCTCGTCCTCGCAGTCCTCCATATCCTCCTCCTTATCCTCCTTCTCCTCCTCCGCTTGCTCCTCCTCGCGCTCCTCCTCCTACTCCTCCTCTTCCTCCTCCTACTCCGACGACGACGGCTCCTCCTACATCCTCCCCCTCTTGGGGGATATGGCGGCTCACCCCGCCCTTTGTTCTTCTGCATGCTCCCCCGCTCGCCCCAAGAGGGGCCCCAAGAGGCTCCAAGAAGCGCCCCAGAGGCTTCCAGGATGATCCCAAGAGACTCCCAAGATGCCAAAATCCATCCAAAACTCTGCAAATCAACGTTTTTGGCTTTCTCGCGTTTTCGCTTCCGATGGCCATCCGAGGCCTGAAGATGGCTCCAAGATGGCCCAAGAAGGCACCAAGAGAAGCCCAAGAGAGCTCCAAGACGGCCCCAAGAGCGCCCAGGAGCGCTCCAAGATTGCCCCAAGAGCGCCCCAAGAGCGCCCCAAGAAGGCCCCAAGAGGCCCCAAGAGGCCCCCAAGATGCCCCCAAGAGGCTCCCAAGAGATCCCCAAGAGGCCTAAATATGCTCCCAAGATGGCCCAAGACGGCTCCAAGAGCGAAAAGGCGAGAAAGCAAAAAACATTGATTTTCCTTAGGTTTTGGACGGAATTTGGCCTCTAGGAAGGCCCAAGAGGCGATTCGAGGCACTCTAGAGGGGCAACGCTAATAAGCAACCCCCCCTTCTTTGATAGATCTCCTCCAAGATGGCCCCAAGAGCGCCCCGAAAGCTCCCAAGAGCGCCCCAAGAGCGCCCCAAGAGGCCCCAAGAGGCCCCCAAGAGGCCTCCAAGAGGCCTCCAAGAGACTCCCAAAAGGCCACAAGAAGCTCCCCGAGATACGCAAGAGGCCTCCGGGACCGCCAAGAGGCCCCAAAGACGGCCCAAGAGGCCCCCAAGCTCGCCATTGTCCTCCTCCTCCTCCTCTTTTTCTCCCTCCTCCCTCCTCCCCCTCCCCCTCCTCCGCCTCCTCCTTCTCCTCCTCCTCCTCCTCCTTCTCGTCCTCCTCGTCCTCGCCCTCCTCCATCTCCTCCTCCTCATCTTCCTCCTCCTCCTCCTCCTCCTCCTCCTCCCCCTCCTCCTCCTGCTCCTCCTCCTGCTCCTCGTCTTCCTCCTCCTACTCCGACGACGACGACTCCTCCTACATCCTCCCCCTCTTGGGGCGTATGGCGGCTCAACCCGCTCTTTGTTCTTCTGCATGCTCCCCCGCTTCCCTCATCACCTCCACTCCCCTGGGGCTCATTTCTGGACGGGCTGGTGGGGATACGCGAAGCGTCTAGAATTCCCCGTGCTTGGGGCGAAGCTTAGAACACTTCTCAAAGGCTGGGAGCCTCCCGATCCTTCTGAGAAGGCATTCTCCTTCTCACTTCCCCCCATCGCTCGCCGCCGAAAATCTTCCCATCTCTTCATGGAAATGAGCGTGTTTTTTGTGTGTGTGTGTGTTGATTTGTCCCTCCCGATCTCCAGTCGACATCGCCTGCACTGCCGCGTCCAGGCCACGGATCACGTGGCCACGGCCGAGCGGAAACCTCGCCGAGGCGCCGGCAGGAGAGCTGTCGACCACCTCGCCAGACTGGAGGCGCCCCTCGTACTTCAGCTCGACCCTGACCTCACAAGGGGGTGCCCGCTGGAGCCCCACACACACATACACACACACACACGACACACACACGACACACACACACGACACACACACACGACACACACACACGACACACACACACACACACACACACACACGACACACACACGACACACACACGCACACACACACGACACACACACACACACACGACACACACACACACACGACACACACACACACACAAAAAAAAAAAAAAAACGTGGCCGGGAGAGTCCTGGGGCCGAGGGAGGGCCTGCCCCGGGTCGGTGCAGGCTGGACCGCGCGCGAAGTCGCGGGGGGGCGGCTCTCTCGGGGGCTGGAACGCTGCGAAGCCATGGCCTACGGTCGGACCTGCTCCGAGTTGTTTAGTAAGCGTCGGGGGGGGGGTGCGTCACCCCCGCTGGCAGCCCCACATCGACCCCCGTCGCGGGTGGCCACCGCGCGCCGAAGGCGCGCCGACCCCCGTCGCGGCGCGACGGCGAGGCGAGGTTGACCCCGTCGGGGGGGTACCCCCCACGCTCATCAAGAAACCCAGAGTAGGTCAGAAAAATATCCTTCAAGAACAATAGACCCTCCATCGGCCAAACGAGCAGAACATCCAAGAGCACCCTCCCCATGACGCACGAGCAAGAACAGCCAACAAGCACCAGGGCACAAGAGCACCAGGGCACACTCCCCGAATAGACCTCGATCTTATACCTCGGTCCGACTGCAGGTTGGACCGCTGGCCAGGGCCGACAGGTTGAATCCCCCCAAAGCGGCATTTCTCTAGGCGGCGGAGGAGGACGAGGAGGAGAAAGAGGAGGAGGAGGAGGAGGATGCCCCGGGCCCCGCGCCTTTTCCAGGCCAGATCTTGTGTCTCGAAGCGCAGGCTGATCCGCCCACCGGGTGAGGGGCGCAGATGGGCTGCGCGACCCTCTCGATTCGTCGCCGGCGAGTCTCCACTGATATTTCACACACCAGGCAGAAAAAGGAAAGGGTGGTGGAGGGGACAGAGGATGGAAGCTTGAGCAGAGGCGATGGCAACGGCATCGCGTCGGCCTGGTCCTGCGGGGCGAGGGCAAACACGTTTAGAAAACAAGGGCATGCCCCGGGCCCCGCGCCTTTTCCAGGCCAGATCTTGTGTCTCGAAGCGCAGGCTGATCCGCCCACCGGGTGAGGGGCGCAGATGGGCTGCGCGACCCTCTCGATTCGTCGCCGGCGAGTCTCCATTCCCCAGACTGGATGCCTGGCAGCCGACAGAGACCTGCAGACAAAAAGAACAGAAAAAAATGGCGTGGGCATGCATGTGCGCACGTACTGGCTACAAGATGAGGCGTGCACACCTGGCGTGCTCGATGCTTGACGCGCTACTTACAAGCCATCTAGCTAGGGCACGGGAGACGGGCTTGGGATATGGCTCAGCTAGCTGTGTCCATTTCTTTCCGCCAGGACCGTTCCCCTGGAGCGTGATATGCCCCAGTCCCGTGGCCGAGCAGATACCGTTTCTTCCAGAGCATCGTTTCTGCAGGACCCAGGGGGCACGGCCACAACACCACGCACAAAACCTGGTCGATTTTCTCCATCTGGTCCCGTGCTTGCAGTAGTCAGTACATGTCACTACACAGTTTCGAAGCGAGCGAAGGTGGTCCTGGACGGGTTCCTTCCACACGAGCGAGGTCAAGGGGTTCTCCATAATGACTGGGACTCCGTATTTGAGGCACATCATGATGATCTGCTGGCTATGCTTCACGGTGATGTTACCGATGAGGACCCGCTGCTTCGCTCTGCTATCCAGCTCGCTTCGACCATATATTGAATTCATATCTCTGTAGTACCCATGCGATGCATTCGACCATGTTGAACAGGGAGGAGCGAGAAATACGCCTCGAACGACCCGACTCGATATCCAGCCTCTGATGATTCTGATGAGGGCAGGATTGGTCAAGTCGAAGGCTTCGTCGTCGACAAGATCGAGATACACGACTCCCCACTCCCCCGTCTTCTCCAACTCCTTACTCACACTTCTGCTCCCAGAAAACAAATCGAGAAAAACCTGTCGACGTCTCCCTCGACGCAGAGCCTCGCGAAGTGCACGTTGGCACCTACGAAGTAGAACGGAATACGAGACGCGGCGTACGGCTTGACCGGCATCGCCCGCCTTCCACACACAACCTGCCTTCAGGGGGCCGTCGCCATCAGCGTAGCGGGGAGCGCCGGCTGGAACTTCCCCGTGATCACCTCTGCCAGCCGCTCGCTCACCTGGTGCCCGTAGCTCAGGATGGGCTTGGGAACGGCTGCCAGCTCTGCCAGATACCTGGCGTGCTTCGCGTACCGCTTGCTGGACCGGTCGGTGGCGCGCCTCAGGCGGTGCTGGATGTCTGCCAGCGCCCGAAGCCCCTCGGCCGCATCGCAGCTCGCTGCCCCGTGGCGCACCTGGTACGGGTGCGCCGTGTCGTGGCCCAGGGCGCGGAATAGCGCGCGGAACTTGCGGCCGAACTCGTAGGCCGTCATGCTCCACACCCGCCCCTCGGGCCCTGCCGCGTCCTTGAGCTGCTGCAGGCGGCGCCCGATGGCCACTGACATGGCCGACGTCAAGGTGACGCTCTCGTCGAACTGGCCCGCCTTGCTCCGCAGCGGCTGCTCCTCGGGGTACAGCAGGAGCGCCCACGCCTCCCCAGCCGGCATCGCGCCCCCTGGGAGGCGCACAGGCGGCACCAGCGAAGCTCCCGTCAGCTGCAGGAGGTCGCTGGGGAGGCGCAAGTAGGTGTCCCAGCTCAAGCACAACGCAGTCGCCATGTCGCGCCACCCCCACAGAGTGGCCAACCCCACAGCGGCGAACACCAGCGGCTTGGGAAGCGGAGCCCGCGTCTGCCCGTGGCCCAGGCGGCGGTACCCCTTCATGGCGGCGAGCGTCGCCTCCATCTTCCCGTGGTCGCCGATCCCTGCCTTCGGGAGGAAGTACCTGAGGGCGGCGTACAGCTTGTCGGCGCGGTCGTGGTTGTAGCCCGCGAAGAACAGCGCATCGAGGTACAGAGGCATCATGGTGTTCACCTGCTCGACCGTAACGGGGGTCACCCCCCGCTCCTGGCACCACTGGCGGAACTCGTCCCACTCGCGCTGGAAGTTCCTCCTCGCGTGGTGCCCCACCTTCTCGAACTGCAGCACCGTGAGGCCCAGCTGCTGCGCCGACTGCGCCTTGAAGCCATGCACTCGCCGCCGGTGAGCTGCTCGGGCCTCCAGCTTCGCTGCCGCCGACATCCGCGAGGTCGACGGCACTCTCGCTGCTGCTTGCCGAAGCAGAGGTGGAACTGTCACTCGAACTTCTGGCCGTCGTCGACCCTTGTGTACCACTGATGCAGCGAGGCTCCCAATACATGGCGTGGGCCGCGCCGCCTGGCTGAGGGTCTTCGACGAGGAGGTCACCAAGCCCACAGAGGCCCGCCCCTGCACTGTTGGCACGGTCGCGCAGGAGGACCTCGTCAACTTGGGCCCGCAGAGCCTCGGCGGCCCTCCATTGCTTGAAGGCCTCAGAGTAACTAGCATGCCGAGGATCACCCCGTGGATCAGATACTTGAGCCGATGCTATACGTGACGGAGCGTCCCCAGGCTGCCACTCTGAGGGGATCCAACGACCGATAAAGGTAGATCCTGAGAAAATTGACAACGCTGCGAGCAGGCGAAGCTGACGATTGACAGTGACTGAAGCGGACCTTCCTTTTCCAATGGCCAAGACAAGGCCCAAATTGTCGATCAGCGTAAGGTGGCGCCGATGAAAACGCCCGACTGCACGCAAGCGATGCCTAGCACCCATCAGAGCTGCACGCGCCTCTAAGGTCATGATATCCTCTGCGCGCCTGAAGCGGCCGCTGAAAAGGACCTTCCACGCCCGCTTGTCGCCGACCAGCTCCTCTGGCACCGAAACGAAGTCGGTGGTGCCACGTCGCCGACCGGCCGCCGCTGGCGAGGACTCGCCCTCGGCGCTGTTCGCAGGCGTAAGGCTGGCCAACTGGTCAACCAGGTCCTCCGTGCCAGCTGCCCGTGGCCCACGCGGGGCGTGGAGCCCCAGTGCCGACGCCCGTGCCGAAATGGCCGAGCTGACGCCGTACCTCCAGCGCTCGCTCTGGGCCATGGCAAGCTCCACGGCCTCTGGGTCCCGTTCGAGCTCCGTGACCCCGAAGCCCCCGTGGTCCTGCAAGCCCGCGCCAGAGGCGTCCGACGCCAGCACCACTGGGTCGTCCAGGCGGCGGCAGTCCGCGAAGGCGAAGGGCAAAAGAGCAGCTGCTTGCCTGATCTCCGTCTCCACCTCAGCCCACAGCCGACGTCTGGAACTCCCTGCCTTCCGCACGAAAATGTACGACTGGAACAGCAGGCTCAGCATGCAGCGGCGCAGCAGCGCGCACCAAGTGAAGTGGCCGAGCAGACGTGATAACTCGTCTCCTGTCGCCCACCCGCGATCAGCGATCCAGAGCAGCGCCAGACGGGTCTTCCAGATTCGAGATGCAGACATTTTGATCGTAGCAGACTTCTTCTCAAAAACCATGCCAGTGAACACCTGCTCGTCAGAGGGCGGGCTCACGCCCTTGCAAGCAAGACCGACGCTCTCCATCCTGTTGACTATCTGCTCACAGGCAGCGACAGCAAGTTTGGAGTCCTGGCTCACGACCGCGACGTTATCCACATACACCCCGATGCCCAGCGAGACTTTGTCCAGACTTGGGGCCACATGGCGGTCGCGAATGAAAAACTCCTCGGGGTATCCAGCATCGAGCACGCACTGCTCCAGTAAACGTTGGCAGAAATGTAGTGACCAGGCCCACCCCATTGGGAGAACTGTCAGCAGCGGAGATATCAGGGCGCCTGGGGGAAGAGACGAGCCCTCCACACCGAGCGCCCCGATCAGCGACTCCCTGTGCACGGCCGGCAGCGCGAAGTGGTCGCACATGCCCGGGGCCAGCTCGATCCTGTAGAAGGCGTTATCCACGTCGGCCTGGGCCAAGTTCAGCTCCGCGTCGGTGCCAACCTTGATGGTGCTCCAGGCCGATGCAGTGGCCAACTGAGTGTAGGCTGGATCCACGAACCGTGAGTTCACCCGACGGGTGTCCAAAATCATCCTTTGCCGCACTTTGTCGGACTTCCAGACGAAAAATACCCCCACTGTGTGAGGGCGCCTCTTGCCAAGCGAGACCAGGCCCAAACGATAAAGGTCAGAAATGAAGTTAGCGTGCCCGACTCGATCGCGAACGAGGGCCTGGTCGGAGTAGGGCCTGATGTCTTCAACATCGGCGGGGTGTTGACGCAGGATGCGCTGCTGCCAGTGTACCCATTGATCAAGCACGTCGCCCTTCAGCACGTCGTCTGGCTTGCAGCGCATGCCCGGGGACGGTAGAGAAACTCGTTCTCGTTGATACGCAGCTCGATGCACCGACTCCATGTCGTAGCCGGGCGCGACACCGCAAAGCTCCCGATGGGCTTCCGCGGCGCTGCATGGGGGAGACCCCACGCTGCTGATGACTTCACGAAGGTGTCGCAGGCCCTCTGACTGCGCCACGGAGGCGCCCGACTCGGACTTTGGAGCCTGAACGCCAGCCAGAAGATTGAGGCTCTCGGAGGCCTCGTGCACCCAATTGTCGATGTAGCCGCGGCGCCGAGCTCGAGACCGAACAGCACGGCAGCACGTCGCCCCTGGAGAGGCGACGGGGGCGCCACGGGCGCCGTCCACAGGGAACAGCTCCCGCGGCACGGGCATGCTCGAGTCAAGCTTTCATCCCGGCCGCCCCTGGGCCGGATGAGTTGCCGCCCTTGCCGTCGGCCTTGCCGCCCGTGGCGGCATTCTGCCACTTCTTGAGCTCCGCCGCCTGCTGCTGCACCTTCTTCTGAAGCTCGGCTTTGCTGGAAGCGCCTGCACCGCCTCCACCGCCACCTCCTCCGCCGCCCCGAGCGAGAGCCCGTTCCTCGCGCACCTTCCGCTTTTCCTTGAGGATGGACGCCTCGCGATGGAGTTCGGAGTTGATGTGCTCCTGCAACTCGGGGGAAACCATCAGCAAGCCTCTGGTCTCCCCCGTTCCCATGTAGAGAAACTGGTCGTCGAACAGCTCGTCCTTAGATCGGCCCAGCACCCTGTCACGATGACGCCACTCCGCCATCTGAGCACGGCGGGCCAGAAGCTCGTAGGCCGCGTGCTCAGCGATGTTCACCTGGTCGAACACAATGCCCATCTCGAACATCCTCATCGCCAGGTCGTGATCCTGCACGCCCTCGTCCCACGGCTCCAAGTTGGCCTCGTGCACCCACTTTGTGTGACGAGCACGAGGGTGCTGGTCCTGCTGTGAAAGAAAATCTACGCACCACTTCACTGTGCGAGGGCCCATGATGGGCCACCCTGTCCAAGAAGTCTCCGTCAGCTGGCTCACCCCCTTCGTGAAAGGAAGATGACGAATCTGCTGCGCGCTAAGCGTCATCGGCAGCAGGCGGGCGTCCAGCTCGAACTCTGGGCCAGGCGCTGAGGGATCCACCGCGGCTGCGATGATCAGGGCCCCCCCGCGCCTCGCCAACACATAGTCGCCCATCCGCACGAACGAGTCCACCTTGATCGTGCTCAGCTTCTGCTTGTCAGCACTCCCGTCGGTCGAGGTCAGCCCGTGCCACTCCAGCGGCCCCGCATCTGGCAGCTCGTCCCTACCCGACTCGAAGTCAGTCGCTTGAGCTGCTGCCCCAGTCACGGGCGCGGGGGCCTGCTTGCCGTGGTACCTCTTGTACTTGTCGGCTGGCAACGACGGGCTCTGCACGAACTCCAACGCCTCCATAACCTCGAGGGGCGTCGGATCCCAGTCGTCGCCGTATGCCGCACTCCGAGCTGACCATTTCTTCCCATGGTTGCTCCCCGCGATCACTTGGCCCTCGTTGCTGAATGCCACGATACCAGTCAGCAGCCCGTCCCCGACCTCGAACACGTGTGGATAAATGTCCAGGTCGGGGGTCAACGCGTACCAGATCAACCCCGCTTTCTCCTGAGCTAGAGTCGCGGCGACGTCGCCCTCGGTCTTGGCCTCGTCGGCGCCGCACGGGGCGATCAGAATACGGGTCTCCCACGACCCTCTCTGGTGCCACTGCACGGCCACTCGGCGCCCGGCTCTGAAGACAGACATGGCAGCACAGGGTCAGAGAGCAGCCGATCAGCAGCCCGAGGCAGAACACGAAGGAGAGAGCCAGCCCCAAGTAGTCCGCGACCTGGCTCTGGAAGAAGCACTGTCGGGCAACCTCGACGGCTGGCCCGAGAGATGCTGCCCAGTTGCCCGCGCGCGCGAGCAAGCCAGGGAAGGCAGAAAGACTTGGCAGCATGCAGGTCTCTGGTGGTGGCCGCCTTTCAAGCTTGAGCAGAGGCGATGGCAACGGCATCGCGTCGGCCTGGTCCTGCGGGGCGAGGGCAAACACGTTTAGAAAACAAGGGCAGGAGGAGGAGGAGGAGGAGGAGGAGGAGGAAGAGGAGAAAGAGGAGGAGGGGGAGGAGGAAGAGGAGGAGGAGGAGGAGGGGGAGGGGGAGGAGGAAGAGGAGGAGGAGGGGGAGGACGAGGACGCTCCCGCCAGCATTCCGCTGCCTGGGTCCGCCCTCGTGATATCCCGCATCAGAGGAGACACCAGCCTGCCGACCCGTCCAAGACGAGGCCCCTTCTGGAACACCCGTCGGCGCTGGCAAGGCTGCGGGGTGAGCACAGACAGCCCCCCCCCACCAGATAGTCCCAGCTGGGGTCAGCGGGCCCGCCGAGCTGTCCCAGCTGGCCTCACACCTCCTCCTCCTCCTCCTCCTCCTCCTCCTCCTCCTCCTCCTTTCCTCCTCCCTCCTCCTCCCTCCTCCTCCTCCTCCTCCTCCTCCTCCTCCTCCCTCCTCCTCCTCCTCCTCCTCCTCCTCCTCCTCCCCCTCCTCCTCCTCCTCCTCCTCCTCCTCCCGGTCTGGGACGGTCTCGACACCCTGGCGCCGGCTCCGGCGGCGCCCCTTGGTCGCTCCGCGCCCCAGTGAAGGGGTCTCCAGACCGTCATGGACTAATTACTAGGGGGGCCTGTTGTGGCCAGGTGGGGCTACTCGGGGGGGCCTATTGAGCCACCCAGGACTAATTACCTGGGGGGGCTGTCTGTGCGCAACCCGCAGCCTTACCAGTCGGCGCTCCCTGATGACCGGAACATCCGCGGGCGGCGCATCGCCAGAGCCGGCACGGAGGATGGTCTTCAGGACGCCTCCGTTGCCAGTCACGTCCTGCTCCTGCGAGATCTCTGGAAGCAGGCGGAGGAGGACGAGGAGGAAGAGGCGGAGGAGAAGGAGCTCGCGGAGGTGGCGGAGGAGGAGGAGGAGGAGAAGGAGGAGAAGGAGGAGAAGGAGGAGGAGGAGGAGGAGCAGGAGGACGAGGAGGTGGTCTTCAGGACACCACCGTTGCCGCTCAGGCCCTGCTCCTGCGAGATCTCTGGGCCGCCGTCGGTCGCCGCGCCCGGCGCGCCATGCATCCCCGCGGGCCCAGGCCTCCGGCGTGCGTGGCGCAAGTCGTGGCGGGCTGGCGTCTTTCCAGCCTCGGCCTCGGGCCTTCGGGCTCCCGCGTCGAGCCCCCGGGGGCCATCCGCAGAAGGAAGGCCGTCCCCTGGCCGTCGCTCGGACGGATGGGTCAACTTTCCACCACCACTACCACAGGTAGGAGAGGGAGGAGGAGGAGGAGGATGAGGAGGAGGAGGAGGAGGAGGAGGAGGAGAACCAGGAGGGAGGGAGGGAGGGGGAGGAGAATGAGGAGGAGGAGGAGGAGAAGGAGGAGGAGGGGAGGAGGAGGACCTCCGCATCCTCCCATGTCCCCTGTCCTACCAGTGGTAGGGGTGGTGGAAAATGTGCCCATTACGGACGTCCTTTCCCCGTGCTTGTTGTCGGCTCCGTGCGCTCATTTTCCGCACGATGGTCCAGGATGCTCCTGCATGGTCCTTGCCGCGAAAGGCATGCACACGTCTGGCCGATGCTCGGCTACACGCAAGAGCGACCCTGGGTAAGAGTGACCTTTAGTGCGTGGCTTTCGGGGGGCGCAAGGAGGCCAAACTCAAGCGCGCAAGCCGCTGATATTAGGAGGCCACATGCAAACCCTACCCCTACCCCCCACGATTTCTGAGGGGGAGGGTGGGGTTCACTTCGCTCGAAGGTTCCCGGATGAAGTGAACCCCACCCTCCCCCTCAGAAATCGTGGGGGGTAGGGGTAGGCTTCGCATGGGGCCCCCCTAGATGTTGCGTCCCATTCGGCGATCGGGGGGGCACTTATGGGCCCGCACCAGAGGCCACCCCGGCGAGTGGTCCCATGGGATGGCGTCCCGCCACGGACAGGCCACGGCGTCGGAGGCCTGGCGAGGCGCCGTCCACTTCCGCAGAGGCCCCGCGGCACAGGAGGGACCGCCTGCCCGACAGAGGGAGCGACGAGGCGCACGAGGCCCCTGCGCGTGCTCTGCCCTGCGACCGGGAATGGCAGCAATCCTAGCCCTACAAGCGCCTTCGAAGCTGCGAGTCTCCGCGCCCGTGGTTGGGAGGCAACTGCCGGGAGGTCTTCATCGAAAGGGTTAGGGAAGATTAAGCCCCACAGGGGCGCTTCTACGCTGAGCTATAGGCTGCGGATTGAGCGGGGTTCGGTCGGACCAGGCGGGATCAAGCCAGATCAAGCATGACTCAGCCGGACTTCGAACCAGGGCAAAGTCAGACTGGACCTCCCAGGAGTTGCATCCGAACCGTGGTGCTATTCAGTCAGCGTGCTGCCTACGACGAACTCGTACGAAGGTTCAGCAGAGACCGACCGTCCCAGCATTCCTATAGGTCTACCACGACATGTTCTTAGAACCCAAACACGTTGTGATAGCATAAACAATGTTATTAGAGCATAAGCCCGATGTGATAAAACAAGACAGCCCCAGCCAGAAATGTTCTAATAACATTTCGTGCAGACCACAAGAGGTTCTTGGAACATTCTGTCGTGGCCCTATAGGCGAGCCAGGACGCTTCGCCACTGGTTGAAACTCCAAAGAGGAAACGAATGAGCTCTCCTGCCGTGGCCACCGCGAGCCCCGGCCATGCCGAGGGCCCCCCGGCCCAGATCTCCCCGAGAGCGGCCCGAATACGAAGAGCCCCTCCTGAGCCCGCAGCGGTCCTCTACTTCAGCGGCTCGGCTGCGAGGCAGCACGCCACCCGCAGCGTGCCGGGGCTCAACGCGTAGATTGGAGGCCTGGAAATTGGCACCAACACCAACACAGGGGGCTGCCTCCTCGGGGGGAAGGTGATCCTAGATTTCGGTGTTGGTGGTGATATTTCGGCCACCTTGGAAACCAGAATATTACCACTTTCACCGAGACTGGGATCTTCTTCCCTCGGTGGAGGCACGCCGCCGATATTGGTGTTGGTGTCAACCTCGAAGCCTGCGAGCCGAACATTGTGATTAAGTAAGTGATGAGTCAAGATACCAGGGCCAGCGTTCTGGTAGTTTCCTCGGACAAAAAACCTTGGCCAAGTACTCGTGCGCAGCGTGTCAGCGCAGATGTTTTGAACATGGTACGCGCTGCACTTCAAAGCGAGCGTACGGTAGGTTCGTGTGGCGTCAGCGCGCGCGCAGAAGTCTTTGACACCGCGTCGATCGCTCAACCTTGAACAGATCGCGGTCCCGATCGTTCCAGGATGAATCCCGTCGGGACCGCTGGCGCTACAGTGTCCCTCGGTGCTTCCGAATCGCACTACCGTGCAGGGGCAGATGCCACGCCTTGGCAAAAACAACAACTCCTCCTCCTCCTCCTCCTCCTCCTCCTCCTCCTCCTCCTCCTCTTCCTCCTCCTCCTCCTCTTCCCCCTCCTCCTCCTCCTCCTCCTCCTCCTCCTCTCCTCCTCCTCCTCCTCCTCCCTCCTCTTCCTCCTCCTCCTCCTCTTCCCCCCTCCTCCTCCTCCTCCTCCTCCTCCTCCTCCTCCTCCTCCTCCTCCTCCTCCTCTTCCTTCGCTCCACCCTTCGCTGGCGTCGCCGGCGCGCCATCGCCACATGAGCCTACCGCGGCTGCTCGCCGGCGGGCGCGGAGGCGGCGGCGCGGCGCGGTGGGCGCGGCGGGGAGATGCGCAGCGGAAGCGGCAGAGCGCGACGCCAGGGGCCCGGCGGGCGCACGGAGGTCGCGTGGCGGCGCGGGCTGGCAGGCACTCCCCAGTGCAGCACCAGCCCTCCCTCCCTATCAGACCCTCCCTCGCGGTGTGAAAAAAAAATCACGACGGACGTATTGTTCTTCTTTTTTTCTGGGGGGGTGGGGGCATTTTCGGCCTCCGGGGGCCCTTTCCGGACCGCGGCCATGAAAGCCTGGTCCCGGGGAAGGGGTCCAGACCTCTGGGTGTCGACGTTGTGAACAAAATCACGACGTCGGGGGTCTGGGCTCCCTCCCTCCCTCCCTCCCTTCCTTCTTCCCGTCCCTCCCTCCCGCCCTGCCTCCCTCCCTGCCCCACTTCCTCTCAGAGGTACTCAGGGGTACTGCACGCGCGGTGCCACTTCCAGGCCCCGAGAGTCTGAGAGAGACGTTGTGCCACAGCTTCGCGGTTCAAGCTCCCGAGTGGGCCCGGGCATCGTCAGAAGTGGCCGCTCTCTCCTATGTAGGCGGGGTGCCCCCAGCTGCGCTTCCGCTTCACGAGGCGGAAGAGGTGAAGGTGCAGAGGCGAGCAGATGGACCGGCATGGCAGGGAGAGTGAGGAGCCGGACGAGGAGCAGGGGAAAGGGAGGGGGGCAGGGAAAGGAAGCGGAGGGCAGGAGACTGAAGCGAAGGAAATGGGAGAGAGAGAGAGAGAGAGAAGGGAGGAGGACAGAAGTGCGGAGGGGACAGGCGGGGTCGCGGCAGCGAAATGGACGAAACCGGCTGTCCGAATCAGGAGGCGGCGGAGCCAGAAGGGCGTGGCCAGCCTACGGCCGTCGCGCATGCAGGCCTCCCAGGCGGCCGCGCGCCACGACCAGCGCGGGTGCTCGAGCCCCTGTCCAGCGGCTCCCGCACATGGCAGCCCCCCAAAGAGGGAGGGCGGATTCTGCGTACAAGACTGTCGAATAACCAGTGTGTTCTCCAACCGACGAGTTCGGCAATGTGAGCTCCACTGCAATGCGAACGGCGCCACCACTTTCGAGTGACTGGGGGACGGGAGGAATGAGGATTAGATCGGGCATGTCCCCCCGTTCAGGCGGACTTTGGAGAAACAACTAAAAATACTCACAAACATACTCCCAAATAGACAAAACATAACTAACAGATCGTCCCTAGACTATGTTGTGACTATTTTTGAATACTCCGCCTGTAGATGGACGTGCCCGACTTAAGAGGAGGAGGAGGAGGAGGAGGAGGAGAAGGGAGGAGGAGGAGGAAGGGGGAGGGGGAGGGGGAGGAGCAGGACGGGGAGGAGGGAGGGAGGGAGGGAGGGAGGGAGGGACGGAGGGAGGAAGGGAGGGAGTGAGGAGGAGGAGGAGGAGGAGGAGAGGAGGGAGGAGGGAAAAGGGGGGAGGGAGGGAGGGAGGTAGGGAGGGGAGGAGGGGAGGGGGGAGAGGAGGAGGAGGGAGGGAGGGAGGGAGGAGGGATGGAGGAAGGAGGAGGAGGAGGAGGAGGAGGAGGGAAGGAGTAGAGGAGGAGGAGGAGGAGGGAGGAGTAGGAGGAGGAAGGGAGGAAGGAGAAAGGAGGAGGATCTCGCCTTTGGTCGCACGACCGGCCACGGCCTGCCTACCCCGGGAAGGAAAGGCGGGGCCCGGGGCCTCCTCCTCCCTCCTTCCTCCTCCTCCTCCTCCTCCTTCCTCCTTCCTTTTCCTTCCTCCTTCCTCCTCCCCATCCCCTCCCTCCCTCCCTCCCTCCATCCCTCCTCCTCCGCCTTATCCTCCTCCTCCACCTCCTCCTCCTCATCCTCATTCTCGTCCTCGTCCTCGTGCTCCGCCTCCTCCCTCCTCCTCCTCCTCCTCCTCTGGTATCCTCTGGTATCCTACCAAGCGGGTCCAGCTCTGCCGAGACTCGCTCACCTGCTCAGTGGCAGGACCCGCCACCGAAGTCAAGGCCAAACCACCTCGGAACCTCGGGGCACCTGGACTGGCGCAGCGCCGCCAAGGGCTGGCGGTGCCCGCAGAGCACCAGACTCGGCTCCCTCGACCGCTTTCGGACCAGGGGCCGACACACGGGCGAGCGGAAACGGGTGCCCCCAAAACACGTCGCCCTGGGGTTCCCGTCCAGCCCGCAGACGGTCCAGGGCAACCTTCCCCAGACGGACCGAGTCCCTGGGGCGACAGGACCAGGGACGGCAGGGCACGGCCAAAAGATGGGTCTGCCGACGGGCGTAAGCCCCGCAGAGCTTACAGAAGACGATCGCCTCGTCCCCCCCATGGCTCCGACCGACCCCACCACCCGTCCCACGCCCACGCCGAACCACCCACAGCCTATGGGAGGGATGGGCGATCGCCGCAGGCCTAGGCACTCCAGGGCACGGGTGGCAGACTATACGAGATCGGAGCCCATTCCTTACCCCACAGATGCCACATCCCCAGGTCCTCCCAAGACGGCCCAAGACGTGCCCATTAGGGTTCGCCACGAGGGAAAGGACCTGCTGGGGGCAGGGTCGGGGAAGAGGACTCCGATCGGGCCATCCCGCGCCAGCGACACTTTTCAACACGGCGCCATGATGGCGGAGGAGCAGTTTGCTCGCTTCCACCGCCGAGCTCACACGGGTGGCGAGCTCCTCCATCTCCACGAAGTCCCAGTGCAGCCTGGCGCCCTCTTTGGCTCGCACGTCGGCCTCCAGGTTGCCGATGTGCCAGTGTGCTGGCACCCCTGCCGCCTCCGCCACCGCCCAGCTGGTGTGGGCACGAGTCCAGCGGAGGGCCAGCGTCCCAGGCATGTCGTGGGCTCGCGTCCACACCTCACTCCAGAGCTCCGCGTACCTGGACTCTGGGCTGGTGCACCACAGCTCGCCCTTCTCGAAATCGTCCACCACGTTCCTGCAATCCGTGATGATCTCCAGGTCGCCGTCGGCCTCACGCAATACGACCAGCAGCGCATAAAGCTCGGCAAACCCAATCTCCTGTACCTGGCCTGGCACCGTCCCCAGCACGCCTCCTGCCACACGGCCGTCTGGGGTGACCATGACACCAGCCCAGCCAGTGCGAGTGATCTCCACCAGCTGCGGGAAAAAGGCTGAGCCGTCTATGCACACGGTGCCCGAACACCCCGCTCTCCGCAGGGCCCCCGCGCGCAGACTCCGCTCGGCAGCAGCCGGCTGCGGCGCCTGCTCCAGCCCGAGCGGAACGAGGCATCGCACGAAGCCCATGTCCGTGACCGCCGCCGCTGCGCCTGCTGCGCGCACAGCATCCAGGCCGATGTCGCGCGCCACCGTCGCCGTCCCCTCGCAGCAGAACAGCCTGTGGTGGTGCGTGCCCATGCCGTAGCCGCACCACTGGCAGTCAGAGGAGAGGGCCGCCCTTTCGTCGCAGAGGTTGCACTGCGAGACAAGGCCTCCGCACACGAGGCTCTCCACCAGCGCCGTCTGCTCCGCGTCGCCCAGCCCCCTGATCAGGTCCAGTGCCGCGCGGACGGGGTACATGGTGGGCGGCCCCTCCAACTGGTCGTGGAAGTGGGCAGGCACCGTCCTCATCAGCGCCCTGTGCACGCCCCGCTCGACCCACACCCCGACCAGCTTCGGGCTGTGCACCGTCAGGTCGAGGCGCTCGCCCCTATCGGTGATCCAGACGTGCCAGCTCTCCGCTCGCCAGCCTATGCGAGCGAGGCTGAGGCGCACCGCCCCTGCAGGTCCAGTGACTTGGCCCCAATGGGCAGGCTGAGCAGCGCTGAACACGGTGCCCATGCTGCTCGCGGGCCTGGCCCGTTGGAACACCGCCTTGGCCCAACCCAGCAGCGGCAGACCATTGGCCGCGTAGGCAGGGTCGCGGCGCCAACCCGTCCCAGGCTGGACCGCGAACTGCAGCGTCCTGCACCGCCTGCCGCACGCCCCCGATATGGCCTGGCCGTTGATGGTCCTGGCCTTGTCAAGGACCTTGGACGGCGCTCCCCTGACGCGGGCCCCGTAGAGGATGGTCGCCAGGCCGCTGCACCTGAAGACTGAGCCCAGCTTGGCGCCAGCCCGTCGGAGCTGCATGTAGCGCGATGCCTTCACAGCCAATCGCCCCAGGCGCCCGCGCAGCACGCCCCATGAGGCCTTGCCGTCCAGCCTGAAGTCAATCCCCAGGTTCTTGGCCTCGCGCCGCAGCCTGAAGTCCCACTTCCTGAGGCGGTGGGCCGTCCTCTTGCCAGCGCCGATGTCGCTGGAGACTATCACTCCCTTGGTGACCGAGATCGTGAAGCCATCCTCCTCCAACCTCTGGCAGAGCCACCTGGTCGCGCCGAAGACCCCGAACTCCACGTCGCGCAGCCGCCCGTACACCGCCAGCGTGACGTCGTCCACAACCAGGTAGGCGCGCACGTTCTGCCAGGTCTGCATGAGGAGGTCCATGGCCGTGAGGAGCATAACCTTCAGCAGCGTCGTAGCGAAGGTGCACCCCGCCACGATCGACGTCCCCAGCGAGAAGGCCTCCGAGACCCACTTGCTCAGACAGAGTCTACGCCGTCCCCCGTACGATCGGAGGATGAGCTTCAAGCGCCTTAACCTGAAGCCATGTCTTCGGGCTGCAGCCACCAGCCCTGCATGGCTGACCCTTTCGTAAGCCTTGGACAGGTCCAGCATGGACGTCATCGAGTGCTGCTTCATCGCTGTCGCCAAGTCCGCGTCGAAGGCCTGCAGCCATACCGCGTCCTCGCATGACTTGCCCTCGCCGCCGAAGAAGAAGTCCCTGGGATGCTGGCGTTCCCATTCCTGGGCCTCTCCTCGGCGTATCCTGCCCAGCAGCCTGACGAGGCTGCTCAAGAGGCCGATGGGTCTCCACCCGCCTTCGGCCTTGGCCAGGAAAAAGATGTAGAGGGTGTCGAGCTGCCCCGGGATCCTGCAAGTCGCCTCCAGCATCTGCAGCACCAAGCCCAGCGCGAGCAAACCGTCGTCACTCAGGAGGCCGAAGGACTGGGGCTTGATGCAGTCCACACCCGTCGCCGTCGACGCCTTGAACGAAGCCGCCGCCCGCCTGATGGCCTCAGGGGTGGGCGCCGCCCCTGCCTCCTCGAGCAGCTCGGAGGGAAGGGCGTCGTCCAAGTCGAGCGGCATCACCTCCTTGTGCCTCCACACCTCCAAGTACTCGTCCCTCAGCGCGTCCAGCGTCGCCGAGATGCCTGCTGGCCCCCCTTCGCCCTCGAGGTCTGGGGCCCAGGCCAGCGGCGCCTTGCAGTAGCGGTGGGCGGCGCCCGCACCGTCCTGCACCGCCTCCTGCGCCCACTGGCGCCACTGATGGCATCGCTTCTTGCCGCAGCGGTCCTCCAGCTTCGCCGCCAAGTCCCTGGCCTCTTGCTCCAGTTTCTCCAACTCGCGGAAGGTGAGGTGGCTGAGCGTGTGCAGCTGGCGCTTCCACCTACGAACCTCCTCTACCGTGAGCAAGTCGCCGCCGAGGTCATCCGATGCCAGGGCACCCGCCTTGGCCGCGAGCCCCTTCAACTGAGCAAGGGCCGCTGGGATCGCCGTCTCCACGTGCAAGCGCCTGCGAGCTGCCATCATCTCCCACATGACGGCCCCGATGCGGCGCCATCGAGCAGAGACTGGGCAGCCCTTGGGGTACGGTCCCCCACCTGGCACCAGCACGTCCCTCTCCACAAACTTCGGGTTCGCCGCGCGTCCGACGTACAGGTGGGCGTCCGTCGGCGGCACGTGGTACAGGCCGAGCAGGTCGGCCTCCATCAGCTTGGCAAACTCGCCGTAGAGCAAGTCCACCATCCCCTGCGGCTCCTGCGCCGCCTCGTCCTGCGTCGCAGATGCTGCGCCTCCGCTGGGTGCCTGCTGCGACGACGCTGAGCCAGTGGGTTCGCCAGTTGGCCTCTGAGGGCCCCTAGGTTCCCCCCCATACTTAGCGTCATCTATAGGGTTCAGCTCTCCCTGCTGGCATCGCTCCTCTGACAGTGTTGCCGATGACGGATCAGAATCCTCACTGATGCGGGGAAGAGCCTCCTCCTCCGTTGAGTCCGCCTTGACTGGGTCCTCCACCGTGTCGCCGCAGAGGCCGAACACTGCGTCCGCCCAGTCTCCGTCGTAGCCAGCCCTGAAGCGCTTGAGCGACTCCGCGCGGGCGCTGACAGGCAGTTGGTAGCCAGGCCCCAGGACACTGTCGAGCCTCCAACCTGGCTCCGATGGCTCGCCCATCTCCTCCGCTCCTGAGACCCTCGTACTCGAAGCACCTGAAGTAGCCCCAGTCGCAGAACCTGTGGCGCCCTCTGCCCTAGCCACCGCGCTGGAGTCGGCGACCCCAGCGGATAAGGCGTAGGGTGAGTCTGGCGGCCGAGAAGGAGTTGCCGAACTCCCCGTCCGAGCCACCGTAGGCCTCGAGGCAGTCTCCGCAGCACCCGGCCACTGCACGGCGACCCCCAGCCTGGCCAGCATCGCCCTCGCCAGCCCCAGAAAGGGGGCCCAGTCTGGCGGTTCGCGCCGTGGGCCCACGGGCCGCTGCGCTGGCAGCGCGCGCGCCGCTTTGTGCACCAGCCTGCGCTCGGGGAGCCCCCTCACACTCAGCTGCATGCGCACGGGCCAGTGAGGCGCCAAGGCCGTGTCCAGCCTGCTGCAGCCCTTGACCTTGCCGCCCAGGCCACTCGACACCACGAAGTAGTCGATCTCCGAGCCCGAGCCGACGCGACATGTCGGCACGCCAGGCGCCACCACCATGCCGTTGACCTCCTGGGGCCAGCCCCAAGCCTCCAACTCCTGGGGCTTGCAGTTCCAGTCGCCGCCGATGACATAGGGCACCTGCGCGTAGGCCAAGTACTCTCCCAGCTGCCCCAAGATGAGCTTCGACTCGGCGTCGAGGCCCTTGGCTGCCACCAGGTACACCGACACCGCTAGGAAGCCGCCAGGCACTCCGCAGTTGACCCAGCGCGCGATCACGCGGTCCTTGGGCAGCTTGGGCCCTTTGGGAGCCTGGCCCATGCCGATGTGGGCTCGGACGCCGACGCCCACACCGCTGGAGAGGCCGCCCTTGTCGGTGCGCACCGACTCGTTGAAGGCCACCTTCCAGCCCTCTCGGCGGCAGGCCTGCTCGACCTCGGCCGCCGCCCCTGGGGCCACGCCCACCTCCTGCAGGAAGACCACGTCAGCCGTGGCGTCCTGCTGCAGCCAACGCATCATGCTGCCGCGTGCCGTGGTGTTGGCCGTGTCCAGCCGCCAGGCGCCCGCCTCACGCCTGGTCAGCGCCAGCCGCCGCCTGGCCTCCACCGTCGCCGCGGGCGCGCTTGGCCTCGGGGATGTCGAGCCCGACGGCCTGGCACGCCTCCTCGAACTTGCGGCGGTTCTCGCCCTCGAGCTTGTCCACCTGGTCGATGAAGGTGCGGCCGCTCCCTTCTTCTGCTGCCGCGCCAGTGGCCTGGCCCCGCTCGCCGTCTGCACGAGCATCAGCAGCAGCACCAGTAGCAGGCGCGTCGCCTGTACCCATGGGCTCGTCCTCGTCCGCCTTGCACTCGGCAGATGCCAACTCGGCACGGATGGCGTCGACCTTGCGCTGCAGGGCGCCTCGCGCGGCCTCGATGGACCCTGCGTCGGCACCATAGCCTTCGAGCGAGCCCAGCGCCTCCAGGCTGGTGACCGCCTTGGCCAGCTCGGCCGCGCGGGCCGAGCTGCAGCCAGGCGGCAGCCCCGTCTTCTCCATCTGCTTGGCCAGCTCCAGCTGCTCGCGGCCCTCCGCCTGGCGCTTGCGGGCCACGTCCAACGCCACCGCCGCCTCGTCCAAAGCGGCCTTCGCGAGCCGAACTCGCTCGGTGGCCTCGACGTGCTCCGCCGCCCTCGCCGCCGCCTGCTTGTCCAGCTTCTGCATGCGCCAGATGCAGTTCTGCAGCACGTCGGAGTAGGACTTCGGCTTGGGTGCGCGCGGCGCCTCCTTGGGCGGGGCCAGCTTGGCGCGGTCCTCCTCGCCCACGACCACGCCCTTGGACGCCAGGTGCTCCAGGAAGGAGGCGACGTCCGCCTCGCTGAAGCCCGAGCTGGGCGGGGTCTGTGCTGGCGCCTCCGCGCTGGCCGCGGCGTCGCCAGGCGGGACTCGAGCGTCCCTGCCGACGGCCTTGGCCTTGCCCTTGCTCTTGCCCTTGCTTCCGCCTGCTGGCTGCGTACTCGGCTGCACGCCGCCGGCGTTGGCCAGCGCCACCTGGCGCACCGAGAGCGGAGCCGCTCGCCCACAGGTGCGGCAAGCCAACCTGCAGGCCCAGTTCCCGTCGGTGCCGCAGGAGCAGCCCCAGGCCGGCTTGCGGGGCCCCGGCAGGACGACGGCCGCCGAGGGCGGCGGGCGCTGCCAGGGCGCAGGCGTCGGCCTCCTCCTCCTCCTCCTCCTCCTCCTCCAACTGCCATGGTTCGAGAGGTTGCGGGCGCCGTACCAGGCACGGCGAACCTCTCTCGGGGCGGGCAGCCACGCGCGCCTGCCCGCGCCCGCGCATCGGGCGGACAGTGCCCCGCCGCGCCGCCTCGCGAGCTGCTCCTGGCGCGCCTGGAGGCCCTCGGCCCAGGCGCCCTCCTGCTGGCGGCACGCCGCGCCAGCAGCCCAGCGGCGGAGGCAGCGAGCCGGCTTGGCACAGGCGTGCCCTTGCACAACGCGCACAAGCTCGATTGGTGCTGCGCATAGCGGGCGCAGCGAGGTGCCTGGCGACACACCACAGCGCGATGGCGTGGCAGGCCAGAGGCAAAGGCGGAGGAAAGGGCGGTCAGTCCCCGCAGTCCCCGCCGCCCCCGCCGCGGTGGCGTCCTGCATGTGGTCACGCCAACGCCGCCAGTGACATGATGTGCAAGACCTGCGACCCGCTCCCGCAGCAGAGCCCAGCGTTCAGCGCGTTCCGTGACCAGCCGCAGCGCCAGCAACAGCATGCAGGCAGCGGGCAGTAGCACGATGGCGGAGGGCGCGGCCAGCAAGGAGGAAGTGGACGAGATCAGCGGAGCTCGCACAGACGGCGACGCACCTCGAGGCAGGCGCGCAGCAGCGCTCGCCAGCGCAGCCCCAGCCGTGCCCCGCCGCCCCAGCCCCAGCAGCGCGATGGCGAGCCTGCGGTGGAACCAGCGCCAGAGGTACCTCCCCGACGCCAGTCATCCCGCCGTCGCTCGCCAGCTACTGACGTCACGTTCGACGAGAGCGAGCCCGAGTCGACCGAGCAGACGGCGGATCGTCCAGCAGGGCCGCAGGAGGCCCTCGGCGTGCCCCCTGCAACGCCAGAGCAGGCGCCAGCACACCCAGCCTGGATCCAGCCCCCCACGGAACCTGCTGCCTTGGCCATTCACAGGCGCAGCCTCCGCCGTATGGCAGTGGCGTCTGCGAAGATGCTTCGCGCGCCCCGCGAGCTCGGCCTGCCGACCAGCATCCTGGAGGCGCAGGAGCAGGAAGACTCAGTCATGATGACAATGATCATCGGCCAGGACCCCGAAGGTGCGCCTTGCGAGGCAGCGGGCGTTCGTCGAGCGCGCCCAACGCCGCTCCGGGCGCGCGGAGAAGGCGGCGCTTGAGGCAATGATTGAGCACAAGGCCCGCCAGCCGGTCCAGCGGCATCGTGCCAACGAGCTGACCCGCGCGCAGGTGCTGCTTCAGCAGCACGAGACACCTTCCCCGCTGCCAGTTGCCACCAATGACGTCGAGATGCAGGGCACCGCAACGCAACGCCTGTGGCGGAGGGCGCGGCGCCCACCGCGCCCGTGGCGACGGCGCCCACCCAGATGACTGGCGCCTCGGTCGCAGCGATCGCCGAGCTCCAGCAGGGCCAGATGAGCATGGCACAGCAGATCGCGGGGCTGGCCACGGTCCCGGGCGGACCGCAGTCGGCACTGACGCAGATCACGGCGGCAGCGAGCATGGCGGCGACAATTGCTACGACGACTCCAGCCACGCAGCCAGCTGCTGACACCAATCCCCCCCGACTGCGCAGCCCGCGCAGCGCGACGCCGCAGCGCCGCAGGCCGCCGCCACACAGCCCCCTGCCGCGGCAAGCCCTGCTATGACGGCCGCTCAGCTGCAGGCACAGGCAGCGATTGAAGCAGCGGGCGCCGCCCAGGATGAGAACGCCCAGCAGGAGTCCAACGCCACAGCCGCTGCCAGTCAGGCTGCGCGGGACGAGCGCAAGGCGGCTCGCCAGGCTCGCGCTCGCGCTGCTGCCGAGGCTCGCGCGAAGGCAGCAGCGGACGAGAAGGCAGCCCTGCAGGCTCGGGCCTGGCGGCTGCTGGGCAGCCCACCCTCAAGGCAGCGATGGCAGCGCCGGGATCAATGACGCCACCAGGAGGCGTGCTCCCACGCGCGGTGCCGGGCGAGGAGCGACCCGAACCCGCGGGGAGAGAGGAGCCAGCAGGGGCCGGAAGCTGCGACCGCAGCCCGCGCCGCACGAACGCGGAGGAGGTACGCGCTGGCCAGAGCTCGGAGGAAGAGATCGACGCGACGCAGGCAAGCCCGTCGCACAAGGGGCGGGCCAGCCTGCAGAGCCGCTAGGCGCCAGTGGGGATCAGCCCTCGTGGGCTCCGAGCGCCGCGGCTCTGACGGGGCGCCCAGCCCCGTCTCTCATTTTGAATATGCCGCCCGTCAGCCCAGTTCCCGATTGCGGCAATTTAGCAGCATTGCTCGCGGCCCAGTGGCAGGACGCAGTGCTCTCTCCCATGTTCGTGGCGCCGCCATCCGCACAACATCCTGTGCCATGCCTCTTTCTCCATCGTCTCCACTCTAATACCGTTGATTTCCTGTCACAGCATGCCTGCTCTAATGACGTTCACGACGATGACACTGATCATTTTGTAATGTACACAGACGGATCGGGAGGGTCAGACAGCACGGGCATGAAGGGACCACCAACATGGGCGTTTGCTGCGTGTGGCGCGACGCAGGACGGCAAAACTCGGATGGAGAGCTACATGGCAAGATCCGCCCCTGCATATAAAGAGGAGTATGTGTGCCCGTCGAGCCCCGCCGAGTTCCATGCTGCTCTTTGGTTTGTTGGTTGGCTCCTTCAGGCGCCTTCGATGCATCGCTCGAGGCGCATCATTGTTCGTTCGGATAACATGATGGTGGTAGAAGCTGCTGCAGGAGGTGTGATGTACAAGTATTGCTGTGCGTTGCCCATCCTGTTAGATTCCCTGGTAAAGCTTGCTCGAGTTCGCACCGTGATAACATGGTTGCATGTTCCTGGTCACGCTGCGTATCCACTCAACGAACTTGTAGATGCCCTTGCTCGCCTGGTGTCGATTAAGGATATATCGAATCGTCCAGAAGACGGTGTGCCTTGGTCTATACTACGCTCTCAGATGGACAAGGTTCCATGGATATGGTTGACCGCCGGCGCCCACCGCGGTGCGAGGGAGCTCCCAAATCTGACCCCAGCCCGTCTCGACAAGATTGCTCCTGCAGAGGCATCCCCTCTGCGAGCTCTTCGTCGCTCGCTGCTGGACCGACGGTTCGAGACAGTCAGCATCCAGACCCGGACAGTCCACAGGATACCACGCCATCGTCTGTAAGCTCAGGTTCGCAGTCGCTAACGTACTTACACTGCGACCACGAAGACGACTGACACGCTCTCAAGGAATACGGATACGATGCACGTACCAGGCTGCAGCTGGCAGCCGGAATTGATATCCCTGCCCGCATGCTGGCCCTTGCGCATCAGTTTGCACGTTGCCAATATCTGTTCGTGGGCACGCTTGAGACCCGACTGAGGTGCAACACTTGGCGCGAAGTTGATCCGTATCTCGTGATGACGTCAGCAGCGAAAGCTAATGGATGCTACGGGATTGCGTCGTGAGTGAACACAGGATTGGAGTACCTTCCTGGCTGCACGCTATACAGACGGCACTTTCGGGTACTCTCGCATGGTTCACGGCACTTACTAATAGCTGTGCGGGCCCCCTTGCTGCGCATCGACGTTCTTGTTGCATACGCGCCACATGCCCGTGCGACAGGGGGTGCCTCGATATGATTGCACAGTGGTGGACACGTATGCGGGATGTCGTGCATACGCGGCCTAGTCAGGCCCCGCTGTTTTGTCTACTGGACGCACACGCCACTGTCGAGACGGTTCAGTCCAGCCACGTGGGTCCCGTGGGCGCCGAGCCGGAAAACGATACTGGACTCTCGTTTCACGATTTCCTACGAGCTGCGAAGCAGAATGCAGTGTCTACTTTTTCGGAACCTCTCCACGGCACACATGGTACGTGGATGCCGCCTGGCGCGGCCCCCCGGGACCCGAGACGCCGCATTGACTACGCGACAGTGCCTTAAGCCTCGCTCAATTCGATCAGTCGACAAGGAGTTGACCCGAAAGTGGATCTGTCTATGCGATCTGGTGATCATTTCGTTGTTATGGCCGATGTGCAAGTTGGCAGTGCGGGCCCCGTGCGGGCTGCTTCCCCGTAGGCCAAAACCCCCCGCGATCAGACAAACATCCAGGACACCCATTGTGCGGCCAAGTGTGCTACCATGTCAGAAATATTCCGCAGCCAGCTTTCCGGTCGCACCCTGATGATCACGCACAACCTTTCTGAATGATGAACTAGCTAGGGCGTTCACCGCGCGCATCCCCGTACAGAAGTCACTTGCGGAACGCTTGCCGCGTCAGCATGGCTCTCGGTTCGCTCGTTGACGCTCATGGACCATCGCTCTTCTGGGCGGCGAGAGCTACGTACGTGGCGACGACGACTAAACCTACTGCTGCTTGCCGCTGCCTTTTGCACGTGGGCCACAATGGTTGGGCGACCGACAGCGCAGGTGGAGGTAGTCAGTGCGAGAGGGTCCCTCTCGTGCCTTACTCATAAATGCATGCGATGCAATTGCATATGTGGGGCCGCAGATTTTCGAAGCTGGAATGGAGTTTGCGCAACCCTTGCTGGACGTAAGAGGTAGGTTGTATGTCCCTCCCTTCCATACCGTACATCTGGAGGCCTTGTGAAGACTGTGTCGTAGACCAACGCCTGGGAGCCATATAGGACACCAGCTGCCCAATGATAGTCCACTGGCAGGCATCCCACGCGCCCTGTATCAATTACAAAGTATTCTTCCCAACTTCTGGAGGTGGCAAGATCTCGCGTGGGCCTTCACATACGTTCTCATGCGTGGTACGGCGCTTGCGATCAACAGGTCTACCACGCTGGACGCTGCCAGACACTGCGACGACATCGTGACGGGCAGTCAAGAGGCATGGTTCCAGAAACAGGCAGCGGAGGCTTTTGCGGCGTCACGCCGCGTCGGTGCAGGGCCCCGCCACAAGCGCATGCCTAAAGGGCTGCCCATCCTCAAGGATATGCCTGCTCAGCCGGTAACTTCGCAGCTACAGGCAGCTCGTCGCTGGCAGCAACATTTTTGGCACGCTAGAATTGACAGCTCCTTTCGAGCTTGCAGATGTGACTCGGCTTGCGGGTCACGTCACACCTGTGCCTGGTGAAACCCTGCCAGCCCTGTCTGAGTTTCAGCAGGCCTGCCGTCAGACCAAGCGCGCTGCCCCTGGCTGTGATGGTTTCCCGGCAGCTCTGGCGCATACTTTTGCCACCGAGCTTGCTGCCCTGCACTACCCGCTACAACCCAAAACCGCCGCCACCCGAATTGAGCGAATATTTCAATGGAAGGGAGGTTTCTACCGCGACCTGCTGGAGTCCATCATGGCTGACCATCCTGCTGGAGTCCATCATGGCTCTATTCTGGTGTCCTCACAGCTTGGAACGGCCTCGAAAAGGTACTTGCGGACTAGATTGATGCCAGCACTACTTGCCATAGCAGGGGGTACACAGTTTTGGGGGGGGAACAGGTCGAGGCCCTGGGCATGCGTCAATCATTTTTCGTCTTGCGCAAGCTGTTGCGGCTGCGCGTGCTCTGTCTTTCGGTGCGCTCTTCCTGGAGGTGGTGCACGCAGTGCACCGTGCCCTACGTAAACTACTCCTGCGCTTGCCGCTCGACGAAGTTGCTGTTGCTGGTATCACCAGGGCAGCAGGGCCACCGCCGAGTGCCAGGCAAAAGCTTGCACGGCGCATACGCAAGCAGACACCCACTGTGGAACAGCAAGTGGCGAACGCAACACTTCACGCGCACACAGCTTCCCAGAACAATGCTACCATACCCCCTGGTCCCTGCGCGAGGCTCCAACCAGATCTCCCTGCCACACCGTTCAGTTTTCCCTGGGCAGCCTCTGGCGGGGATCTTGTACGAGATGCTTCTGGGCGGACGCATGCACGCTGTACGAGCTCAATGGGGCGCTGAAGGGATAGACCTTCGTTTGCCTACTGACAAGCACAATAGCGTGCAGAGCACAGTATCGGATGTCGACACTGCTACCACCGTGCCGCTGTTCGACGTTGCCTTTTGCTGAGGATGGCGCCACCATTGTGATTGTCCCTGTCTCTGGCCTGTATCCTGCCATGTGCCGCGCGCGTACCGTGGTGGCCGATGTGTTTGCTAGCAAAGGACACCTACTCAACCTCGGCGTTCCAAAAACGGCCGCTTCTTTGGCTCACCGAGAAAAGGGAGCGAAGAAGGCGAAGCAGCATGCGCGGCACGAGTGCAGCGGGCATGTGGCTGCGCAGAAACAGCACCTTGGCAGCACACGTGCCCTGATTGTCAAGCACCACGTACATCTTCGCGCAGCTATTGATTCCCAAGGTACCATGGGGCCCGAGGTCCGATATCGAGCCAGCAGTGCCACAGCTACGTCACGGGCGTGGCGCACTAATTCTCCGCCCAAGCTGTTGCCGATCCGACGTGTCTGATGTTCGCCGCCAGTCTAGGTATGGTCGGGGTGTATTTACAACTCGGGCGCCTGGACTAGGCTACCGACGGGGGGGGCGCAAAAATGGCCGACGCCGGAAGCTGAAAGTCCACCGAGCTGCGGCGAAGCTTCGATTTGTGGAAGCCGAATCGTGCAGAAGTAGTGGTCAAGTGCTGGCCAAGCCCAGAAGACACCCGCCAGTCCAAAAAGAGCGGCACGTTCGCGACTGTTCGCTTCGCTCTTGCACACAAGGCCCAAGCTTGCGTTTGCCGCACGACAGGCCGAGTGGCACGACACTACTCAGCCTGGGTGCCTCGCCAGGTCCAAGCTGGAAATGTCATGAACGGTTGCTCGTGGCGACATGATGCTGCTGTCACTTGTGTCTCTCTCCCGCCACACCTCGAGGATGTCAGTGGCTGGGCGCCCCGCACCCTACGAAATCAAACAGCTTGGAGACGCAGTACCACGATGGCGTTCCACGCGCTTCGGCCTACTCTCCTGCTCAAAATGTCGAGGCGGCCACACTGGAGGCCAAGTTCTTTCAGGAAGTCCGGCCCCTGGGCCTGCCAGACCGTGTCTGTCTGGGCGGATGTTACTGGACAACTTGTGGGCCCACCTGCACGCGCCGCAGCCGACGCAAGAGGATGCCAGCGTCACGCGTCCATGGCGCGCGCGCGCCTTCCGAAAGCACGGAGCATTACGTGCGCATGCGGCGCGTGCCCTCCGACAGAACGCAGCTTTGGCACGGGCAGGGGCGTCGCCAGACGGGCCATGCAATTCACGCCTATATGTATTTCATGCTTGGGCACACCCGGGAGAGCACCCAGCACTTAATCACCAACGGTGCTAATTCAGACTGCTGGGTGACCCTACCACGGCGGCAGTTTCAGTACCAGGTGTTACACTTTCCGGCGCTGCGCCGCGTTATCACAGCACACCTCCCGATGTCGCAGCCCCAACGACAGGCAGGACCCCAGGTGCGCCCATGTCTCGCAGCCGTGGTGTTGTGCCGACAGTCTGACCACCAGCTGCCCCATCACAGAGAAGGCATAGTCGGTTACCGCTACGACGAACCCTGGCACTGCACGCGTGGAGACTGCGGCCGCTGACCCCGCTCTCCCATCTGGTCTTGCTGCCTGCCTACAATATCCTACGCCTGTGGCTACCGCTGTTGTGCCGCCGCCACCGGCTGACCCTATTCAGTACACCATTGAAGGATACCCCAGCCGACTATGCCTGACAGAACGGTACGCTGGCATCGCAGCCGAGCCCATACAGAGAGCAGTCCGACGAGTGGATGGAGCACTTGGTCCTAAAGTTGTTTTGTGCACAGTGGGGGGCGGGAGACGTACAGGCACAGGTTGAATGAACGGTGCTTTGCAATACCAACTCTGCTACACATGTCCTGTCTTTGGACAGAGCCAGACATGCAGTGGACGGTGCTTGCACGAATCGTGACACACTCGTCGTCTGCCTCTCGTTAGGTAGACGGCCCAGGCCCCCCGCCACCTCGGACGCATGATCAGTCCTGGGGCAAGACGGCAGTTACTGAGCGTCAGATGGCACAGCTGTGGTGTGGGTGGGCAAGGCGCTATACCATGCTATGCTTACGCACTCGGCGGCCCGTGGGCAGGCTGGGACACGATGTAGGCTTTGAGCACCCACAGCCGTGGGGATGAAAGCTCCAAGCCGTCAGCTCGTTTACTTGTCACCCGAGGCGGGCTCTCCAGCCGCCCCCGCAACCACGACGTCCGACTTTGAGCAGTGTCGACATGGTCAAACGCCACGAGCTCCCAATCGGATCTGCGCACTCAGACTGCCAGGGCTGCACGCCGCCCTGCCTGCGACCCCTGGAAACGGCAGACGTTCGCACAGTAGGGGCGGACACGGCCCACTTCTGGGTAGAAGGGCGACGGGCAGGAGTGGCGCACAGCCCCCCCCCCCCCAAAAAAAAAAAAAAAAAAAAAACGTACCCCGCCGGCCTGTACAAGCGCATTGCTGCTGCCACCGCTGACGCAGTGCGCACCCGGCGGGAAGGGGGAGTTGATAGAACTGAGGCCGTTGTTGCGGATGACATGGGGGGGGTTAGAAGGACGTGTACTACGTTTCACTGTTCCCTGGGACCACTAATCTGGCAAAGACGAGGGATGGGCTCCAGACTCTCTCGGCGCAAACGTCGTGTCCGACACGACCCCGAGTTAGATTGCTTTCGACCTCTACACGCCCCCCGACATCGGAGCAGGTCACCTCTCCCCCCATCACAGGTCCACGACGACATGGCGGAGGCTAGACCTCCAGGCCCACCAGAGGCTGAGGAGCAGGAGTATGAAGATGCACGTGCTCTTATTGGTGACTCGGGAGGGGCATCAGACCCCCCCTACTGCCTGCCCCTGCACCGCTAGCGCCCAATTTTGAAGCGCATCGCGCAAAACCGCGCCCAGGCACGTGTCAGAAGAGCCGCTCATATCCAGGAGGCTAGACAGGCACGCTTGCACGAGGTAGCCCCGTGGTCCCGTGATCCTAACGTTGGCAGAGGTTTGTTCGGATAAGTAGCTGCCTGTCCATTATCAAGACAAGTTGGGGTTGTGGTTTAGAGTTTGCGGGGAGTCGTCGGGTGGAGGTGCAGAACAGTCGGATGCTGCCTCTTCCCTGCAGCCGCTCGCAGCCGTTTTTTTTAATGTTGTTTCCCCCGTGCTTGCCTTGCTGTGTGATGTCGATGTCTTTCTGCCCACGTCGACGGCATGGTGACGTAGGACCGATGCCATTGCTCTTTCTTTGTTTCTCTCTCTCTCTCTCTCTCTCTCTCTCTCTCTACCCCTCTCTCTCATTCTCTGTGTTAGTGTTGGTGAGGCTCGCTCTGATTGGGTTGCGCCAGACATTCTTTTTGGCCACACCGCTCTTCCTTGTGATCAGTGTGCGCTGGTCGTGACTGAAGCGTTGGTGCGTGGTTCAGACAGAGGCCACAGGTCTCGCGTGCGAACATCGTGCACTCCCGATGGCCTATGACCTGTACAAGCCCACGCTCCTGGTTTTAGGCCCTTCGCTGGCCAACTCACCTGCTCCCCTACTTGTTATGCATCCTCTTGCCTCCTCCCTTCGCCTGCAGCGTTGTGTTGCGCCATGTGCGCTGTATGACGATAAGGATGTGGGGATCATCTGCATCATCATCATCGTCATCAGCATCGTCCGCCTCATCACCAGCAGCAGCAGCAGCAGCATCGTCATCATCATCATCACCACCACCACCAGCATCATCATCATCATCATCACCATCACCATCATAATCATCATCATCATCATCAGCATCATCATCATCACCATCATCATCCTCATCGTCATCATCATCATCACCATCATCATCATGATCATCATCATCATAATCATCATCATCATCATCATCATCGTCATCATCATCATCACCATCATCATCAGCATCATCATCATCATCACCAGCATCATCATCATCAGCATCATCATCAGCATCATCATCATCATCAGCAGCATCATCATCATTAGCATCAGCATCAGCATCATCATCATCAGCAGCATCATCATCATCACCGTCTTCGTCGTCATCATCATCAGCATCATAATCATCATCATCACATCATATCATCATCATCATCATCATCATCGACGTCGTCGTCGTGATCATCATCATCATCATCAGCAGCAGCATCAGCATCATCATCATCATCATCATCCTCATCATCAGCATCAGCATCAGCATCAGCATCAGCATTATCATCATCATCAACATCCTCATCCTCATCCTCATCCTCATCCTCATCCTCATCATCACCATCACCATCATCATCAGCATCATCATCATCATCAGCAGCAGCATTACCATCATCATCATCATCAGCAGCATCAGCATGATCAACATCATCATCATCATCATCACCACCACCATCATCATTATGATCATCAGAGCTCGTTTTTGCCAGAAGTCAGGTGTGAGGGCGAGCTGCGTGTGGTGGCGCGAGACGCCACGGCGAGGTCGACAGAGCACACACTTTACATGCCAAGGAGCAAGGTTAAAAGAAGAAGGAGGAGGTGGGGATGGCTGGATGGTGCGCCTTGAGCCCCCGAATGGCGGCGGATTGCGCAGATGAAAACCGTGCAAGCACAAATATCATCAGAGCTCGTTTTTGCCAGAAGTCAGGTGTGAGGGCGAGCTGCGTGTGGTGGCGCGAGACGCCACGGCGAGGTCGACAGAGCACACACTTTACATGCCAAATCTGCAGGCATGCTTGCAAGCTGGTAACGCCGAATTCTCACAGGTGCCTCTGGAAAGAGGCAGCAATCTTTGCAACGTGAGCATTATAAAATGACCTGGCCAGAGCTTTACAGAAGCGCACAGGGTAGATGGCTGCAGCACTGGTGGCAAAGGTCCCGTCGGGTCTCTTGCCGCTGAGGATCTCATGTCGTTGGCCGGTGCGAGCACATAATCCACGCTTCGAGCCCTGGCATCTGGTGTCACGCCATGGCGTGGGATCCAGCAAACCTAGGAGGAGCCCTGTGTCTTTCCGCCACCGGGTACCCCACATGCACATAGAAGTAACAACATGCTCAACACCACGTCGGCGGTGGAGGCGCTTGTAGTCCGGCAAAAGCCAGAGCCGAGAGGTCTTGGGATTCTCGACGGACCACGGCACACCGAGGGCCAGAGAGGCCCGGGCAAGCGAAGCGACGAATTTGTTCAGACAATTGGAGACATCAACCTGAGCTTGCAACTTAAACGACAGATCGGGGAGTCCGAAAAGGCACTCGTCAGATCTGACAGCTGGTGGACCGATACCGTATCCTCTGGCACGTGTGAGTGTATTACAAGGAACGCCCGCGTGCCAGCCAAGCAGCAAACCTGCTCGGAGCCACGCGTTGATCTTGGCACGATTCTCTGAGCGCGTCAAGTCGTATTGTTTCTCAAGAGAAAGGTCCCACACGAGAACCCAGAAGCCCATGGCTCCTGCGGCACGGGCGAAGCCGCCATGCCCAGAAAACAGCTCGAGTATGACAGGCGCGCTCAGACGGGCTGCGGCAAAGGTGAGGGTACCTCGAACACGGGTCGGCTCAGGCGTTCGACGCAGGCCCCCCCGTGTCGCTGCAGCCAGAGAGGTAGACGATGCAGCACTTCTGTCAGGCGGCTGCCCTTCTCGTAGCGGCGCACGCTGCTCCAGGTGCGCCACCGGCCACGGCGGCGTATCTCTTCCAGCGTTCGGCAGGAGGCCGCGGAGTCGTGAGACGGCCCGGCGCGCCGCAGCTGGTACAGGTGCACGGCGCCGAGGCGGCGGAGGCCGAGGGCGGTCACCGCCCGCCAGAACTCCTGGGACACGTCCGCGGGCGAGATGAGGAAGAGCGAGCCGGGCAAGCCTGCGGCCCCGCCCTCTCGGGCGAGGGCGCTCGCCCTCCAGCCCGCGCCCCACCTGCGCGCCAGCATCCAGTCCAGGCTTGCGGCCAGCCGCTGATGACGAGGCAGGTCGAGCCGCACGGAGTTGTCGAACTCGTTCGTCTTGGAAACGTCGCCCACCTCGGCTGCGTGGAGCGTCACGCTCCAGAAGCGATGGGCCGCGCCCCGCGACATCAGCGGCGGCACGAGGTCCACGGCTCGCAGCTTGTGAATCTCTCCCGGCCGACCGTAGATCTCGAACAGCAGCCACACCGCCAGCGCGGCCTCGTAGGACCGCTGGAGGAGAAGCCAGTTGATGACCAGAAAGACCACCTCGATCGGCAGCGCCTGACGGCTCTTCGGCGGCGCCAGGTTCTTCCAGCCCGCAGCAGCCTGCTTCGCCCGCGGGAGGCGGAGCGGGCCGTGCCGACTGAACTCGGGCCGCATCCAAGCGATGGCCGCGATGAGGCGGTTGGCGTAGGTCAGGTGCTTCCCCTCGTCGAACATCACGTGCAGGTAGCCCACCGCTGCCTTGTCGACGTCCGCGGCCGAGGACAGCGCCATCTGCTGGCTCCTGGCCCAAGTCACGAACGCGGTGTGCAGCACCTGGTATTGGGAAGCACAAAGACATACTAGTACTATATGTCCTCCTTGGAGGCGCGCGTCCGACCCGAACATATAGTATACCCATCTTGTAGTATATCGTTTCCCGAGCGGTGTAGCCAGAAAGCGCCCGCCACGACGCATATACTATAAGATTTCTCGGTGCGCGCGTCGCCCCTGGGGGGGCGACGCACATATAGTATAAGTATGTTGGGGTGTTGCCGATGGTAGGCCTCCCTGCCCCTCGCCGTGCGCACCGCGGCGGCGTTGAGCACCTGCACGCCCGGCGGCGGCCGCACCTCGGCCGCCCGCTCCCGAGGGGTCTGGGGGCGCGGCGTCGCCGCCGCCGCCGGCCTGCGCCTCACGCCCTGCAGAGGGCCCGGCGCGGTCCGCGCGGCAGGCGCGGCCTGGCGAGCAGCGCGGCGGCCCGGCCAGACCGGGGGGCCCGGTCGCGAGGCTGCCGAGGTCGACGAAGGCTGGCTCCGCGGCGACCGACTCCGGCGGCGAGCCCGCCCCAGCATGCCAGTCGCACTTCCTCTGCACGGGCAGTGGGGGCGCACTCTCGCCAGGCGAAGGCCTCGAAGCTGGACAGCATGAACCAAAACGGCGATGCGAAGGAAGGAACGTGCTGATGTCGGTGTCATGGGTGCTGCTGCCGTGCTGGCCTATCTTGCTGATGTCGTGCTTGTCGGTGAAGCTGTGCCTGTTGATGTCGTGCTTGCTGATCTCGTGCTTGCTGATGTCGTGCTTGTCGTGCTTGCTGATGTCGTGCTTGCCACACTTGCTGATGATGGGCATGTCGGTAATATCGTGCTTGACTGTGCTGATAATGTTGTACTCGTGCTTGCTATCGATGTCGTGCTTAGCGGGGACGTGCTTGTCAAGAATGATGTCTGTAGGCTTTGTTGGAGATCCCCTGCCCCTCGAGGGCCCGTCGGCCACATTGAACTCCGTGGGAACCCACCTCACGCACAGACACGACCCAGAAGCCAAGGACAGGGCAGAGATGCGCTGCATGACCCGGAGCATTGCGTGTGAGTGAGCTCGCATGCGGGACGAGGCGGCGACAGCCGTCAGAGAGTCTCCTAGCACCAAGATCTTCTTGCCATGATTGTTTGCATTCCGAAGGGCGTGGCGAAGGTGATAATGAACCGCTCTGGCTTCAAGAATGGGCATCGGTTCCGAACGGTCCCACTTCCTCCTCCCTGTGACAGTCCAGGCCGAGCGCTCGAGGAGACGTTTTGGAACCTCGGGGAACTCGGCCAGGTCGCGCTCCAAAGGCGGGCCGGCTGGCTGGCAGGGCGTCGGCAGCCGACGCGAAAGCAACGAGGCCAGGGCCGCCGGAGGCGGGGTCACCCACCTCGGCAGCAATGGCCTGGCCTAGCGCCCGCTGGCTGGCGGCCAGAGCGCGGCGCCGGGGCGGGAGCCTCTCCGCCCGCCCGAAGCGCCACCGCTCGCAGTACCGCCCGACGGACTTGACTGCCGCTGGAGCCCAGGTGGACTGACAGGCGCCCAGGCCCCACGGCGACGCGTCGACCGCGCCCACGTCCATCGACCAGCCCGCCTTCAGATCCCGCCAGAGGAGGGGCGCCAGCCCATCCCACACTGCGAGCTCGGTGCGGACGCCGCCCGGGAGCGGGGCCTCCACGTGGTACGAGGTCTGCACGAACCTGAAGCAGGCCTCGAAGAGCGCGAGGCCCTCGCGCCGCACGAGCGTGATGAAGATGAGGTGGCCGAGGATGCGTTCGATGTCCGCCCCGCAGCAGCGGCCTCGCCTGAGAAGGCACCTGACAGCGAGCCGCGCACGCCACAGGCGTCTCCCCGAGGCGGACAGCCTCCCCGAGGCGGCGATGTCCCAGCCCAGGACGTTGAAGGTGCCCTCCTCCTCCCCAGCGTGATCCTCGAGCGTGACCACCAGGCCGCGGCGCTCCAGCTCGGCCGCGACCCGCGCCACTGCAGCGCGGACGGCGACACGATCGTAGCCGAAGCTGACGAAGTTGTCCACGTACTGGAGGTGCCCGAACTCGCTGAGGCCAGGCGCAGGGCGACCGTCATGCAGCCGCTGCGACTCAGGGCAGCCCGACTGCTCCGCGATGCGCTCCATGATGGACTGGCACCACCACAGCGCCCACGACCAGCCCATCGGCACCACCTTCAGCCTGGGGAAGAGCTTGGCCGCGGGCGCGACCTGGCTTCCCCCGAGGCTGGAGACACCGACGGAGCCCGCCAGGACGGGCCGCATCACGAAGTACCTCCTGAGCTCGATGGGCAGCTCGAGGTGGTAGAACGCGTCCTTCAGGTCAACGCCCTCCACGTCCAGGATGCCCTCGGGGTCGTCCAGCTCGAGCGCGGCGAACGAGTCCCCCGTGGGCAGGACGACAGGCGCGGGGTCGGCGAACACGACGTTGCTGCGCCTGCAGTCGATCACCATCCTGAGGCGGCCCCCCTTCTTCTTGACAAAAAATGCGTCGACCCTCACCCCGTCGTCCAGCGAGAAGTCGATCAAATTACGAGCATGCAGATCACAAACGAAACCTCCCCAGTCCCGTGCGCACCTCAGCCGAGGGTCCGAGTAGGGCGTCTTGACAGAGCATGCGTCCAGTCGAGCGGCCGCCACGTCAGCCGGCAGCAGGCTCTGCTGAACAAAAAGCTCGACCTTGGATATCCCGCCATCGCCCCACACGTCCGAGAGCGGTACTGGAGGCACCTTCCCGTCCGGCAAGGAGACGAGCGCGGGGTCATAGCTTCCGAGGGGCGACCTCTCGACGCAGTAGCCGCCCCCGGCCACGCGAAGCTGCCGTAGCGCTTCTGCGGGAGACAGATCTCGCGGAGGAGCACCAAGTTTCTCCACAGAGCTGCTGATGTGCGCCAGGCACTGGCGCTGGGCCAGCGACAGGGCGCCTGCTGTAAAACTGCGGTCCCGCCCGACATGAGTAGACGAGTCGTTCAACCAATTCAATGCATCCACCGCCCGAGTCACGTCCCTCTCAAAACTGCTCCGCCGAAGATGTCGTTGCTGAACGACGCGGCTGAGCTCTCGAAAGGCCTCACCCCGCTGACGTTGAAGGTCATAAGGATAAGGTAGAGGGAACACATCACGAGGCACGCGACGACCCGGGGTGGCGGCGCTCGGGCCCGACGAGTGACTCGGACCTCTGCAGGAAGTAGTTCGGCCAACTGGATCCCTGCCGCTCCCAGTGGCCGTGCCTTGCTTACCCATGTTTGCGCCTGGACTCGCGCTCCTCGCGTGCCAGGCGCAGGTTCTTGTTGAGCTCCCCCTCCCGCTCGAGCTCGCTCGAGCTCCGCCCGAACATGCTCGATGAGGTCCGGGCAGATCATGATGGCCGTGTGGGCGCGAGTCACGCCCGAGAACGCGGCGTGCTCCTCCAACGAGAGCTTGCCGCCGATCCCCTTGCTCTCCTGGTCCTTCGCTTTGTCCCAGTGGGCGAACTCGATCGTCTGCATCCTCCTGAACTTCGTCTCCACCGACACCAGATTCGACCCGTCCAGCATGTCGATGCAGAGGGCCTGCTTGAGCTGCAGGCTGAGCTGGTAGTGCTCCTGCACGCCCCAGTCCGAGGCCGCGAGCTTACAGATCGACCTGAAGTGCTCGTGGTGGCCCTCGACCCCGAGGCCTTCGTTCAGGATGTAGTCCAGGCACCCGTCGGCAGTGCGGGGGCCGGGGGGCCCCCAGTCGGAGGCGTCGAACTCTTCTCGATTGGTGAGCTCGACCATCGCCGACCAGGTGAGCTCCCTCTTCCCCCGCTTGTTGCGGGTCACTGGCAGGATCCTCGCGTCGGCCCCCACGGCGCGCTGCAAGAACCCCGGCAGGGCCGCCGAGGTGACGAACTCCACGAAGAGGGCCTCGCCTGACGGGAGCAGGTGGAGGTCCCGATCCCCGACGCGGGAGGGCGACGGCACGTGCTCCACGATCTCGTCGCCCACCCTGAAGTCGCCCACGCACGCCGCCACGCGCCACACGCCGTCGTTCACGTCGGCCACCCCACCAGCGCGAGGCGTAGCCCCCGCGGCAGCAGCGCGGCCACGCAACAGCCCCACGGCGGGGCCAGGCGGCGGCGCTGCCGGGCCCGCGGCAGCGGCCCCCCCAGGGGGGACGAGCACCTTCAGCCCGCGCAGCACCTGCAAGTCCCCGATGAGCTCCGCCCGGCGCCTGCACTCCTGGCCCGCCACCTCCTCGGCTTCGACCACGAGCTGGCGGACCTCGGCCTGGGTGGGCTCCTGCCTGAAGCCGTAGACGTCGGCCCGCCGCAGGCCGACGGGGGGCGTGGCGTACGTACCGAACCTCGTCGCCTGGATGTCTGGATTATCCTGGATCTGGATGATATACATGTCGCCATCCGCAGTGTAGATGACGTGATCACTCCGACTGAGAGCGATCCTGCCTAAGTTAAGGTGCTGGTGCCACTTGTTCTCGCCGGCGTACCAGACGTATACCCAATGAGTGGTCGCCATCCTGGCCAGCTCCCGCCGTCAAGGCACGGACAGGCGCAGCACGCGAACTCGTCGGCGTCGGCCGGCAGCAGCTCCCCAGCCCGCTCGTGATGAGCGCTCCGACGAGCACCCCCACGAGGAACAGAGAGAAGCTCAGCGTCCAGCAGCGGCACACCTGCTCCCCTGGGCAGGTCGGCGGCGCGGGGCAGGGCCCGCACGACGGCCCCGGCTGCGGTGCCTGGGCCCACTGCGGCCCGCCCAGGACGCTGGGCAGGGCCGGGCACGGCGGGATGCTCGGGCACACGAGGCTCACGTTGCAGCTCGCCGGGGCAGGGAGCGACGGGCAGGGCGGGCAGCGCGACAGGTAGCTCACCAGCCCAGCGCCCGCCACATCCGCGACGCGCCCCAGCCACGGTGGAAACATCCGGCCACTCGGCCGGCCCTTGCGCCTTGAGCCCCCGAATGGCGGCGGATTGCGCAGATGAAAACCGTGCAAGCACAAATATCATCATCATCATCATCATCATCATCATCATCATCATCATCATCATCATCATCATCATCATCATCATCATCATCATCATCATCATCATCATCATCATCATCAGCATCATCATCATCATCATCATCGTCGTCATCATCAGCATCATCATCAGCAGCAGCAGCATTATCATCATCTTCATCCTCATCATCGTCATCATCATCATCATCAGCAGCAGCAGCAGCATCGTCCTCCTCCTCCTCCTCCTCCTCCTGCTCTCCTGCTCCTCCACCTCCTCCTCCTCCTCCTCCTCCTCCTCCTCCTCCTCCTCCTCGTTCCTCCTCCTGCTCCTCCTCCCCGTGTTTATCCTCCTGATCCTGCGCCGCATCCGCCTCCTCCTGTTTTCTTGTCCGCCTCCTCCTCCTCCTCCTCCTCCTCGTCCTCCTCGTCATTATCCGCCTCCTCCTCCTCCTCCTCCTCCACCTCCTCCTCCTCCTCCTCCCTCCTCCTCCTCCTCCTCCTACGCATACTCCCCTCCCTCCTCCTCCTCCTCCTCCTCCACCTCCTCCTCCTACGCCTCCTACGCCTCCTCCTCCTCCTCCTCCTCCTCCTCCTCCTCCTCCTCGTCCGCCTCCCTTCTGGGGTCGTCGGTGGAGCTCCCTCCTCCTGTGGGGCAACGAAACACTGTACTGGGCGGGATGGCCGCGTGCGAGTGCTGCCTCTGGGGCCCTCGGCGACGCCCCCTCCCTTTAGGGCCACATAACGCTGTGCTGGGCGGGAGGGTCGCATGCGAGCACAGCCACGGCAACCTCTGGTGGAGCGCCCGGGGGGGGCCACGAAACCCTAACATTAGCAGGGTGGGCGCAGGCGAGTGTGGCCATTGGGGCCTGCGGTGGGGCGCCCGATGGGGCGACGAAACGCTGTACTGGGCGGGGAATGCCGCAAGCGAGTGCAGCCACTGCGGCCCGTGACGAAGCTCCCCGAGTGGGCCACGAAACGGCGTACAAGCGAGACGCCTGCGACTGTGGTGGAGCGTCCGAAGGAGCTACGGGACGCTCGGAGGGGCGGGGGGAGAGGCGCACTGACGAGGGCAGAGAAAAGGAGGGAGAGGAGGCAGTAGGGGAAGGAGGGCGGGAGGAGCGGGGCGTCCTCTTCTCGAGTCAGGGACCCAACGCCACAAGATGGTCAGGGAAAAAATAACAGAATGGGCGACGGCTGCGCCAGCCGCCGGCTGATCGGTTTCTTCAGGTGCCCCAGGCCACCTGGCCCCAGCGCGTCGCATGGCGCTTTTGCTTGGCGCTGCGTTGCGTGGGAGGGATTCGCACTGCATGTTGCGCTCGTGCCTGGCACTGATGAGAGATACGTGGCGCTGCTTCGCACTGGACTTGCCTCGCTCGGCCTGATTTGGAGTCGTTCCTTGGCCGTGTGCTTGCCCCTTGTAGTTGGGTAAGGACTTGTTAAGCATTGCCCGGCCTTGCTCGACGTGGGTTTCATTGCTGGGCATTGTGCTGCCTCCCTCGGGTCGACCTTGACAATGCTCAGTCTCGCGCGGCGTAGCTGAACACTGCTTCACGCTAGGTGGCGCTGCTGGACGCGGACAACCCTCAAAACCAAGCAATCTGCGGAAAGCAGCAGCGAACCCACGAGCCTGCAACCGGAGGAATTCAGTATGGAAAAAAACGCCAACCGCCAGGACTGCAGCAAGGAAACAAGACCCAGCAACCCGCGGAAGGCCTCACGACGCAGGCCTGCCACCCAGAAGTTGTTGTTTTTTGTTTCTTTTCTTTTTGCTATTTTTTGTTGGGGGGCAAAACAAAACAAAACAAACAAACAAAACAAAAAACTCGCAGGCAAAGCCGTTCTGGCAAACAAAAGAAATGCATTGCATGTACAGATTGGATAGGGGTCCTGAGCCCTTACGGGATCAAAACGGGGAACCATGCGGGAGACCGCACGGGGGAGACCACACGGGAAACAATGCGGGAGACCAGGGCAGGGGAGCCCCGAATCGAATATGTGTCGGATCGGCCATCGAAATAAGTCGGATCGGCGGAAATCGGCAGCCGAGTCGTGAAAAGTCGAACCGGCGGAAATCGGCAGGCCAGTGTGCGTCCAAGGTGAAATCGGAGCCCAGATCGGAAGCCGAAATCGAATCGAATCGGAATCGGACTCCATCGAAGTCGAATCGAACCGGAGGAATCGAAACGAGCCCTGCCATGGGGGGAAGCACACGAGAGTCCACACACGGGAGACCCCTCCGGGAGCCCAGGCGAGAGACCATCCAGGAGGAGACCCTGCGCGCGACCACGCGGGAAAAGCCGCACGGGGCACCGCGCAGGCGACAGGACGGAAGACCATGCGGGAAGCAGGCATGTGAGACCACACGGCGAGACCACACGGGAGGCCGCACGGGAGACCATAGGGGAGATGCAGTGGGAGAACGTACGGGGCAGTTTTTAATACATAGGATTCTCAAACATATAGGATTTTAGTGCATGATTAATCTATGAATTCGATGCGTGAATTCGTCGTTGTTTTTAGCGCTAGATCCCTGCATTTTTAATACGTGATCCGCACGCGGAGCATGTATTGAGAACGGCACTGGACGGGCGGGACCACACAGGAGACCACGCGGAGCGTCGCACGCACAAGGGACCGCACGGGAGCAGACCGCGCGGGCAGGCCGGGCGGGGCGTCGCACGGAGGCCGCGCGGGAGAGGCCAGGGGGGAGGCCGTGAGGGGCGAGAGCACAGCAGCCCATGCAGGAGACCACAACCTCCCTCCTCCACCTCCTCCTCCTCCTCCTCCTCCTCCTCCGCCTCCTCCTCCTCCTCCTTCTCCTCCTCCTCCTGATCACGGGCCAGGCATCGATGCCGGGGACTTTCACAGAGAAGCCGTGTGCGGAGAGGTGTGCTGTGTGAAGAGTGCCGCCCCCTGCCGCCAGCGCCCCCGCAGAGTGCTGGCATCCCCTGTGGACCAGGAGAGCTCCTCAAGGGCCCCCCCCCTCTCCCCTCTTCCTGACCACCTCGTGGACCAGGGGGAACGGCGGGGTAGTTAGTCCCCGCGCGGACGGGAGGGGCTCAGGACCCCCCCCTTTATCTGCTTGTCTCTCTCGCTTACCCGTGTTCCGCTCCAGAGCAGGACGCTGCCCGACTGTCGCCACACACCCCTGCCCAAAACGGCTGGAAAACAACAGCGGTTGCTTGAGAAGCTCATTGAGAGGACACCCTGCCAACGCCCAACACGCACGGACAGCACGCCGTCTCGCACGACAGCGACCGTGAGCGCTTGTTCGCGTGGGCAGTGAGTCGACGAATCTGAAAACCCCTGCATGCAATTGGCGCAGAGACGGGGAACGACGCCAGAGCACTGACATCATCTGACCTTTCGCACGACACGAACATGCGCAATCAAAAAGCAACTGCCTGCAAATTACAAGTTCATGTCCGATAACCTGCCGTGGCTTGGCTACTCTGCGAACAGACTTTGCAGGTTGGGCAGGATACGCAGAGACTGCTGACGAGGGATGCGCCAAAAGCCAAGCAACAGATAACTGGTATGAGGAAGGATCATTCTACATCCAGGCGTCGTTGCCAACATCAACGCTGCGGCTGGCAACTGCGTTGCTGGAGCACGCAAACGCGCGGTGGTGCTGCCAGCTGAGACACTTGTCGCTCACAGTGAAACCAGTGCGAACGCTTCTGCGTGACGCCAAGATGCCAAAATGCAGGGGCGGCGCACGAGGAGGGGAAAGACAGGAGAAGAGGGAGAGGCGAAAGGGGCAGCTTCGGGGCGCTTGCATGTGACGAACGAGCCCCTTCTGCCCCTACCTTTCCGCTGCGCTGACCCATTTCTGCTCGCCCAAACAGGTGCAACAGAAAACCGACCTGAAGTTTGCCGTTCTCGAGTCGGTCGTGGAACCGATTTTTTTATCTTTCGCGAGTATACCCAGGACGGCCTCCGTCACCCACCCACCACCACCTGGCAACGTCACGATTCGCGCCGGCGCCGTCTGGAAGTCAGCCATTCCTAAGCATTCCCGCACGGCGCAGGCGCGGATCGTGACGTCACCGGCCACGTCCCCCCCACCCCTGGGGAATGCCCGTCAACGCCGGGGGACAAAAATAATTGCATCGAGGAGGAGGAGGAGGAGGAGGAGGAGGAGGAGGAGGAAGAGGAGGAGGAGGAGGGGAAGAGGGGAGGAGGAGGAGGAGGAAGGAGGAGGAGGAGAGGAAGGAGGAGGAGGAGGAGGAAGGGAAGGAAGAGGAGGAGGAGGAGGAGAAGGAGGAGGAGGAGGAGGAGGAGGAGGAGTGCCCGCGCGCCACCAGCCGCGGGAGGAGAGTCGGGCGCGGCCTGGCCGACCCCTGGCAGACCATCCCCCTCCGTGGCGTCACCCTCGCCGTTCGGACTTCCCCCGGGGCCGCACACTCACGTCTTGGGGCGAGGCGCGGGGGGCGTCATGAAGGGGATGGCTTGCCAGGGGTCGGTCAGGCCGCCCTGAGAGGGGCGGCTCGCGCGCCAGCGAGGCGCGGCGTCGAGTTCGGCGTCAGCCGCTGGCCCCGCCAAGCGCCAGCTCGGCCCGCGCGAGCTGAAGCCGCAGCGCCCAGGCGCTCGCCACTTCGGCCATCTCCGCCACGGTCTGCTTCACGAGTGGGCCCGCCTCACAGCGTCGACGTCAACGCCGTCGTCGTCGTCGTCGTCGTCGTCGTCGTCGTCGTCGTCGTCGTCGTCGTCGTCGTCGTCGTCGTCGTCGTCGTCGTCGTCGTCGTCGTCGTCGTCGTCGTCGTCGTCGTCGTCGTCGTCGTCGTCGTCGTCGTCGTCGTCGTCGTCGTCGTCGTCGTCGTCGTCATGGTCGTCGGTTTCGTCCGTAGCCATTTTGGCTCCAGATGAGTTCGCCCCGTGGCAGAGCACGGGGACCCTTGGTCCAGGGACAGAAAGGACGCAGCTTTCACGCCGCCTGTGCGCCCGCGCAGGTGAGCTTCATATCTCTCGGCCGCCAGTCATCTTGGCTCCCGTTCCGCCGTCTTCTCTGCGCGACGGTGGCGGCGTGGGCAGTGGTGGGAGTGGCAGCTATTGATTCAATCGACGTCCGTGGCAAGCAGTGTGGCCGCGGCGTCAGCAGCAGCAAGGAGGAGAGCGAGGTCAGAGGGCCTTCTGTCAAAAGTGCGGCAGGTGGCTCTTCGCGGACAGGCTTCCCGCGGAATCATTCACGCGCAAGTGCGGCGCCAACTGCTGGGGGGCGGAGCCGCCTGCAGGACGACCAGACCGTGGGCAACGAAGCGGGGACCTCGGAGGCAGCTGGCCAGTCCTCGGGGCTGGTGGCCGTGGCGGCAAGCGGAGGAGGGCACGAAGGCGGAGGCACGGCAGGAGTCCCAGCGAGGGCGGCAGCCTGACGGCAGCGGCAACAGAGGCG